>CM039680.1:229312914-229727914 GCA_022537955.1 Schmidtea mediterranea
CGTTTTCAGTATCGGGACCCATCGCGAAAAGACGTAAGCTTACATGTTATTAATACATCATTTTATATAAGTTAACATTAAATATTAATCTTAATTTTGACGTCCGTAAATTAATATTCAGTGTCAATTTTAAACTTGAAGATTACAAATCATCATTAATTTAAATCGGGGAAACTGTAAATTAGTATTCAATGTCAATTTCAACCTTGAAAATTATAAATTATCATTAATTTAAATCTGGGAAACTGTAAATTAACATTTAATGTCAATATCAACCTTGAAAATTATAAATTATCATTAACTTTAAGCTGGAAAACTGCGAATTACTATTCAACGTCAATATTAATCGTGAGAGTTGTAAATTATCAGTAATATAAATCTCGAAGACTGTAAATTATTATTAAGTAATAATAGTAATCTTGGAACTACCATGTATTATTAATTGATAGCATTAATCTTGAAAACTGTAAATTGTCATTAAATGTTAATATCATTCCCGCAGACTATAAGTTATCATTAAAGGGTAAAATCCATCTTTAAGACCCAAACCCTTACTAAAAATTAGGAACTTGCCCCACGCGATGTACCCGAGTGAAAGCTACCGTTGGACATTCGAAAAATTCGTTTTGGAGACAGGTACGGACGTGAGCTTCATTTAGTGATTGAAAACCAACTCAACCTCGTAAAATCTAATCTCTATCACTTAGCATAGAAAATTTTCAGGTTAATACAACTGTCAATAAGGATTTTTCTTTTGACGAAATTGATAATTGTGGTGATAGTTGAGTTACGGATAGGAAAGTTAATGACAGTAATAAGGGTTTTGACGATGATTGGAGTAATGATTGTAATAATAGCGCCAACTATGAGTTTGAATGACTACCAAGATTACCATATCAATACTAGAGAAAGTAATACCTCCACTATTGGTTCAAATACGTCTAACATTCGAGTAGGTAATTTTCCTCGTAACCTAACCAATTTTATTATCTATCTATAATCATAGTCGGGGACATTAACCGATTAGGTCAGAGTATTCCGCCAAAGACGAAGAAAACTTTCGGGGTTTCGTTTACACCAATTTAGGGACGACCCCGACGGAAATACGAGGGAGACCTGCCCAAACTGCCGCCGACATACTCCACTTATCGACAGAACTTAAATTCTATAAAATTTTTGCCTTATCTATTATTCTTGTTCAATTTTTTTTCCTTTTTCCTACTAGTATGAAGAATAACGATGATTCCACCAGTTCAACGAGAATTCCTCGCCTGCCTCCTTCAATCGTGGCAATCCGCCACAAGTACGAAGATCTAAAAATCCAACACCGAGACCTCCAGACAAAACATGAAAGGGTAAAAGGGACCTGGGCTCCACCAGAAGTCGTCAGGGAGCTCAGGCAGAAAATCTCCCGACTTACCCAGGCGCGTGACGAACTAATCGTCGAGTCACGCGCCCAGCGTCTACTGATTCGCGAGCAATCGGTGGCGCTTCGACAAGCTTTTTCTGACACCGAACTCCGAGTTCGGGTCCCCGGGAATATCCGAGCGGGGCAACTCGATATCATTCCGGCCCACCACCTCCCCAATGTTGAAGATCTCTCTAATTCAATAACTAGTGTTCCTACATCGAGCACCAATCTGACGCACTCACCACCTTCAGTGCCAGTGGAAGTCCGGGCGAACTCTGCCACCCCTACGGCCCGCCATCGGCCGAATCGAAACAAGCGGCGTTGGGATCGACGCCGACAGGAAGAAGCACGTCTCTTAGAAGCTCGGCCAACGGAGGGGGTGTACCAAATAGACGATTTGCCACCCCCGTACCAAGAGTTTGAGATCCCAGGACTCGACCCTGACATCTGCTATGCCCCACGGATTATGTTCTCCTCCCCCCCGGAGTCGATCCACATCAACTTAGTGGACGAAGAGAACGAACCGCCTCAACTGATTCGGTCTCTAAATAATCTCGAATTGAACTTGGAGGAAATCGCCATCCTCACGGGGGAGGTTCCCAATATCGGCCCCCGAGGCGAAATTGCAGGGCCATCTTCGCGAAGAGACGAAGATTTTCGAGGAGATCCTCCGCCATATCGTCCACTTAAGAGGAGATGCCTCCCAACCGATATGGACGCAGAGGAAAACTAAGGCATCCATCCGATTATCCTAGCCTTTCACATTATTTTTACCATACTGGGTGATTCAACATTTGTTAAAATTAATATAGTGTTACTTTTATGTCTCTTGGTACTTTTGTGTTATTCAAATTGTTTTGATTCTGTTCTAGTTAATACTGTTAAAGATTTCTTTCTTTGCTTCATCGCTCGAAAAATGGAGTATTGGGGCGAGGGAGTGGGAATAATGGTTCTCCAGGGTTTCCTCAACGAAATTAAGCGGAAAATTGGAATTTAAAATGGGTTCAAGAATGGGAGCGTAAGTCCTTCTAACGGCAGCTATAATCCGGGAAAGACGAAGGTCCTTCGAGGAGTAGTGCTAGTAATGGCGCTCACCTGCTCGAATGACATTCGGCTACTGTACACAGTTCCAACGTGGCCCCGGTCACGGGTGTACAATAGTGACTTAAAATCATGTGGCGTACGGAGTGGTTATCCCTAGAGGTGGAAAGTGAAAATACAGGATTCGGGTGACTAAATGGTCTTGTTTTCGAACCTCCCCTACGTTCAACAATAAGAATATTATAATAAGAATATTAATAATAATAATAATTATAACTATAGTATTATTGATTTAAGTTTTTATATTCAAACAAGGTCATGATTAATTATAAAATTCAAAAGATAATGTATCATTTTAATTTGTCAAAGCTTGGCGTCAAAATTTTTTGAAAACTAAAATAACAATATTTTAGTCTAGACGCAAATTTAAAATTATTATTTTAAATATTATTAGAATGTTTTTTATTTTATTAATTTATTATTTTAATTTTCACTTAAGAGATTATAATTATAAATTTATAATTACCGATTTAGAAACATTTATTTCAATAAATTTTTTTTAAATATATGCAATGAACAAGTTTATTCCTGAAATATTCGCATTACAAATTTTGTCTAGATATAACACTGCTCTTTTCCAATTGAGTTCACCTAACACCATATTCAGTAGTTTTTGAAAAGTTGCTTGAGCAGCTACTAATCCGAATGGCATTCAGTGGAAACAATATTTATTTTTGTTGGGAAATTCAGACTTCAGTTTTAATTATTTATCCAGCTCAACCTAATAGTATGCATTTCCTAAATCAATTTTACTGAAGTGTGTTGGTCCTAATAATTCGTTGGTGTTTGGAATAGTTAGAATATTTGATGGCTTTGTGAAATTATTAAGCGTTTTAAAATCTAAACAAATTCATATATCTTTTTTTTCCACTTTTTTATATTAGTCTCTATCTTTAACATTAAGTGAACATTTCCGATGAACTTTATTCTAATATTCAAATTAAACAAAAGCTGAATTATAACAATGAGATTGTTATGCCGTTTTAAACATTGGTTATGATAAGAAATTGCATACGAAGGTCACTGCGTAATCACGATCCAGACAAAGAAACACTTTGAATGGAAAAATGTAACAATGTAAATACTATATTGATATTTTCTTATTAACTGCCTTTTTTCAACAGTTTATATCAAAGTCTTTGAATAATAGTGGCTTTGAGCCCCTTATTTTCTTTAAAATTTTAAGTATGACATAAAATTAAACATTTTTGACAAAAAATCTTCTATTGAGTTTCTTCAAATATATAGATTCGTATACTTGTTTCGAAAGAGTGATTCATGGTGAGTTAACATTTGTTAACATAAATATAAATAAATAATTAAATAAGTTTGGTAACGATTTTATTAAAAGAAAACGCTAATCAAACACTCGTCGTACGATATATTTCGACAGTTTAACTGTCGTCTTCGGGCACAAAAACCAACTAAAATATTATGGATTATTTATATAATTAAAAAAAATATTTTTTCATTAAACATTTTAATAAATAAATATTTAAATATTTTTACACTAAATCTTATAAATATTAAACTTTTTATCACTATTATAATAAAATATTAAAATAAGAATGAAATATTTTATAAATATAAATGACATTGTATTTTCTACAAAATTTGACCATAGATCAGATTTATTTATGGTGTTAACGAGTTTTCGGCACAGCCTTTTTCAAGTGATTTTAAATCACTTGAAAAACAGGCTGTGCCAAAAGGTTTATGTGACTTATTCTTAAGTTTGGTGAATCGATTTGTTGTCGAGTAATTGGTGAGATTATTTTAGGATTCGATTTTTGAAATTTTTATGTAATTTTTTAAAGTTATTCAAGTTAAAACGCTGGGAATTTGGTTTGATTTTTGAATTTTCTTAAATATATACATTTTGTCTTGGAATTTTGAATTTTTGTTGGATTTGACTTTGTTTTTGAAAAAATTCAATTATGACTGTCTCACAAGTTATTGCACTCGTTAAATAGTTTAACTTGAAGAATAGATATGTTTTATTAATGATGACAATAAACGCTGCGATAAAGATATATTTGTTCATTTTTAATCTATTGTTGTAGTTCTCACTTTCGATGCGTCTGGGCGTTCAACAGGCCATGCGGTTGCCTCATGCAATTTGCTGAATGGTTTTGGCTAGAGCCAAAAAATACTTTGTCCGACATATTAAAAAGAAGCTGTGTTATATTTCTCTTGATTTTGAACAAGAAATGCAAACTGCAGCCTCTTCATTGTCACTTGAAAAGAGTTATGAACTTACAGATGAACAAGACAATACAATGGAGAATGGAAGATTAAAAGATGAAATTTAACACAAATAATATTAAAATTTTTATACAATACAAAACATCAATTTGTCACAATTTAACATACTCATAATATTTTCTATAAAATCTGATTCATATTCAAATTTTGTAGAAAATATTATGTCACTTATAAAAAAATCAGAGATGAAAAACAAAAAAGTCCTTACAATATTCACAAATACTGAAACTATTTAAAGATATTTTGTTTGTTAGAGTTTGAATAAACCGGGAGTAACTTCTTGGTAATAGCATTTGTATCAGGATTTGAATAGACACAATAATTATTTGCATCTTGTGGTTTAATCTCAAAATTATCTGGTACTTCATCCAAACCAACTGCAAAGGCATCTAATATTTTCCGATCTTGCAGCATCTTATCTAAATGTTTTGGATCTATTTTTATTATTTCCATCATCATTATAAACGAAGTATCCTTTAGTTAATCACGAGCTTTTCTACTTTTTTGGAAATTAGAACTATTGCTTAATTCATAAAGATTTACGTACGATTTTGGAAAGCCAAATTCTAGTGGGAAGATGAGTTTTGAATGTCAAAATATAGTGAACGCTTCAACCTTTTGTTTGTATCAGAGTTTTGACTCAATTATATTCTTCATTTTTCTTCGAATCTTTTAAATGTTTCGTTGAGGTTTAGTTAAAGGAGATGTTGGATAAAATATTATTAGTTATATGGGCATCTGATTTATTTTTATATGGTCATATGATTTTAGTAAATCTAAATATTTCGATAGGAATTCATGTTAAGTTAGATGATTCTCCAGTTACCGCTGAATTAAATTGTGTTACAAAATTGAGAATTTAATATTTTTGTATTATGTTTTTCAATGGAGACTTCTTCAACTGTTTATTTCTCTTGGAGATAGATAAACAAAAAAAACTATAATGCAATTAAATAGTGAGGTTTGTTTTTGGGTTTGTATTTTGTATTATAGGATAGTCATCGTGTTTATTGGTAGATTTCAAGTCTTGCTTAAATAGTATTCAGATCTTGGTTATGAATATATATGTCATCGGTGCAATGCCACATACATTGAAATGACCACCCATCTCCATTCTCAATTTCTTGCTAACTGTCGACGGAAAGAATTTATAAATATGAGTGAACACAACTGTTTTCTTACTTTGTGTTTATTGTTGGATTTCAAGTCCTATTTAGATTGCGTTCGGATCTTAGTTATAAATACATATGTTATGAATGCAATGTCTCATACATTGGAATGTGTTGTATGATGAAAATAAATGCAAAATAGCTTTGTGTAGGAATTTTAAAAATATTTTATTGAAAGGATATTAAAATTTTGTTAAAATTTCTTTTTTACAAAATTTTACAAAATAGATTATTAAGAATTGAGATTTATATAGCAGAATTAATACTTTTTTTAATGAACTAAATTTTTTTAAAAAACATAAATGAACATATTTGTTTGAAAAAAGCAATTAAATTCGATATAGTTTCAATTTCAAATCTGCCTGATAATGACAATGAGTCTGTCGAAATATATTGTAGTTTAATATGCATGTTGGATTGGTGCTTTCTTTTAAAATAATAATAATAATAATAATAACAATAATAAATATTTTAAAAACTATATATAATTTTATTAATTGATTTTAAAAATATATAAAGTTTTATAGTGAAAAATACTGAAATTATGATCATATACAATATACTAAAAAATAAAGTAATAAAGTGGATTAAGAGCATACCTGTGCACGTATATATCAATTTTCAGTTTTGATCAAATAATAATAATAACAATAAAGAATAAAACGTTGTTTTAGTAAAAGTAGAAAAGAACAATAGTATATTAAATTATCCTCAGAAATATTTGTTGGTTTATTAACAATAACCCTACATCAGTAGTTACCATATTGGAGTTAAGAAATTATACACGAGACAATTAGAATTTGTCTAAAAGGAATGCCGATCAGACAAGAACCAAAGAAAAATGTATCCTTAGATATAACTCTGAATTCCTAGAACAGATTGTTATGTATATAGCTTACATGGAGAGGAATACCATAAAAAATATATGGTAATAATTGTTGATTGTTTTAGTAAATTACTTTCCTTGACCGCAATCACGAAGCAAAAAAAAGAAACAATTTTCAAGACGATACCTATCAGTTGGATCTTTCGCTTTGGAGAACAAAAAATATATTGACAGACAGAGATCGGAACTTTGAAGAAAGACCTGTAAGGGAAAGACTACAGAAGCTCACATTATCATCTTTAATCACATGGATTAGCCGAAAGAGCCATTGAAATTGATCAAATTTTCAACATATTGTGTATTTATCAAATGCCTATAAACATAATAAATTTATTTTTTATATTTTAAAATTTATATTTAAAAAATTTGGAAAATGTAATTTTGGGAAAATCAGTGATTTAAATATTAAATTTATTTCATTGCAAATGTAAATCAAATAAATTTTGCATGCAATTCCCATTCATTGAGAGAATGGCAATAATAGCAGTATTTTTGCAAACGCGATTGAAACAAATTTCTAAATTTAATTCATTTAATTGTTGAAATCTCTTTTACCATTCAAAATTCCATTAGAGATTTTAAAATGTCATTATCAAAAAATAAAATAAATAATTTCTTCTCGGATGAAAATTTCTATGTTATAAATAATTAATATGTTTTGTTTAAACGTTCAAATATGCTAAAAATAGAAAAAAACAATAAAATAATTTTTTATTTCTGGAATGATTGAAAGAATCAAAATGAGCAATGATTTTGTGTTTAAAATTTGTTATTATTCCGTTTTAGAAATATGTTAATTATTTAGTATATTCGATGTTTCATTTATTTGTGTGACTGTGAAATGGTATAGTGTAAATTTATATTTTAATACTGTTTAATTCCACGTAATGATTCTCAATTACTGTGTCCAGAGCCGTGCTGGAACTTGTGGGGCTCGGCGCAGAAAAGTAAAACGATATTTTTTTCTTTCAATTCGTGGTATTTTTTGCTATTGGAGATGTTTTTGTATTTTATTTAATATTTAGTGACCTCTCAAATTTAAGGGACCCGTGCGATTTTCCTTGTTGCACTAGCAATGGCCCATCGTTGACTGTGTCACGCTATCTAATATGAAGTAGAGGAAACCACAAATTTGTAAACGTTTTAAAAAGATTTAATTTTAAAAGCGTTAAATGTGTAATGCAGAACATTTCCGGGATAGCTTTCAGTGAGGGACAAACAACTCAAATCCGGAACTGTTCCGGATAATCTGGAACGTCTGGTCATTCAATTTAACCAAAACAGCTGCAAACCTTAACTGATTACGAGAAGGAAAATTCCTGTTGTTCAAAATTACTATATAGGTGAGAATCAAAAATACCAGATTGAGTGAATTTGATACAAATAATTGCTGCTAAAATTAGAGAAATTATCGGGCAATGAAAATGACAAATCTAGTTGGTAATTAAAATAATTGAAAATTTAATAATTGGAAGTTGGTCTCTTCGTATTGTGAGCAATTTTGGCTCTTCGGTGATCGCAGAAAGTCTAGAAATGAACCTGCAGTGGCAAGAGGAATTTATGAAGGGAAATTCGGGTGAATGAAGATTCAGATTTTGGAGTTTTTTTTTGTTTTTTTAATCACTGGAGGCTTCATTAAACCATTAATGATGAAAGCAAGCAATTATTAAAAGAAAAAGACTTTTGAAGGCAGATTCTACATCGAATTGTGAGCATTGCTCTTACTTTAGAGTCTCTTTAAAAAGCCAAAAGGAAAAGTTAGGAAATATTAATTTTGAAAACATTTTGTCTGTTGGTTCTCATTTGAATGCGCCGTCTGCATGTAATCCCGGCGCCCAATTGATCTATATCATCATTAAAATATTTAGCTTTTGGTTCTACATCTTTCATCTGTTCATATGCATCATCAGAGTAATCTAATTTCAAAGAAAGATTCAAATCATAGTAGGATTGGATCCATTTGCCCAACAATTTGTTTGCTATTCCCTTGAACTTATACGCAAGAGCGGAATCCGGATTCAATTTATGGCTTTTATTTGAATCTTTAATAGCTGCATTTGGACAGAGTAATTTAACATGGTAACTTGCTCTTTTAGCATAGAGCATTGCATAAATAGGATTAAGCTTAATTGCCTCCGTTAGCAAAGTAACAGCTTCAGCATAATTTCCTTCTCTATATTTTTCTATTGGTTCGTTCTTTTTCTTATCCTGTATCTCTTCAGTAACCTCAATAGAATCATTCCCCATATATTGATCTTCTGACACCATGTCATCTTCAATAACTAATTGCAAAATAAATGACTGGATTTTGCAAAGATCAAAAAATTCTTCCAATAATCCTATTTGTTCGTTATCCATTTTAGTAAGTCTTTAATTATCACTCAAAATCAGTTTGAAAATAAAAATAACGAATTTCAAATTTAATCTTTTTAATTAACAAAATCCAAATTACAATCTTTCACAATTTCTTCACAAACATAAACAACACTAGTTCGGATAAACAAACATACAAACTAAATGTAAATTTTTACATAAAACATAAAAATGAACTCAATTCAAGATTCGACATTGTATTTGAACATCTGGTGGTACATAACTGGGTGCTCAAAGAACTTATTGAATGACTTGGTGGAGCTATCAAATATTTCAGTTCTAGATAGCAAAATGAAGTAATAGAGATATTTTGTGCTCATTTACAAAATGCTCTGATACATATGACAAAGCAGGCTACTCATTTTTCAGTCATCATAGATATCAATCAAATTATTTCCAAGCTTGATGATATGAGTGAAAGACCCTGCCTCTAGAACTAGAAAAGGAGCCCATATTAAGGACGATGAAAGTATTTTAATTAAAGTGCTTCAGGTATTTAAGAAAGAAATTTAAAGTGTTTAAAAAATAAATTGCTAGATCATTCAAAATGTAGACCCTATGGTTTTAAAGGTTCTGGAGTTTAACCATTTATTGTAGAAAATATGTCAAACTCTATACATTTGTTGTGTTGCACATTATCGGAACTTGGTTCTGAATGATGCAGATTTTCAAGGACAACAAATGTTTGACGTTATTTACACTTTCCAGCATCACAGAATGAGACATTCTGTCACTGTTTACAGCAATATCAACTCAAGGAATTTGACACAATATTTGATTGTTTCTCATTTGAATGGATAGTAGCAAGACATTATTTTCATTTAGATATGTTGAAGTCATTAGGAAATATAAATCTGATCGAAAAAAACTATATTAATGTTCAAATATGTGAATATTTTTTAAAAATGCAACAGGCAGATACAATTAACTTGTTAGGTGCTTCAAATATTCTAAAAGAATTGGTTGATCTCATGTCAGCCCTCAGTCTTTCTTACTCCTAACTCTAAGCCTTAAAGATCAATTTAAGAAAAGTTAAAAGATTTCCATAAAAAACTAAGCAGTTTGATGAGTTATGTGATGATAACAGACCCAATAATCCAGGAAAGAAATTCAAAGTGAATGTTATTCTCATTAATTAGGTTTTTTATCGGTCCATTAGAATCCAAGTTATCGTAAATGCATTCGGTATAATGCAGCCTCACTAATTGACTGCCACTACCGATGATAAACTTTCCACAATAACGAAAAACTAATAACAACCGTTTTAGAATTTTTTTCAAACAAGAAATTAAGAAAATAAACGCAATCTAAGAGTGAAGCTACCATTTCATTATCGAAGATAGTGTCTTGCTACATGAATCCTAGAAGGATTCTTTCTTTTTACCAGTAACTGTGGTAACAACAGAGATCGTTCTCCATACTTCAGCTTATCAAAAGCTTTTTATCTCGTACTTATGTCGCATGATAAACTATTTTGTTTAGTAATTCTCAACATAAAAAAGCTTACACATAAATAAAATGAATGTTGATGAACTTGTTAGCATTTTTGCAGAGAAGTGCCGTAGAAAGAAATTTTGAGCATACTCCAGAGTGTAAAGATATGTTGGATTTGATCTTTATTGAACAGAATTAAATTACGTTTACTATTTTAGTTAAATAACTGTTGGGGTGGGAGCCTGTAAATAAAGTTGAATGAAACTGTATAAGCAACCTTAACACATTGTATGCAGGTATATTGGGGCGCGAACATATGTCTGAAGCTGGCGTATTTTTGTGAAATTCGCGGATATTTAATCACTCAGTAAAAGCGATATA
This sequence comes from Schmidtea mediterranea, assembly GCA_022537955.1. Taxonomy (NCBI): domain Eukaryota; kingdom Metazoa; phylum Platyhelminthes; order Tricladida; family Dugesiidae; genus Schmidtea; species Schmidtea mediterranea. The sequence goes on from CM039680.1 coordinate 229,323,935, forward strand.
AAAAATACACGCACTTAAAATGACCCGTATTTATACAAAACCTGCTCTCCACTGCAAGTCTACTAAAAACGTACTTTTACGTAACCCGCGCTCAAGGGACAGATTGCAAAAACGTAAAATTACGTAACCTGTACACAATTTGTTGAACGACTCACAGAAATATAATGATCAATTGTAATTGTAAAATATAAATATTATGTACACAATTTTATTTTGTTAATTTTTTGTTATTTTGAAATTAAGTTTAAATGCAAATATTTGATTTTGAGTTCTTTAATTTTAATATTTTAAAGTTAATAAAAATGGTTATTATTTTAGGAAAAGAATTCGGGAGAATCACTAATGTTATTGAGAGTTTTCATTTGAATTTTTCTGAGTACATGGAGTCGGATATAAAGTGAAAATCAATAATTATTAATGAATTGATTGTGTTATTCCAATAATTATTTATCTGACACAGCCTTACAAAAGTGATATTGTCATTTTTTACATCTTATTTGTTTGAAACTGGATTTTCTGTCTTTGCTGACTATTTTGTTTATTAGTTGGAAAAGAATTTTGTGTACCATTTCATCATTAAAATCGAAATTTCACAAACCATTTGATGACAAACAAGCTTCCGCGTTGCATGAAATATAAAAACATTTATTAATATATAAATTCGATAAATCTACATCTACACGTGTTTCAACTGAATACCAACTCATATAATAAAATGAAAAAACCAATAAACTTATATTATAGGACAAATATTGAATAGAAACCTACACCAAATTGTCTGATCATTTGAATCTTAGATCCAGCTTAAAGTAAATAAATAAATACTTTAGTTTCCGATCTTGCGATTGTTCTCAAATCATTAATTAAATCTGCTTGTCATCCGGATTTCAATATTGATAATAATTAAAGTTCTAGTATCTTTATCTGGTGTGATTTTTATCATTAAATCCTTTGCAGCATCTTTGTTGGAATAGGAAGTGTTGATAATAAAGCTAAACAATTGTGGGATTTTAGCTCGAAAGGCAAACGTCTCAATGGCATTCTTTGTTTTCATTACACCAGGCAATTTTTAAAATCCAATATTTATTTTCCACTAAAATTTTATACAAATTGATTTAAGCAAACAAACCTTCAAAAAATTCTCAAAATTAAAGATAAAATTCCAAAACTCGAAAAATTTAAAGGCACAATTAAAAGAAAAAATTTCACCTAAACAAAGGACAGACAATAAAACTCTACATCCTCGCGTTTGTTTGCACACTAAATCACAACCACATGAAAAACTATCGCACACATAAACGCGACAAAAATCTAACAAAGAGAGAAGGCTTCAATACATTTCACAACATACATACTTATCTGTGATTTGTAATTTGCTCAAATAAATAATAAATTTTTTATAGAAAGTCAGAAAGTAACAGAAAAAATAAATTTATCGCACAAACACAAAAATGCATACAAATTTTCAAAATGCGAAAATTTTCAGATGAATAACAAATGTATATATTATAATTATATATTATAAATTTTAGTTTATAATTAAACTCTTACAATTTAAGAAATAAATCCGAAAAATTGCATATCTCCATTCCTAAAAAGTTTTTAAAATGTCAGATGCATAAATTTCACTGAATTTCCATTATTTTAGTTATTCTTTTGGTCAGCAAATTGGATTTATGTGACAACTTGTATTATAATATTTGCTATTCAGCTGGAATAGGTGTAATTATGAAATTTATTCTAAATCTCATTTTTTTCTCGTTTATTGTGTAAAAAATTTTTTACAATTTAAAAATGTTCCAATATCAATGCAAAATTATTTTTAATCAATGTCTACCTGAAAGCATAGTTATAGATAATGAATAAAATTCTTGGATATAATTTTACTCTAAAACTTTTTATTATATTACTTATAAAAAATTTAAACAAAAATTTAATTAAGTTTTGTAATTATTTTACTACGAAAAATATTTGAAGAAATCCAATGTAATCTGCTTTGGCAAAATATAAAAATTGGTCAATCTTGGCTTAGTAGACATAAGGGGATTTATTTATTTATTTTTCCCAGTTTATGTTAATGTTTAAGGTAATTTACTTGATTATTAAAACTGTATTAAATGATAAATTTCTGAGTTGATTGCTAGCGTGTTTTAATCGGATATTTGCATTTAACCTTAAGCCATACGGAATGAGTTAACAAAATTAATTAAAAGATTTTTAACAGAAAATTTCTATATGAACATCATTCAACTGGATAGAGCCTTTTGGATGAGAACCTCTTCCTCCAAGAGGAAGACATTTTTGCATCAGAATTTTTACCCATTTTTGGCACCAAATTTATAGACCTTTATTTATTATTTTAAATACATTTATTTAAATTTTTGTTATGTTGTAGAAGATTTCTGGTTAGTAATTTGGCATTTGTTTAAATTTTAAAACTGCATAAAAATTGGTATTATTATTTAACATTATCATCTTTTGGAAAACATTTTGGTTGTTTTGGTTGCAACTGAAATTTTAAGTTACGATTTCAAAATATTATAAAAAATTACTATTATTTTTACAAATTTGTTTTTGACTTTTAGAAATCGGGAATTTTTAATCTTAAATCAGAAAATAGAAAGCAATGAAAGAAACAAGAAACCTCGAGTAAAATAAGTTCATACTACTGGTGAGTTTCTTGGTTCATCAGACCTTGACTTAATGATTTCTTATGACCCATACAAACAAATTATGTGATTACCCTACTGTAATCCATTTCTAGGTAACGTTGGTTTATGACAGCAGTTTGGACATCCGCCAAAGATGAGCGCTACTACTAGCACGTACATAGCTTGGTCCAGCGAGCTGACATTATAAGTCATTTTATTCTCTCTACGCCAGGCTTATGAAAATCAACTCATGCTTTGGTCAGCATTAACATTTTTAGACTTGTTAAGGACCGCAAAAAGATTTACTAACTTAAAAACAATTATTTTTAAATCAAAAGATATAATATTGTCTTTTATAAGTTAAAAGAATGTAAGTTCTGTCAATAAAAAACAAAACATGCATACATACATAGACAAATTAATATAAATATATATGTGAAAGTTTGTGAAATCGTATGTAAACCGTATAATGATTTATTCCAAGAATTTTGCTCATCTTCAAGTTATCTTATATCGGTCAATTTCGATTAGCACCATTTTTTCGCTTTCCGAAATGTCGACCTGTCTCCCAGAACGTGGTGCATCAGTAAGATCAGATTTATTTTTTTTAAATGTGTAAACCTGTTACGACACGTGGAATCATCAACGAAATCATCGCTATACACATCGTATATTTATATTTGTCTGGACTTCTCCTTTTTCGGAAGAAAGACATCATAATGTGACGTAAATGCTCCTTTTGTTCCGATATTTAATTGGTTTATAATTTTTGAATAACACGACTTTTTAGGTAATATATAATTAAAACTGATTTAGATGAACAACACCAAAAGCTATAACATGTTATTATATATTTAATGCAAATTTATTTCATAACTTAGTGCAAATATCATATTCCAACCTAACAGTGGTATATGAATGGTTTGAAATGATCTTGAGCAGAATTAAGTTTTACTTTTTAAAAAATCGTTTTCCACAGTTCAGCATTACATTTTCAATTCAGCAATCAATAATATAATTTTCTGTCCGTAATAAGTAATTATTTATTTGCTTCTATGGATAGGTATTCTTAAGGAGTATGATCAAAAATTATATGTCAATATAAAACAGTTGTAAATCTGATAAACATCACTGGAAGTTCTATCTAAATTGTCTTTAACGAATTAATTTTTTATCATTTGTCGAATTTAGTTAATTTTGGATTTTTATTTAAGCATACTGCAATCTTAATCATATTCTTCCGTGAGCTGTATCAACTACTTTTATAATATTTCAACTGAAAAAATACAATAAATTTTAAATGGTTTTCCGGCACTTGACAAGCTTCAAGTAATCCTGGCAAAATTCTGAATTTTTATACTGATATGAATATTTTAATGCCAATTTCCATAGTATTTATTCATAAAATAAAATATTTCGACCTATATAGGTCACAGTCATTCCAAAACAAAATTTAACAAGTCATTCGCTCTCTGCTTCTTTTCTGATTTTAATTAATTTTAATAAATTAATTTGTAATTTTGTATTTGAATTACGTGAGGACATTCTATTAATTAAAAATTGCCAATTTTATATTTAACATTTTGTTCGTTATATCATCACACTGTCCCTTCCTCACAAAAATAATAATAATTTATCAAATTTTTAATTCATATTTTACAATATTTTTGCATTCATAATTTAAATTAATTTGACAAGATTTTTAATTTTCAATAGAATGTGGTGCATTTTAATCTTAATTTGCACTTATTTCAATATTTCTAACGAAAATATATAAAATTTAAATATAATAAAAATAAAATTTTCATTAGTAAAAAATTTTAAAAATTAAAAGATGTTAAAAAAAATTTTATTTTATTTTTTATAATAATTAATTATAAAACGAATCGTTTTGTGTGCTTAATATTTTCAAAAAATAGGATTTTATTGCAAAAATTGAATCATTTGAAATTTGATTTTAATTACACCGACATGAGAGAATAAAATATGAAATATGAGCCAAATCCAAATCGCTACATACAGAATTTAAATATACAAATGGTGAAAAATAAAATAAATTCACACTTAAATTCTTTCTTTCCGAAATTTTTTATTTGTTGAAATTTAATTATTATTATTATTATTATTATTAATATTATTATTATTATTAATATTATTATTATTATTATTATTATTATTATTATTATTATTATTATTATTATTAATTATTATTATTATTATTATTATTATTATTATTATTATTATTATTATTATTATTATTATTATTATTATTATTATTATTATTATTATTATTATTATTATTATTATTATTATTATTATTATTATTATCATTATCATTATCATTATTATTATTATTATTATTATTATTATTATTATTATTATTATTATTATTATTATTATTATTATTATTATTATTATTATTATTATTATTATTATTTCGATTCTGATTGATCAAATATAGAGCGGTACCAATCTCCTGAAATGTAACTTCGGAAAAGGTCAAAGAAAATATTATTTTCAGCAACAAAAACTTTAACCAAAACTGGTACAATTATGTTTATAATTATAATAATTTATTCTTCATTAAAACCAAATCGTGTTACTTTTCAATTGTATTGCAATTTATACTGCAATTATTTTGAAAATTTTTAATCTTTTTGGCTTTAGTAAATTTAATAATTTGTTTTCTACTTTGACTTTTGTATAGCCTGGGTGTTTTGTTTAAATATTCATTTGTATAATACTATATTATTAGTATTGGTTCAAAACGAACTACTGAAATTTTATTGTCAATTCTTCAATTTATATATAAAAAATCTTCAACGTGCAGTAAAGGACTTGCTCGGAGAATTGCCTTTAGAATTCTTTTACATCCGGTTCCGTTAGACAAAATTTTCTATATTAATAAAATATTAAAAAAATATTTTAACATAGGTAACACACCAACTTGTCTGTGTTTAACATTTTTATGTTAGATACACTAGTTGTCTTTAATAAAGTGCAGTGTAGTGCCTGCAACATTTAATTTTTAATTAATTTTACTAAATTTTAATTAAATTACACATATTTAATTTTTGTGTAATATTGGCTCTCTTAACATGATCGCCACCTTTTTCAATTTAAAAATTTTCCAACAACTCTTAAAAATCAAACATTCATTGATAATTTTTCATTTCAAAATTTAATAGTGGAAAATTGCTGCTTTGTTTCATACTAGTTTCAGCACAATCAGTCGTTCAAATTCAGTTCCTAGCTTTATTCACAAATATTCATCACAGGATATAATTATTTAATATATCAGTAAACACCTTAAGGGTATCACTTAATAAGTCAATTGCCACGTGATTAGGTTCTTTATTCGTTTCTCACTTTCACTTCGCTCCCAAAATAATCACTTTTTCTATTCTACCACTGGCGACTTATTTTGTTGTTTGTTCCCTTTATTTTTCTGGGTTGTCATTAATTTAGATTAAAGTTGAAAAACAACTTTTTACTGGTCGGACAATTTTGCCTATTTTGTTAATCCCGGGAAATCCATTACGCTGATGTTCAGCTTGGCGGCCCTTGGTAATTGGATTCGTCGGAAAATAATTTAATTAATTAGTTTATTTTTGGGCTCCTGACCTTTCAATATACCTCTGATCAATCTAATAGTATTTTATTCGTCTTAAAAATCAAATTTGCCACCGGTTACCACTTTTTCCCAGAAAAATATTGATTTTTACTTTTATCAACATTTTAATTGATTTTAATTGATTTTGATAATTTTGAATTTTTTATTTTTTTATTTGTTTTAGTTTAATCCTAACAAAATTAATAAAAATGGGTTATGTTCAGTAGGGTGAGTTTAATGAATATTTGGCTTGGCACATACCGCTCAAATTCCATTACTTTTATCTTATCTGTGATTTTTATGTGCAGTCTTATTGTTGTTTTGTTTTATTAATATTATATTTCAAAATTAAGGAGCTACTTTTTACACATGTGTGGCGATGATTTTTCTTTGACAATGTTTTAACTGTATAAAGAATATTGTAATTTATCAAAATATATATTTTATATTTAATAATTCAAAATTATATTTCATGTATATAATTGTATTTTTAATGCATTTAATGTAATTGCATAATCACAGTTTCTACAGGTTTCTGTAATGCGAAATGGAGATAATTAATACAGATATAACTGATATTAATGTGAATAATAAATGAGTTCCCGGTCGGGTTATACGATTCGCATTCTTTTCCGCGCATTATATTCGTGGCGTATAATTCATAATGGACAAATGACACCTCCGACTATATTAAATTCCACTTTATATGTTGTTTTATGTAATAATATTTATTGATGCATCGTTACAAGATCATTTATGTAATTTTTAAGGAAGTCTGTCAAAATTGTTGATATTTTTTACGTAACTTTTAAAAAATAATAGTAGAAATGTGTACTCCGGGTGAAAAAGTAAAGGTAACCCTTTACCTTTTATAAGAAAAACTCGAATACCGGTGTATTTTTCGATACTCCCACCTTTTTCAATTTTGTTTTAATCAATAATTACGCATTTTTTAAATTGTTGATTATGTAATTTTTGTTTAAATTGTCAATTTTGTAATTTCTGATTTTTAAACGAAGTGGCTGCCATTTTAAATGTTTGTCTTTTAATGTATGAGCAGAATTTTATTCTCTACAAGATGGTATTTAAAATTTTTATTTTAGTACATTTTACATGAGTAAAATTTTAAATTTTGGATTGAGCCATCCCGTTCAAAATTAAATTCTGTTTATAGATATGTTCCTGAATTATTGCTATGGCCGATATTCGACGTATTATTGGAAGGATTTTTTGTAGAAAAGTTCTTTAAATAGACAATTTAAAAGTAAATTGATAAAATGTTATAGAAAATTGTCCAATTTCAGTTTAAGCTACTAGTTTTCTGAAGAAATTCTTGCAGTTTGATGATTTTTTCACCAACTGCATCCCAAGATTTTGAATCCATTTGAAAATAATTTCTAAATCAACCCTTTTTCTGTTTCCAGGAGCAGTAATATACATTCACTCATTTCATTTTTTCTCATCTCTTGCTTAAACGGTCTTTTGCAAACTGCCGATTTCTACACTGGGTATTGCGGTACCCAAAAGTCTCTTTTGGTGAATATATTCAAGTAATTTTTTCGTCAATTTAGCGAAAAATAATTTCCTACCTCTGCCAGAAGCCTTTGTAATTGATTCTATTTGATGTTCTTCATATTCTGATATGAAATTATTCACGAAGTCTTATCAGAATAAGCAAGGTTTCCCACATTATTTTCTGCTCGAATACAAAGAATTCTTGTTTTATTATGATCCCATAATAATGGGCAGTTATTAAAAAATTCTCATTCTTACTACATATTAAATAACTATTAAAGGACAACTATCCCGAATATGCCCTGATTTACCGGAACAGAAACAATCCCCATGTTGTTAAGGTTTCTGTTCTGATTCCGGTAATCATTATGCCCTGTTATAGATTCACCTTGCTATATACTTTAGGCAAACTTTAGGTCTCTCATTACCTAATATTTTTCCTGTATTTCTTTGTGTTTCGGAGCCACTTCGCATTTTATTATAGTTCTCATAATTCTTTAGCGGACGGACATACCGATTAGTCTCTAAAACGGGTGGTCTAATCACTGAAGGAACGTTTTGTTTCATTGGTTCTATTTATTGTTGTATATGTATACCATAGTTGTTTCCTAACATCTGCAAATGTTAACACGTTTTTCCTGTCTTTGGTATGCATAATATTTTCAAAATTTCTGTTCAATTTTTAATTTCTGTGATAGAGATATTTGGATTCATTGCTGTTGTCTCATAATTATATCCTTGGCAATTATTTTTTTATTTTGATTCGCTGATAAAACTACTTGCTGTAGTTTCGTTATTCTGAACATAAAATTATCAAATCTTTCGTCAGGTCTTTACTAAATCTGACTCATATCATCGATAGTTTTCAAGAAGCTTTTACATTTTACATACTTCAAAACAAATCAACTTTTTCCATTTTCATCTGAAGACGAAATCTATTGTATTTCCTTAAAAACTACTCAAAGCTGGGTGAGCTCGCCCTTACTCTTCGTCGTCAAATCACTCATCAACGTCATTTCCAGGCAAGTAGAAAAAATGCAGAATTAGTGATGAATACTTGTTTAAAGGACGCGTGATATAACAGGAAAAACAAGTGCACTTAGTAAATTCAAAGTTGTATATAACTCCAAATAAACAGCGAAAATTATAAGAAGAAGATGTACCTTGAATACAAATTTTTAGTGGGTCATTTTTGATAAGCAGAACTGGCGATAAGGGATGAACCAAATATTTAATTAAGGTGCCTAGCAATGTATCCTACGAATTTGACTTAATCATTTTTTAATTATAATCCCGCTTTTTCAATTTTCTATTGCTCGATAGTGGTCTTCCAATGTTGTTGAAAATTAGGATATCATTTAAATATTCTACTCCATTTTCCAATTCAATTTTGTGAGTACTTTGTTCATCAGGTTTTTGAATGTTCTAGGTGCCACTGCTATTCCAAACGGTATCATATTAAAACAATATTGTTTGTTCTTAGTTGAAAATTTTGTTTTAATTGTTTAGTCTTCTTATAGTTTTACTTGGAAATACGCGTTTCCAATGTCAATTGTCGAAAATTATTTGCACTATTTAATACATCCAGTAATTTATTCAAATTTAGCAATGCAAATGCTGGTTCTTCAGCTATATTATTCAGAGTTCTAAAGTTTAAACACAGTATTGTATCGTCTTTTCCATTTTTCTAAACACATACATTCCCTAAGTTTTCCCTAAGATCTCTATATTTTGAATTTGCTCTTCAATTGTATCTAAAATGTGCAGGATGCTTCCTTGGGTTAAGCACGATTGACCAATTCGATGTAATAACCTTATACTTTTGTTTTTTTTTCATCCCATTTATGAGTCATAAAAATATTGCTGTATTGATTTGATAATTTATTAATTATTTGGTCTTCAAATGGTACTTTCGGTATTTTAACCCTTTAACGCACATGCCCGAGCGTAACTCGGGCATGTGTTACTTGCAAATTTGTGCATGCCCGAGAGAGACTCGTGTATACGAAATATAAAGTTTTGTTTAAGATTCACTAACGATTATATCTCAGGAAGTGTAATAAATATATTATATATAATATATATTAATTATCAATAATAAAAAAAAGATTTATTTTTGCCGTTGTATAAAAGAAACGTGCCTTAAGTGGTTAATATCCATAAAATTCAGAACTATATTTGGTCATTTTGTCATATCTACATTATTTTCCTTTCTCTTTTTGTTAATAATTAAATGAATTTCAAAGATCTCTAAAAATTCATTCATCTAGTCATTTTTGGTTGTACTTCCACGCCTTTGAAAAACTGAATATCTTTGTTTTTTTCTAAACCATGAAATCTATCATTCACTGTAATTTTCCTCACTATATCATTTTCACATCTTACTTTCATGTTGTTCGTTTTGATTCTGTTCATCCTGTTTTTTTTCTTTTAGGCCGTGATCATGCTTTATCAAGGATAATGATCTCTTTGTATGTCAAAAGTTCTACAAAAATTTTTAACTTAAAATATTGTTGAAGTTACACAAAAACGAAATACAAAAATTTTAAAAATTGCAAATTATCATAAATTAATTAAGAGCTAATTGAAAATTCAAAACAATAAAAATCAATATTTTCACGGGGAAAAAGAAGTAACCAGTGACAAATTTGATTTTGAAGACTTCTAAAATAATTTTAAATCAATTAAATAATTATTTGAAGGTTTAGAACCCAAGAACAAATTAATTAATTAATCTCATTAGTTTATCTTAGAAAGTTCATAAATCACAAACGACTTGAGAGGTTTGAACATAGATAAAATTGTGGGAGATCATCTCAAATGCATGTAGGAAACCCGCTGATTGCTGTGCATCTCCTAGTTTGATCGAGATTTATGGAGGCCAAACAGCTATATAAAGGAACGACGATACTCACAATTGCCAGTTAGTGTTGAGACAAGTTGTTTTACAAAATTAAAAGTCGCCGAGAGTAGCGACGAGAAAAAGTACATTGTTTTTTGATCTTACAATTGAGGGTGATACCCTTTGGTTATTTATCCATTTGATTTAACTGAGTTTTGAAGCGTGGAAATTTTTTAAACTTTAAAAATAAAGATTTTGTTAGGACTAACTACTTTGATTTTATTGATTGTGAACAAGATGAGTCAGATTGAATTTCAATTCCATCGACCAATTCAGTAAAAACTCAACAATATTATAGTTATCAATGTCCCTTGCCGATGTTTGCGATCAAAATGTTGATCATCAAAAATCAAATTAAAATACACTTTACTTTATGATATTCGAATAGAAATATGTATTTGTAAATTTATTAATTGTTTATGTGATAATTTGATAATACCCTTATCGCACCAATAAAATTGTTGGTGGGTTCCGACACTGTCGAAGAACTGTTCTGAACCTCGGTGGCTTGAATCGTGGTGATAGATGGATCAACTTAGAATAACTAAAATAAGGGATTATCGCTGTCATCATTGATTATAATATCTTTAAATATAATGCTTAAATAAATCATAAAGATATGAACAAAAATTCTTTAAGTATTCTAATTTATGCTGTGACCGGTACACACGCAAAGTACACGAGATTTAGAAAAGACGTGGCTTAGTATCACACCCAGCAATCTCAACTGGCAAAATCAATGATCCAGCGGTGTAGACAGACGGAAGAAATCTAAATGAAGATTAACCAGGCCAAGAAGTTAGTTCAACAGATTGAATTATTTAAATTCCAATATGAAGATGCTGTGAAAAAGTTGCAGGGCTATAAAAGGAGAATGAACAGTATAAGTTAAATGAAGTAATCCAGTCTTGGATAGATCAACATTCTAATACTTCAGGTATGGTTGACATCCAGGAAACGGTGTTCCTATAAACATGGAGTGTACCAATAACGACTAGTTATGACCCAAGGACCGTACATCTTAAGATGAGTACGAACAAGCCACGTCTTGTACAGCCGAGTGGGCACGGAAAAGAATATTAAAGGCCATGTCTGGAAAATGTCGTCAACTTTTTGAAACAATTCAATTATTAAATTGTAATAATGTATATGGATTATTAGTGTTATTAATATTATTTGTTTTTATTAAAAAAGTTATTTGAAGTTTGCTTTTTCTTGACTTTCGATATTGACAGAACTAGAATTTTTTTAAGGGTATAAATTGTCAATATAACTCACATTTTACTGGTAACCATCCATTGGAAGACATTTCCAGCATCATTTATGGCGGGTATTCAATAGTAATATTTTCTAATGTGAGTATTTGATGGGAATCCCATTGAAAGTAGTGTAAGGTTAATGGTTCCTGATCTTGACCCCTTTACATACAAGGTTTGCGCCCACCAATGGTTACCCGTTGCTAGGCAACGTTAGAACTGCAACCATTGGTTATGAGACCGCCAAAGGTGATCTTTGATTTCAGAACTGCTATGGCCTGGCCTCCTATCGGGTTCAGAAGGCTTCCGTTAGAAGGCTTCTGCCCGTCTTATCATTTAGATCCCTTAAGTTCTCTCTTATCGAATTAATTATTTAGTTAATTCTATACATTATAATTAATTATTGCAAAGGAAGAAAATCAAATTCAAACATTTATTGTGATAATATTACACTTTTTCCAATAACAATATATAATGTGTCATTTTATTTATCCGCGCCTTTGGTACGCCGTCGTAGTCTTTCGGCTCTACCTAGCCTTGCATGAGGTTGCGATCGCTTATTTGAGTTGTTCGGCTGATTCTGGTCTCTGTAGGCTAACTGTGCCGGAGCAAAATCCAAGGGGTGCGTCACCGCACTCCCTTCTTGGCACGCTGATAGTGCAACCTCTAAACCCCGAATTTGGGTTCGTTGGGCCTGATTGAGTATTTTTTCGTCTATCCACCCTTGTTGAGCCGTAGTGAGACGTTGGTAGATCTTCTTCATTCTTGCAGGTTTGATCCAGGTAGCTTTGATTTGCTGAATTAAACGACATAATTGCAGGAGTTGGCGATTCAAATCTGTGTTCTCCCGTCGCATGTCCCTCAGTTCCTGACTGAAAGTTCGTGCCGATCCCATCTCTAAACTGAAAAATTTTGGTTAGTTACTCCGATAAAGTAGCATCATTATTATATGTGTTGGGGTTAGGTGATTTTCAAAAATTATTACAATAAATAAAAAAAATTTGGAAAATAAAATAATTAATTAAAAATAATCATAAAATTAAAATCAATATTTTCCGGGGAAATGGGTATTTACCGATGGCAATTGACGAGAAGAGTACGAAAATAATAATATAAAATTAATTTAGGACCCCTAGAAAAGTTATTTAAAAATACAAATTAATTAATTAATTAAAATAACGAAAACAAATAAATTAAATTAGGGAGAAATTCTCCGAATTGAATAAATTTAATTACGAAGGGAACTGATTATTCCTTAATGTGATTTATTTTGTAGTCTTCTCCCGGGGAACGGCGAAAGCGGCCAGAAGATAAAAGTAAAGTATCTAACTAGTTCCCCAGGAGTCCAATGTAAATTGCCGTAAATCAGATTAGTTATTTGAGGATAGATTCCTTATATAAAGGAGTCTCAAATCAACAACGGGGACACAAATAATTTTGAAAAATTGCGAATAACAGAAAAGTTAAAAAGATTCGTGAGATTGAAAAAGAACTAGTAGACTTGTCAAGGATATTTTAGTAGTTAATTGAAAAGGCAGCTTCCCGTAGGGATTCCTGCCATTATTGTAAAAGTAACATTTGAATCGTTGTGAAATTGTTAGTATCGAATAAAAGTTTTCCTGTGTTGAGTTATTTCAGTATCATTTAAAGAGCACGCGGAGTCAGAGTAAGCAGTTCTACCTAACCAAATAAAATTATAACTCAACATATGTAGTCATAATAGTTGATTAAACTCATCTGCATTTGCAGATACTTGAGATAAAATGTCTTAGGTTCATCAAATTCTCTATAACGTGTCGTAATGCTATTTACTTCTTTCTACTATTTACCTGTAATTTAAAATCCATCTATGGACCTCGTTGACTTGTGACATTGGACTTCACCCTATGACTTACTAATTATATGGGGGATCGTACTCATCATTTAGAATATCATGTCTTATCATCATCATTTTCAGTAACCGTGTTCTGGGATTATTGCAACTATAATTCATCCAAATAAACGAAAATAAACGTTTTAAAAATATCTTTATTATAAATTCAGAGATTACAACTCAAGCTTTGTTTCTGGGTTCATCGTCTACCCTCGGATAGATTTCTTCGGTGTAGGAATTCCATATGTTTCTATTGAGGGTGTCGTCGGGCATATACGTGATCTGCTAACTGTCGTTGCCCGAGCCGGTTCCGTAGCTTTGGCTGTATTAGTCGATCTGGTAAAATCAGCTTGGTCGGGGCATCCATACTCATCAATCTGGGATCGTCTAGTTCATATGAAACTCCGTACTCCTGAGTGAAGCCATCTGTGCTTGGGATTCGACCACTGGCGATGTCAGCGTTCACACGGGCTAAGTGCCGCTGGGCCATCTTTGCCTTCCAAGGGTACTTCTTCTCAAGATTTTCTAGACTGAGAAGGCTGAACTCGGCCCGTTGGCGAGCTTCTCGTGCCGGGTTTCTGTCCGGTTCTCTCTTGATAGCCACACTGGGTAACTCCACTTCATCATCTCGATCGTCCGGTCGACGGGGCCAACTGGTTTCTCCGTACGTGGCCAGCGAGTAGCCATGGTCCCATAGAGCTTGTCGATATTTTGCAGCTGAGTGATCAGGTACTTGCAGGATGACCCGCAAATCGTCTATCCATCCGCCGTGCGGATATCTGCGGTTTAAATAGTCGTATTGATCAATATCATGATACGAATGTTATATTAATAGTTAGTAAATTATCCTACGTTATCGTTAATATACTCATCATCGTCGTTAGTCATTAAGCATAGATACAAATAATAACAAAGACTCGAGAAATATATAATTGTATAACGGAAGTTATCTACCTCGTTTGAGTTCGGCGAGGTTGCCTTCTAGTCTTCCTTCATTAGGCAATTGTTGGTTCTGGAACCGATCTCCGAGCAGATCCTTTCCCTCACGTCCCTGGTCCGTGTGTGGTTGGTATTTTTTAGATACTGTTGGCATGATTTGTTAAATTTCTGAATTCATGACGATATATATATATATATATATATATATATATATATATATATATATATATATATATATATGTTTGTGGCGTTGACTCAGCGCCGCTCGGATGGATTATCTCCCCATTAAATATAGTTGATTTATTTACTAAGGAATTAATGTAACTAATTTTTCTGATTTTATTTTCTTTTAAATGTTATTGTTATGGGATTTTCTCCTATTATAGACTATTAAATTGCCTGTTCATTCCACTTGACCACCGATGCAAATCATCATCTGTTGAAATTTGATTAGATTAGTTACATTATTTCGGTTGGTTAGTTTTTATAGTTACCTTATTGATTTTATTTATAGTTTTTAGACTGGATTTTCTTTTTGGTTGTTATTTTTGCACTGAAAATAAATTCAACGTTTATTTAGCCCATTTCTTTCGTTGGATTCCGACGGACGCTTGGTTGGATTTTGATAGAGTACCTAGCTCATCATGAACTCATTCCAATCGCTTCTCTGTCGACTTCTATTTGTTTCCAATTCCTAATGTAATCGCTAGCCGGAGCTCAAATTCCCGGTACCTATTCTGACTATCCTCCGATGGGATATGCTAGTAAAAAAAAATCAAATTTTTATTTATAAAAGTCCAGTTGCCACACAGGGCATAAGGCGAGATTTCTCTGTCCTTCACTTTGATAAGTTTAAAACTCGTTGTTCCACAATAAGGCGAGAAGAAATATTCTCAGTCCTTAGAACGACCCAACAATATTCGAAGGTTTGGGCTGCGGTAGTCATCATATATGTCATCATGGGGCATTCGGCAACAGTAACTCGGAATAGGTAATCTTGTGGGGTTCAGCATTATCGGTGCATATTCGGGATTGTCTGGATTATTGTAATCACTGGCATAGGCAAACTTGTCTGAAGCAATAAGCAATATTCCACAGCATTCCAACATCATTCCAGCAGCATCCTAACAGTGTTCAGCAATATTCCATCAGCATTCAAATAGCATTCAATCAATATTCACGTAGATATAATTTACAAAATGTAATTGTATAATTGTAGATGTATTTTGGTTTTAATTGATTTTCATTTTAAGTAAAGATTAGATTAGTATATATATGTAAAGATCAATATTATGTTTTTTTTTATTGAGGTTTTAAATATAGATATGTTTTATAGCAGTTTAGTATAATATATAAAGTAAAAATTAGATTAGTATATAAAAATCAATATGTTATTTTTAAATATAGATATGGTTTATTTGGTTAAGATTATAATATAATAATATAAAGATCTTTTAAATAATGTGGATAGTAAATAAATAGATATGATTATAACAAATAGCAGTTTAGTATAAAGTACAGATTAGATTGGTACATGTATAAATCAATATGTTATTTTAAATATATATATATGGTTTAATTGGCTAAGATTATAAATAATAGCAGTTTATATATATAAAGATTTTTTAAATAAAGTAAATAGTAGATAAATAGGTACAACAGGTAAAGGAGATAGGGGAGAGTAGTGAAGATGTTTAGAAGATTAGTTTTTGGATATGTGTTCTCTGTATATGTCGTAACTTGCTTTGACTGCAGCAGCAGAAGCTTTTTCAGATAGTGTTTTAATTTCAGGTTCAGAAAGACCTATTGTTTTGATTATGGATGTATTACGGTGATCCCATGATCCAAGAGTGCCAATCACTAAGCATGTATAGTTGTTCTGCATTTATTAATATTTCCAACTTCTATTGAAAGGTCTTTATATTTTTTTTGTAATTGTCATCTCTAGCTGTGCTGAAGTTTTTCCTAGAATAGTAAGGCACTTTAATGTCAAGTATGTGTAATAGCTTGTTTCTCATTGATGTAATCAGGAGGTCAGGTATTAATTTTGTGTTGAGTCCAATAGGTGGTTTTTCAACGTCTACATTAAACTCTTTATCAAGTAGGAAGTCGACAACTGTTTTTAAGACTCTTTTATGTTTGTTGCGTTTTGCATGTGGTTTAGATGTGCAATGGTTAAAGACATGTGCTTGTGTTTCTGGGAAGTTTTTGCAGTGTCTGCATGTCGTTTGTGCATTGTTTTTAAGTTTGTGTGGAGAGTAGTTAAGTTTCAAGATGTTATTCCTTGCTTTGATAAGAAAGTAGTATTGAGAGTCAGTCAAGACTTCTGATTGGATGAGAAAGGCAGCAGTGCTACTCTCCCCTATAAGCGCCGCAATATGACCATGGCAAGGCATATTATACCATCTTTACGCATATATAGAGCTAATAATGGAATGAAGTTCAGAGGAAGTTTCACTCAGGTTATTGACGTTATAATAATTTATTCTAGTTTTATAAATAATTTCTAAGTTAATAATATTATCTATATATTTTAATTTGACATTTATATTAAATTTGTCCTTAAGTCTGATAGCAGATTTCCTAAATTTTCTGAAATTGCTATCGCATCGGGATGTAAGTTTAATTTCCCCATTGATCCAAAATAGGGCGCTGTCAATATTTCCATTCCCCCCTAGCGTCCTTAAGTTCATTAATATACATATTCGAGAAGAGCTGATCAGTAGAGCTCATCATATATAGGGTGTGTACTACACTCTGTATAAGATATTCGTCAATAACCGAGGTGAAACCAAGACCCCCAAGTTTACACCCAGCGTATTCAAAATTGTTATTTAATTGATGAAAACAATCACCAATCATAGGTTTTAAAAGATTTTTTATTTTTTGGTCGTAACCAAGTTGATTGTCTCTACCTTTTACTTTTTTTGTTTTGGTATGGCAATCCAATACCATATGATTAATATTACAATTGCGAAGCGTGAAAATGAGTTTTGAATGAATAAAGGTCTTGTAAGAGTAAATTTTTTGAGAGGGGTGGAGGTATGAATCAAAGATGAGTTTTGTGTCATGTGTACATGTATTTAATCTTGTATCTATGTTGTGTTTTTTGTTGAAAGAAAAGTCTACTCCAAGATAGCTGTAGAGGTTATCATTGTTAACAATAGGTATTGTTTCATTATATAAAAAAGTTTGTCTATTTGCATTAGACGAGCCCATGTAGCCAGATTTGGAGGGTTTAAACTTAAGGTTCATAGAGGTAGCACATTCAACAGTGGTCTGCAATATGTTGAGAAGAGATGCATGTGAGTCGGCAATAAGAACTAAGTCATCAGCATATGCAAGAATGCTAATGTTGTGTCCGTTAAAGAGAAAGAGGTGTTTTTCAAGGACAGTTTTAATTATAAAATCTATAGTAAGACAGAAGAGTGTCATAGAGAGCAGGCAGCCTTGCTTCACTCCCTTAGTCAGAGGTATAAGGTCAGATGTCTCACCCTCACAGTCAAAAAATGTGTTGATCCCAGTGTACATATCCCTAAGAAGTGCTATGGTGCTTTCAGAAAGTCCCATCTCGGTCAGGGTGTGCCAGATGAGGTCGTGGGGGATCGAACCAAAGGCATCTGCGATGTTAAGCCATATTATGAGTAACTCTTTGTTATTGCGTATGCTGTAGTCTCTTATAAGATGTATTGTAGTATGATGTTCTGCGCATCCATCAGAGGCTCCTATTGCTTTTTGATTTTTGGAAAGAAGGTTGCCTGATGATATCCAATTAAGGATCCTATCATTAAGAAGGGTTGCAAAGATTCTATAAGATGTATTCATTATTGCAAGAGGTCGCCAGGAAGAGGCAATGAAAGATTTATCAGATTTGCCGTTTTTAAGAATGAGTTTAGTGCGAAAGGTTTTCCAATCATCAGGGCATCGAAGGGTTCGGAGGATGTTATTGCACATAGCAGTAAGAAAGAAGAAGTCAGGAGAGATGATACGCCAGTCAGAGAAGGAGATTTTATCAAAACCAGGGGCAGTGTTGTTAAGTTTTTTTAGGATTGCTTTGATATCATCAGGACAAGTAGGAGTATTGGTATCATTGTCAGGAAAGCTAAGGAGTCGTATGGTGTTAAATGCAGAGATGGGTGAGGTATTGTTGGCAAAAATATTAATGAAGTTGTGCATACTAGGTTTATGAGTTATTATGTCATTGCAATTAATGATTTTTGAGAGTTGTTCTTTGGGTCTATATTTGAATTTGTGTCCTTTAGCACATTCCAACTCATATTCACGCTTTTTATTTTTATGTATAATATCACTTTTATTTTTAATTATATATTTAGAATGGTTAATATTATTATTAATTTTAACAATTCCAAGAAGTGAATAATGAACTGTATCAATAGTGTTATCCATTTGATAAATAAGGTTGTCTATATAATTTTTATATTTACGGATATCGGTCTCTAAGTAACCGTTTCTAATATAAATACTGATTATTGATTTTATATTTGTAGTCATAGTTGGTATGTCAAGGATGGAAATGGGTTCACTCGCGTTAAGGCATTTGATAAAATGGCAGATAAAGAAGGCAGAGTCACTATTTTCAGAGCAACAAGGATATTCAATGGCACTTAGTTCTATATTAGTCTCATGGACGATATTTTGAAGGTTTAGGATGGTGTTCAAAATATCGTTAGCAAGGTCAAGATGTTTAAGTAGGCTGTTTTTAGAAAGAGGGTCAATAAGAGTAGCGAATCTACGCTTTTTGTCGAGGAAGAAGAAGAACCAGGATCCATTGGTTTTGCACATAGGCATAATGACCTCATTCCAATCAGAGAATTTATGAAAGGGGAAAGTAGAGAAGAAAGTTTTGAAGTTGTGTTGTATTAAGGAGTTAGAGGAGAATGGGTCAACAAAGATAGATGTTTTTTTGGAAGCAAGACTAAGGATGTATGCATTAACCGAGTGTTGGGACCATCATTGTGATTCGGAGTCAATGTTTTTTGTAAATAATAGTGTTTTTGGTAGTTGGATAGGTTGAATAGTGTCTTCATTAGTTTTGATCTCATCAGTGTTGATAATACCCGCAAAAATGTCTTTGTTGTTATCTATATCATCTATGTTATTAATATGTGTTATTGTGGGGTGTTCATCATCGATATGTAGTGTGATGTCGTGAATGCTAATCCAGGCTCCACAGTAACAGTAGATTTCGGCCTCTTTGTCAAAGTGTCGTTTTTTGTGCTTTGTAGTTATATGTAGTAGAATGTCATTTATTGCTGTGTTGTAGGTGAATTTGTGATAGCACTTTCTGATATATGTTTACTTTTATTATTGTTGTGGCATGTTATTTCATTAGCGGAGTTAATTTTGATTATTTGGTTGTTCTTGCAACAGTTATCGATTTCTATTGTATGATCATTTAATTCAATGTGTTTGTAGAGGTCGATAAAATTGACCTTGACCATAGCGTGTTTATTTGGTCCTTTTTTCGGCTTACAGATGCCGCAGTCAATTATGGTATTATCAGTTATAGGTATAATATGGATTTGCTGTGCATGTTCAAAGATGAGTCGTCTATCAAATATTGAGATAGGGTTGCATAGGGATTTGTTACGGTGTTTGGACTTACGGGCAAGTTTTCCTCTAAGATTCATGACGTATAAGCAAGTGTCTTTATGTTGGTGAGGTTGTGAGTTTCTGATTGGTTTATTTTGGCATTTAAGGCTGGATGGAAGTGGTGTTGATATGGGAATATTTTCAGTAGTTATTCTGGTAGTTATGTGATGTACAGGAGGTGGTATAGTGAAATTTTGAGGTTCGTTTGGTGTTGCTAAATAAGGGATTATAGAGGTGTTTGGGGAGAGAGGAGATGATTCGGGTGATGAGTTATTAGTTTTAGGTTCCTCTGTGCGGAAGAGGTCAGAGATTTGTGAGTTTTGGACCTTATAGTAGGTTTTGGTGGTGTTTCGGATAGGAGTTTCAATGTTTGATGGCTCTTCATTGTCAGAAATAAGGGGGGATGGTTTAATTCTGGGTGGATTAATGATTAGTGAGTCATCTAGTGTCGTATTATTAGAGGAGCAAGATTCATCAAGGTCAATATTGAGGTTGTTTGTTGGTAGGTTAGTAGGGTCATTTTTGGTATTGTATGGTGATGGCAGTTTTTTCAAAGAGACAATTTTGGCTGGGGAACAGTGGGTTGTCCTGAAAAACATAAAATAACAATTAAAAGGTAGCTAAAAAATCAATACTTACTTATAATATAGAAATTGAGAATTGTTGATTAAGTTGACATGGCAATAAGTGGCAAGCAGGATGGAATGTATATAGGTAAAAGGGTATATAATGAAATTTCTCTTAAACCCTTGAGTTTTAAGGTTCGGAATGAGAGCATGTAACATAAAATAAAACGTTATACTTATAGTAAAATTAATTACATTATGTAAATAAAAGTTTTATAAATTTCTATATAGTACTTTAAATTAAATAATTTTATTTCTTAACTTTAATAAATTAAAATTTTAGGATTTCAAGTAAATTTCTTATTGAGAAAGTTAGGAGTAAATTTTAGAATTTTAGAAATAAAAATTTTAATAACATTACTATCATTATTGCTAATGCAGTTATAATTAATCTGAAAATAATTATTATAGTTATTGTTATTGTTAATATTATCTTATTATTATGGACACGAAATTTAGATTCGAGTTTTAAGTAATTGATGACTACATACGAGGGTTGACGTTTGTGAAGCTTTTGTGTGAGTGTCTCCAGCAGTGGGCATAGCACGTTGGCCGGTGCCACGTCTATGAGCACTGTTATAAATGTTGGGCCAGAACGTAAACGGCCTTGAGAAATGTTTTAATGGATCAGTAATACACAGGCAAACATAACATGCAGATTCAAATAAACCTGGAAACACCAATTAAACCATATAAAATATGAGAAATAAGAGAATTAAATATAAATTAATAAACATAAAAATAAATTAAAATATTAACAAAACGCACCAAGATCCGCACGATACCTACACAAACATAACAAGAAAACACAACAAATTCGACAAAATTGGAAAAATTAATAAAAGTTCATTAAAATGAAAATTAAATCGGAAAATTTGAATTAGTAATAATTCAATAAAAATTCTAAATAAAAAATTATAAAAATAAATCAAAAAATAATAAAAATAAATAATAGAATTTGCTAGAAAATAACAAGGTCGAATTTTGTTTTACTGCATCAAATTTCACATGCGAGAAAATTAGGTATATATACTGATCCATTTTCACATTAAAAAAAAAAACCATTTTTCGAAACTTAACCATTTTGAAAGCGTTGTGAAACTACTTTAAAGCCATTAACCGTTTTTGAAAATCTTAACCGTTTTTGAAACTATTTTCGAATTTGAAGCTATTTTCAATTATTATTTAGGTGAGAAACATTTCTATTGGAACCCTCTTTCCACGTCACGTTCTTTGCATCTCAGTAGAGCTCTGCTCGGCGTCGGCGTGGGGAGAGAGGTATTTTGGTTTTATTTTATGATATGTGAATTATGATATTTTGTGGATTGGCAAGGAATGGTAACCTGTTATTTTTGTTTTATAATTAATAAATATTATTATACATAAATTGTTTCATACATATATATATTTCATAAATTAAACTGTCGAAATTTTTCCGGCCCACAGCCGACACATAACGCAAGAAAGTAAAATCTACATAGTACAGATGCATGTAAGTGCGTGGAAAATCGCCAATGATATGTACCCGTGAAGACTCAGCGTGCGCAACGCAGCGGTCGTAACGTCAATATTTATCCCTATAGCTGAAGCGAGAAATAAGGAAGGAGTCTCTGGCTGCTTCCTCGTTTCTCAATTCTGAAAAATCGACCTAAATTTATGTTACATACGGCTTAAAATCATCACACCGAGTAGTCCAGTGGGCACTCAGTAAATATAATATAAACACAAGATGCGTCTAAGGCCTATTAAAGGGAAAGGGCACGGGGTTAAATTAAATGGAATCGTTGTTATAGTCCTCGAATTAATATGTCGAAATAAAATTCATTCGAAATCCCTGAATTCGATTAGATTGCGATTATTAATAAAACTTAAAATGATCATTAATTATGAGTAAAGAAAAGCAAAGTGGTTATAACTTAAAAGTCGTGTAGAGATAGTTCATAGTATGTAAGATCGTAATTAGGGTAATGGCAAATAATTGTATCAGTTATATTATTATAATTCGCTTCGATAAAATGAATTTAATCTTTGAATAAGAACGAGCAATACATTGATCTAATCAATCCCCGATAAAAAATGGAGGCAATTACGAATCGAATTCATAGATTTCAATGAATGAACCGTATCAATTAAAAGTAAAGTGATCCTTGAATAAGAGTGTGGAACCCCTTAATTAAATCGTTAATTAAAATCAAGGTAGCGAAAAGCATTCCACTGATAAGTCATTTTAATAAAATTGAAGGGGGAATCAAGTAAAAACCAGCGATTGAATTAGGTTACGGGTTAAAAGTAAAAATGATTATCGAATAAAAATGAGTATTTCATCGATTATATTAATGCAATGAGAAAAATTAAAGTCATTGGGGTAAACGTGAAAAACCATCCTTGATAAAAATCGTATAAACCCTTGAGTATAAATATTGCAACGTTTCGATTCATTGATTAAAAACCTGAAATAATTTATTTAAGCAGAATAATACCTTGGTTAGAATAATTCTTCAACCCAATAGATTTAAAGTAAAGCTAGAGAATTCAGTGATAAATAACTATTGATCAAAATCAAGTAATTTATCGAATAAATGACCCAAAGATTTAAAAGTAAAACACCCATCGATTAAGAATAAAGTAACCCAATGATTGAAATTAATGTACTCAAAATAAATTAGATTATAGATTAGTTAGTGGGCTAAATACAAAATGAGGGATCTAATGGAAAATAAGTACGAATCCATCAAGCAAAGTTAAACTGGTAATTCGCCAAGATGAGAGCCTTAATGAAAAATTCGTCGTTACCAAAAAATTTAATTAATATCATGGTTGAGGAGATAGGAGAGGATTAATATGAAATCTCTGCAGGATAAAGATGATAAAATTGTCGCTGACGTTTACATTTTCTGAACCAAGATATCAAATTAAGTAGCCTCCAATTTAGCCTCAATTAATCGCGAATTAAAATGAATTACAAAATTGACGTAAATATAAAACTTTAAGAATGATTAAACAATTAGAGAAATTTATATTAATATCACATCAACGTTGGATACTTACTACCGACATCGCATAAAATAATTCCAAAGAACTTTTAAGGAGATCATGAGTACATAACTAAGTCCCACATAGACGAAAACTCCAAATACATTAGAACTCACCCTAGGAACTTCGGTGGACGCAAGAGTTTTCCCTAGAATCCATCAATGAAATGTGTCTCAATAAATTAACAACTTACTATAATCTAGTTGGTCAAATTTCATCGGATTTGTGGATTGTGAATTTTAAAATGAAAAGTAGATTGAATAAACACAAATTATTAATTTACCAAACGGAAGTGTATCCATTTAGCTAATCGACCCGCTGATAATAATATCAGACCGGAAATCGTACCGCCAAATTAAACGGATTCGCGTGATCCGGGAATTCCGTCGGCATAGCATATAAAACCAACGATGTAAATGTTGGATGATGAGGGTAGACCCATCTCCACATTTATCCTAAACAAATACTACAAGGCGGGGCCCAGCAAGTTCAGAGTAAACATATATGCCGAGGAACGGGCATAAAATAAACAAATTATCAAAGTGCAGAATCCCAAATCAATATCCCAATATACGGAATCTCAACAGAACAATCAAATCAATATTCGAACAACCAAATCTATCCCTTGAGTACCAGACAATTATTATGACAATTATTAATTCGATGTGAATATTTTAATTTGAACAATTATCACATTTGTGTTTGAATTTTAGACAATTATCGCGTTTGCATTTTTAGCAGTGATTTGAACTTAAACATTATTAATCTATTCTATTATTTTTATCCTTGACAATGTTAATGTATATTATTCTTATCTTTGGCAATGTATATTATTTTTAAGTACTAGTATATATTATTTTACTTATTTCTAGTTTATTCAATTTTAATAAAATTTAGTTAACATAAAACAAATAAAGGGAAACAAAGGGAAAAATATTTTGAATAATTTCAGTTTAATATTAAAAAATCAATTCGTAAATAAATATTCTAAATAAAATAAAATTGTCAGATTATTAAATAAATATTCGTTGTCAGCTTATTAAATAAATATTGAAAAAATCAATTCGTTAAATAAAAAAACCAAATACCCGAATTTTAAACAAAGAACTTTATTAAATAAATAAATAATTTTCGAAACAGATTGTAATAAATAAATAATTTTTAAAATATAAATTTTAAACAAATAATTGTATAATAACAGGTTAAATAAATAAATTTTTTTTTTAAACAAATAAAATACGCATGAAATAAAAAAATAAAATAAATAAATACATATTTTTTCAGTATAAATACTGAGGGATTTTCATTCCAAATCGCCCTTAAATTTTTACCTAAGAAGTGATCTTAAAAAGGAAATCTTTTTTGAGATCTTAAAATCGAACAGATAACGTTCTACATTATTTTTTTTGCACGCATTCACATAACACGCACCGACATACATTTTAACAATTATACAGCACGCACCCAATTTTTATTGCTTTGAAACAGTTTGTATTTATTTGAAAGAATCTGAGTCTTGGAATATTTGGTAAATTTTATTTATAAATAAAGTATATACATATATTTGACTTTGTCTTCTGATTTATATAAGTAACCAGTGCAAGTTGAGACTCACTAAAATCGAGACCTCAACATTTGGTGCCGCGAACCGGGACTTTAAAATCAATTATTGTTATCAACAATTTGGGGGATAGGAATTGCGATCAGAGGGTTAGTGTAGAATATATCGGGAAAATATATTTATACTAAATAATATTATTGATCATAAATTAAAATCATAATTTTGTAATCAAAAAAAAAAAAAAAATAGATAATCAACCTGAAATAATTTATAATTTGAGAAATAGAACCGTATATAGAATGAATAATAATCAAAATAATAATAACTTTATTAAAATTTTACCAATTGAACCTTATAGAGGAGAGCCTGAAAAGTTCGACGATTTTTTCACTGAAATCACTCAGTATGCAGACGCTTGTGGTTGGACACCTGATGAATTAAAGAGGAGAATTCCGTTGTATTTAAAAGGATATGCGTTACAGGCATATAATAATCTAGAGTGTAGAGGAAACAGTTTTGATCAACTCACTGAAAATTTGAGAGCAGAGATAGTAATTGACAGCGATTTACAGAAAATAAATGTGCAAAAGTTTAGAAATCGATATCAAGGATCTAGAGAATCAGTTGGAGAATACGTGTATACGATAACAGAGTTAGCAAAAAAGGCATTTGGTGCCGGAGAGCACACACCGAAATTAATTGAGGATCAGTTTTGGAATGGAATCCAGAAATATTTATATAAAGCATTAATAATGGTTGAATACAGAGATTTAAATGAATTAGTTCATAAAGCGAAAAGAGTAGAGGCAATACAGAGAGATCGATTCAATGCATCTATAGATGCAGTTGAGGTTCAAAGGCCAACGATGGCGAAACCTAAGTTGGAAAACGATGATGATGTTCCATGGGAAGAAATGAAACAATTATATCTAAATTTTGTAAAAAATAGACGAAAAAATAGTCCGAATTCGAGTAGAAGTCAATCACCTGAAAACAGGAAAAGATTCGACGCATTGAATTTTACGGAACAAAATCAAAATCGATTTAGAGATGATAATAAAGACAGTCGTTCTGACTATAACAGAAATAATTCGTATAGAAGCAATCGCTACTTTAATAGAGACAGTCGTTCTGACTATAACAGAAATAGTTTTAGAGATAATCGTTATAACAAAAATAATGGAGACAATTGTTTTGGGAATAATAGAGATAATCGCTCTGAATACCGCCAGTATGATAATAGAAATAATAGAAATAGCTCAAGAGGCAGACAATCGAGCCCGTATAGGCAAAATCAGTATCGAGAAAGGCGAGCAAGCCCATATAATAATGATGGAAGAGATAAAGTGAATTTCAACGGACAAATCAAATGTTACAACTGCCAGAGATATGGCCATTTGGCAAAAGTATGCACTAATCAGCGAAGTGAGTCACCAAATAGAGTAAAATTTAAAAGTGAACCAGAAGTGAAACAAATAAATGGAGTAGAAATTACTAATACGAATAATGAAATAAATACTTTGAGAGAGGAATTGAAAGAGTTTAAAATTCAATATAACCGACTCATGGAGAGAAAGTCGGAGATATCACTTAATGAGTATGAGTGTTTTATAAATGAAGTTGATATTGATAATGAGGAAACTGAGAGACAAATAAAAATGAAAGAGGAATTAAAAGCAGTCTTGAAAAAACGACCTTATGATGACAATGAAACATTGAGAGTGATAAATAAAGTTCAAATAAGCAGAATTGATCCTGAACATTTAACTAGTTTAATCCCATTAATGGTAATGAGACAAAGAGAAACACGAGTATTTGAATTAGAGATAGAGTTAAAAGAGATGATTAAAAGTTATGGAGAATTTGTGAGAAAAAGTCCGAAATTTTACGAGCCTTTAAGAATAACATTGGATACTAAAGACGAATATTTTCTTCAAATGGTATTATCAAAAACAGAAGTCCATGTGTGTACAATGGTAAACAAAATACGACAATTGGCAAGAGATAAATGGCCTCGAAAAATAGAGTCAAACGATGAAATAAAACTATATTTTAACGATATTGAGTTGAAAGATGGCGAATATCTAATTGACTATGGAGTGAATACAATAGATGAGAATACTATATCAGCAGTAATAAATAGAGAAACTAGCTCAAGATTAGCAACACCTTCGGTCGAATTGAATGAGGAAAATGATTATGATATACTGTTTAAAATGTGGGATCAACCATCCGAAGGGAGTGCAAAGTCACCACTTGAAAAAGAAATAATTTTTCAACCATTGGATAATAAATATGGTAATTTGCAAGAGACAATAGAAAAGATCTCCAAACAGGCAATAATGCAAGATGCTGAAACAATGAAGCGAGGTAGAGGACGACCTCGGAAGTCAGAAATAGCAGAGAAATCAGATGATCGAAAAACTGCAGAGCGTTTGAGAGAAATAGCAAATAAAAAGAGACATGAAAATCCAAAGGTAGCAGACGATAATAACGATTTAATCATGATAATTGAACTTTTAAAAGCAATGAACTTAAAACTATATCCGGAAACAAAACCATCAGCGTTAATCAAAAATATGATACAAAAAATCAGATTAATGGGAAAGGAGGTCAGAGAATTGAGTGTAGAGGATGTAAATGAGGAGATGGTTTTACGGATTCTTTTCACAACCGGTATAAATAGAGATAAAGTAATTACGGCAATGGCATATCTAATTGCGAGATATAAAAAGCTCTTAAGATCAAACCCAAAGGAGCAAATAAATGAGGTAGCTAAAGTAGTATATCAGAGATTAAAGGTTGATGTGATGCCATGGATAAAACTGAAAGGAGGTTGGAAAATAATGTATGATGAAACATTACAAACAAACGAAAACGAAACGATAGAAAATGATGATACCGAGGCAATTGTAAAAAATCTCGTAAACAAAACAACGAAAAAGCCAAATAAAAGTGAAGGAAAATCAAGTATCTCAATAATAATAGTAATAATAACACTATTATTAGACTTAATCAAAGGAAGTAATGCGATTGTAGCCTATGATTGTCAGAACCCAAAATGGGGGCAAAAGTATTCATTATTAGATGTGGAAAATTGTCCGGAAGCGAATCCAACCAAATTAATCATAACTGAACCCAAGATTTTTCATGTGTATCAAGAATCTGACTTTATACACACAGAGGCAAAGGAGTGTATAATCAAGTTTTCAGAGGAAAGTTTTGTGTGTAATCAAGTGGCAAGGACGATTTTAGTACCAACATGGGCGCCAGAGGCACTAATAATAACACCAAGCGAGTGTGAAGAGGCATTCAAAACGAAAAAGATTAAAACAACGGATGGAATCGAATTGAAAGCTCAAGTAGGGGCAAGAGTGAAACAATCGGTAAATGTGGTCGGATGGACATCAGCCGGTGGATACTGTATGGGAGGAAAGTATAAAATATGGGGTCAAATTGCGGATAACATTGTGGTCCGGAGACAATATTATGTTGAATTGAGAAAGTTTAAAGCATCATTTGATAGTTCATCAAAGAAAATGATGACACACAAGTTCTGTACGCTCGATGAATCTAGTTGTGACACGGGTGAATCGATGATAGTGTATAAAATAGATAAATACGAATGCCAATTAACAAAATTGAAGTCACTAAAATTCCGAACAATCAGAGGGAAACAGTTTACCGATGCAGAATCAAAAAGAATAAAGGATCAGAAAAGGAGAACAGTAATCGTACAAGAAAAGGATACCCCAACAATATATATGGCAGACTCAGAGGCAGAAGCCATGAGATTTGTAGAAAAAGGAGAAACTATCAAATGCGGAAAAGCAGTTGTAAAGACTAATTATGAAGGTATCTATATCAGTAGTAATGAAATTAAAGACGCAAAACTGAAAATCGATAAATTTGATGTCAAACTATCTTCATATTTCAATAATAAAATTGATTACTTCTACCATCATCAACTAGTTCAATTAGACAAAGTATACCAAGCAACAATTACTAACGATTGCAAACTCAATAGAGAGATATTGAGAACAAAAATGGCTGTAGCGGTTACAAACCCAGATTTAATGGCACCAATATTGTTTGCGGAAAAAGGAACTTTTGCGAGAGTAGTAGGAGAGGTGTTACAGACTTTTCAATGTAAACCGGTCAGTGTATCACTAGCAACGAATAACCAATGTACCAACGAATTACCCGTTATTTACAAAGGAGAAACAGTGTATTTACAGCCTATAACCAGAATACTAACAGATAAAACTTACATTCCAAGGAAAATCGATAAATGTACCAATTTGCTTGATCCATTATATCAGCTAAATGATGAAATGTGGATTACAATGTCTGATAGAAAAGAAGCAACCAAACCGTTTAAACTAGAATTAACAGAACTTGAGAAAAAGTTAGAATTTCAAGAGATAAATGATATGAATAACAATGGCATGTACACGCGAGATGCTATAGAAAGTGCGAGAAAACACATGTTATTTCCTAACGAGAAAGAGAAAATATTATCAATAATGGTGAGCAAAGTTATCGAAGGTAGCCACGGTGGTGATTATAATTTTGATGTGTTGTTATCAAAAGAACATTTTAAAAAAGTAGTATACAAAGTATTGTATAGCATATGGGGATATTTTGCAGTTTTGGGAAATATGTTCTCAACGATACTGGGAATATATTATACAGTGGCGTTGCTCAAAATGATCTGTTCATCATTAGTATCACTACGACAACTTCGACAAGTATTTGGCAACTCATATAAAATGTTGGCATGTTTATGCCCCTTCGTCGCAAAATATCTGATAACAGCAAAACACGATAAAGAAATACGATTAATAAAAAACCGGCGAGTAGAAGAGGAACAATTGATGGAAAACGATAAAAATGATGAAAATCCAAGTGGAACTGAAAATGTAGAGCAACCACAAGGGGGATTGTACGACAGTCAAAACCAACAACTGAGAGAATTGAGTAATAATATGGATAACAAAATAACAAACTGTCATTGCGTAACAAGAAAGACCTATGGATGTTACGGCATTGAAGCAAATGAGATATTACGAGAACTCAATGAAGCCAGACCAAGCATCCAAGTATTAATCGATAATATAATCATCAAAGCACTAGTAGATACCGGAGCAGCAGCCTCTATGATAAGAGAGGATCAGTTATCAGAAAATCGAAAAAAGGATATAAAAAGCACAAATGATACGATAATATCTATGTCGTCGCATACCATGCAAGTGAGAGGAGATATTGAGCTCACTGTTCATTTTCCGAGTAGAACAGTTAATCATGTATTCAAAGTAATGACTGAATGCAGAAGTAAATGCATCCTAGGAATAGATATCCTTCGCAAGCTAGATAACTGCGTCATCGACTTGACTGATGGTGCAATCAAACGGAAAGCAAATTATCAGGAATCACGATTTGCGGAAGTAGTAGCATTGGAAGCCTTCGAATTAGAATATCACTGTGATCATATAATTCCAATAAAAGTTAACGTCAAAAGTGAGGACACTTTTATTTTTGAGCCGGATAAGTCAATTACAAAAAATCATAATATAATGTTAACCGACGAATGTGTTATACCAAAAAACGGAATAATCCCAATTAGAATTGCTAATTACGAGAGAAGCAATGTGAAAATTCACAAAGGAACAAGATTGGGGAAGTTGTTCAAAGGTGAATTAGAGCAAACATTTGAAATGAGTGAAACGATGATAATGAGAGGCGACAGTGAACAAGTGGTCGAACTGAGTAAGACAAATAACGTCAAATTTTATGATAAAGTAAAAATTAATAATAATTATTTAAATGAAACCCAACAATTTCAATTACAAACTTTACTTGATGAATATAGTGACGTATTTGCAAAACATGAGTTTGATTTGGGTGATACTGACATCATTAAACACGTAATCGATACTGGGAACGCCAGACCAATAAAACAACGACCTTATGGGGTACCTTATAAATTAAGGGAAGAGATAAAGCGACAAATAAAGGAGTTAAAAGAGGCGGGCGTAATAAAACAAAGTTTTTCACAATGGGCATCACCCATTGTACCAGTTAGGAAAAAAGATGGTGAAATTAGAATGTGCATTGACTACCGTAAATTAAATGATGTAACAATTAAAGATTCATACCCATTTCCGAAAGCACAAGAGCAATACGATAAACTAAGAGATACTAAGTATTTTACAGTCATAGACGCAAATAAGGGGTATATGCAAATTCAAATGGAAGAGGGGGATGCGGAAAAAACTGCCTTTGTCATTGAAGACGGATTGTATGAATACACGAGACTACCTTTTGGGTTAACTAATGCACCCGCAACATTCCAGCGCCTAATGAATACAATACTAGTAGACGTACAACATTGCGCAGTATATATGGATGATATATTAATTGCATCAAAAACTTTTGAGGAACATTTAAAAGATATAGCAAATGTGTTACAAAGACTAAAAAAGGCAAGGATTAAAATCAAACCGACAAAATGTAAATGGGCAGAGCCATCAGCGCTATTTTTAGGCCACATAGTCACGGTAGAGGGTATAACACCCAACCCAGATAAAATTGAAGTTGTTAAAAATTTCCCAGTCCCAACAACGTTGCAACAAGTACAAGGATTTTTGGGATTAACCGGGTATTACCGTAAATTTATACAAGATTATGCAAAAATAGCAGCACCCATGATAGAACTAACAAAAGGAGTTAAAACAAAAGGAGAGAGTAAAGGAGTATTAATAGTACAGACAATAAATGATAAAATCAATAAACCACAAAAGAAATGGACACTCGAACATCAAAAGGCATTTGATCAGTTAAAAGAGAAATTAATAACAGCACCAATATTACGATACCCAGACTTTAAGAAACAATTTATCGTCATGACGGACGCCAGCGGGAAAGCCGTAGGGGCAGTCTTAGGACAAGAAGAAGAAAAGGGTAAAGATTACGTAATAGCATATGCAAGTAAAACATTAAAAGGAGCACAACTTAGGTACTCAACCATAGAAAAGGAATGTTATGCCATAGTATTTGCATTAAAACAGTTTAAGCCATACATATATGGAACAGAAGTTGTGATAAGAACAGATCATAAACCACTAGAAGGCCTTTGGAAACATAAAGATACATCAAGTAGACTTTTAAAATGGGCGATGAAAATACAAGACATGCATATCAAGATTATTTATAAACCAGGCAGGATAAACAAAAATGCAGATGCACTATCACGCATTCCTGAGCTAGGAGCATTAGAAGTTTTTGCTTTAGTAACAGAAAAGCCCATAGACATACAAGAGGAACAAAATAAAGATATAGAAATTTCTAAGATTAGAGAAGAAATTAGAAAAGGGACAAATCAAAAATATAAAATAGCAAAAAAGTTAGTTGTTATTGAAGACTTTAGTGGAAAACAATTAATAGTAGTTCCACAAAAATTAAGGCAAATTCTTTTGTTACAATATCATGATGGTGCTCTAGGGGTCATTTATCAAGTAGAAAAACAGCAAGCAGATTATTGCAAAAATATTATTGGGATAACTTAAAAAAAGATGTTAAAAGATGGTGTAATGCATGCACAATATGCGCAACTAGAAAAAATACGGGAACAAAGACTAAAGCACCCTTACACCCAATACCAGCTACAACATCACCAATGGAGCTATGCGCTATGGATTTTTTATGTAAACTACCTACCACTATTAATGGAAACAAACATATATTAGTTTTTAGCGACTATTTTACTAAATGGGCAGAGGCATTTCCAACCAAGGATGAGACAGCAGAAACAGTAGCCAAACTACTTGTAGAAAAAATTATTTTTAAAATCGGCACACCTAGAAAACTATTAACTGATAAGGGAGCAAATTTCATGAGTGAAATAATCAAAAGGGTAGCTAATATATTTAACATACATAAAATTAATACAACAGCTTATCACCCTCAAACTGACGGATTAGTAGAAAGATTTAACGGCACACTTCTCAGTAGATTAGCGGTTTTTGTGGGAAAAAATCAAAATGATTGGGATGAATACGTAAGTCAATGCACATACATCCATAATATCACACCTAACGAGACAACAGGGTATTCACCATATTTTTTAATGTTTCTAAGAGAACCTGCAACACCCATCGATACAATTTTTGAACCACGAGTATCACAATATTTAGACGCAC
Source organism: Schmidtea mediterranea (assembly GCA_022537955.1). Lineage (NCBI taxonomy): Eukaryota > Metazoa > Platyhelminthes > Tricladida > Dugesiidae > Schmidtea > Schmidtea mediterranea. The sequence continues at coordinate 229,357,718 of CM039680.1, forward strand.
CAGATTACGTAACTCTAATGCAAGAGCGAATGCAAGAGGTATATAAAGTAGCTAATTTAAAAGTTAAATTTAGACAAGAACAATATAAAGATGACTACGATAAAACAAGTAAACCCCATACTTTTAAAGTGGGAGATAAGGTTAGACTTATGTCTCCACAAGTGGGAAAAGGCAAAACGACAAAATTAGCAAGACCATTTAAAGGTCCATATGAAGTAGTTAAAGTAATCAACGAAAACTTACATATACAAAAACATAAAAATGAGGATCCCATAGTAGTGCATGTAAACAGGTGCAAATTAGCGGAATCAGAAATAGTAGAGGGACCCACACATAAATATAATTTACGATCCCAGAAAGGGTTAATGATGTCAGCAATCTTCCTAACAATCATAGGAATAATTAATACAACTAATGTTAAAGAAAAGTACAAAACCGAATTTATGGGAGATAGAGACATTTTAATAAATATTTTACCTCATGAAATTAACGTATTCAATCTAAATAAAAAGCCGATAAGAGATTTATACTTAAAATCAACAAATACCAAACCAAAATTTATGGAAAAAAGAGAGAAAAAAACCACTAATGAGTTCGAAAGGGGAGACAACGCTAAATTTATTAACTTAGAACCCAACACTCAATACGCTCTATGCGCTCAATGGGATACAGACTACGATACATCACAAATACAATGTAAAAGGGTAAAAACCACGCAGACAAAAAAACGCAAAATGACAAAGAAATTAATCAGAAATACAACACCAGTAATAATACAAACTAATTCAAGCCCTAACATGAATATAACAACCCCGAAAGCAATAACTCAAACCATAATAGATGAAGTAATAACGAAAACCTATAGAATACCAATCCAACTTAAAGAAAAGCTAATTAAATTACCTACGGGAAAACCCATTGTAATAAAAAGTTGGAACGAACTACAAGCATTTCAAAAACAGGCACAAAAACCACTATGGCCATTTTATGTAATATCAGCAAGCATCTTAGCAATAGCGATATTAGCAATAGTTAGTAGTGTACAAATCTACAAAAAGTACAAGTGGAAAAGGCAGCGGTATCGGCACCGACTGGTCAGAAGTGTACCAGGGCATTTCCACTTGGATAAATATGTACCAGGTCAATATACAATATCTACTCTCGTTTAATAAAATCAATAATCAACAATATAAAATAGTATGGTCAATAATATTAATAAAAATTATATATTTATATAAAAACGCGTATAAGGAAAAACCTCAAATGCGCACCAAATATGTATATTTATATTTTATTTTTAGAAAGAGAACCAATCCAAACATACAATCCAAACTCAACCAATATCACCCAGCAAAGCAATTCAAACAAAACAATCAATCTAATCAATCCCAGTTGACAATACAACCCAATCACCAAGCAAAGCAATTCAATCAAAACAATCAATCTAATCAACCCCAGTTGACAATGCAATCCAGATCCCAAAAAGTGCAATACTATTGCCTGATCAACAAACACTATGGCAGTTTTTACAAGAACTTGCAAAATAAGATATGTTCAGATGGAACCCCTATTACTGTCCGCAGCTTCCCAAACCAAGTGTGTATTCCCAACGAAATGAAAGTGGAACTAGAAGAAAGGGAATTGCACCTAATAAAGTTTAATGAGGCTCGAAGAGTTAAACTGCATGAGCTCATTGGTGCATACGACAGATTCCCGAACGCAGATGATGCAGCAAAACGAGGGAAAAAAGTTCCACATCGGATATTATTCCACATGACGAGAACAGAAGTCTCAATATGTCAACAAAAGATACCCCTCATAACAACAAGTATGTGCACAGCGGTTATCAAAACAATCAAAACCGACAGAAGCGTCCCAAATGACTTTAACGAATTAACAGTACAGATGAACAATCTACCTTGTGTCATCGCAATAGAAGTACTGTACGTTCCAACAATCCCAAACCCATTCCGACTATTACCAACAATACCGTCGAGACTGCAAATGTACGGGGAAATCATCAGAGGAAAAAAATCATTCACCCACAAGGAACTATCGGCCACCGAGAAACAAAATCTGATTATGTTTGTGGACGTAAAGCTGGTGTGTGATTCAAATGATAACATGAGGCCAGTAGATGTCAACATCAGAAACGGTAAAGGGATAGCCATATACAATAAAAAAATCACACCAAGAACAAAGATCATGCATTATTATCCCGAAAAAACAATGGCCAACAGAGAAAATATCGTGGGAAATGAAGATGAATATCAAGCCCTAATCGACATTCAAAAAATATTATGTGGAAAAATAATAATAGGATTCGATATAATGAGCAAATTGAAAGCACTCACCTTAGATCTAGACAACATAATGGGAGTGCGGGAAATGTCGGAAGATAACTTTATGAGCTCATTTGTGAAGAATGTCGCCCCACACAAAATCAAGCTATCAAACCTGGCGTACCACATTATAAGCCATCACAAGAAGTGGTACAAAGACAAAATAATTAATGACCTTCTTGAAAAACCCGAACCCTTCTCCACAACATCAACAACAATAATATTAAAAGCGATATATGGAATCGTAGAAAAACAATGGGAAGAAGTCATCAAATGGAACTCGGATAATGATGACAAGGAACAAATACTATCACAGATCCAGGAAGACAATGAAGAAGACATGTATATTGAACCTTCCCAAATCGAATTAAAATTCAATAAAGATGGCACCCGAAGAACATTCGAAGACGAATTACGGGATAGCGATGATGAAGTCATCTTTATAAAAGAGAACAAGAAACAAAAACTCACGGAAACAGTTAAACTGGAACCGCAAGAGCCAACAACATCCAAACAAATGGAATGTGATATGGATTCAGACGACGAGTATTTGTCATGCGAAGAAGAAACAAACGAGACAGATACTATGGATACAGAAGACTCAGAAGAATTAGGCTCAGAACCCGATATCGAAATAGAAGAGCCATACTTCGTCATAGAAAAAGAGAAAGAAAAAATTACAGAAAGAGATTTGTGCCACCACTTCGGAAGGAGAATTAATGAAGGAGATGTTCTGAGCCTAGCATTGGGAAAAGGGTTCAAGAGAACGAAAATGATGATTCAAGACGTAGAAGTGGAAATGGTACGGACAGAGAAAGATAATGCGGACATTATCTTAACGGCCCAGGGAGGAATGTTGGATGATGAGGGTAGACCCATCTCCACATTTATCCTAAACAAATACTACAAGGCGGGGCCCAGCAAGTTCAGAGTAAACATATATGCCGAGGAACGGGCATAAAATAAACAAATTATCAAAGTGCAGAATCCCAAATCAATATCCCAATATACGGAATCTCAACAGAACAATCAAATCAATATTCGAACAACCAAATCTATCCCTTGAGTACCAGACAATTATTATGACAATTATTAATTCGATGTGAATATTTTAATTTGAACAATTATCACATTTGTGTTTGAATTTTAGACAATTATCGCGTTTGCATTTTTAGCAGTGATTTGAACTTAAACATTATTAATCTATTCTATTATTTTTATCCTTGACAATGTTAATGTATATTATTCTTATCTTTGGCAATGTATATTATTTTTAAGTACTAGTATATATTATTTTACTTATTTCTAGTTTATTCAATTTTAATAAAATTTAGTTAACATAAAACAAATAAAGGGAAACAAAGGGAAAAATATTTTGAATAATTTCAGTTTAATATTAAAAAATCAATTCGTAAATAAATATTCTAAATAAAATAAAATTGTCAGATTATTAAATAAATATTCGTTGTCAGCTTATTAAATAAATATTGAAAAAATCAATTCGTTAAATAAAAAAACCAAATACCCGAATTTTAAACAAAGAACTTTATTAAATAAATAAATAATTTTCGAAACAGATTGTAATAAATAAATAATTTTTAAAATATAAATTTTAAACAAATAATTGTATAATAACAGGTTAAATAAATAAATTTTTTTTTAAACAAATAAAATACGCATGAAATAAAAAAATAAAATAAATAAATACATATTTTTTCAGTATAAATACTGAGGGATTTTCATTCCAAATCGCCCTTAAATTTTTACCTAAGAAGTGATCTTAAAAAGGAAATCTTTTTTGAGATCTTAAAATCGAACAGATAACGTTCTACATTATTTTTTTTGCACGCATTCACATAACACGCACCGACATACATTTTAACAATTATACAGCACGCACCCAATTTTTATTGCTTTGAAACAGTTTGTATTTATTTGAAAGAATCTGAGTCTTGGAATATTTGGTAAATTTTATTTATAAATAAAGTATATACATATATTTGACTTTGTCTTCTGATTTATATAAGTAACCAGTGCAAGTTGAGACTCACTAAAATCGAGACCTCAACATAAACACCGACAAATTTGCAACGGATGCGGATGCCGCCACCCTAAGGAATATGGTCATTTAAATTAATATGACTATTCTAGTCAGTAATTTCCAACAGCCGATCAAATAAATGTTAATATCATGAAAACGAAAATTTTTAGTTAAAAAAAAATTAATAAATAGGTGCAGGATGCAAAGACCCATGATGACCCATGTCAACCCCATCTAGATAGGAATCTCGAAGTGAGATCAACTAACTTCGGATGTTTAGTGAGCGTGAAATATTCGTAAATAAATGATAACCCATTCGTACCCATCGAACTTGGTCGAAATAGTTCTTAACAAATATATACACTAGGTATATCACCGACGGTAATTTAAATGTCGACGAAAGCCAATGTTAGGTAACTAATAACATCTGTATGAGTTCCATCCAACCTGGATCGCTAATTTGACAAACAACAGTACTTAACCGATCGTAGGTTTCGACTTGTCTCAGCAACATAGCAGAGAGCAATACGTAAGCCCAACAGCAATAACCTAGTCATTAGCGAGTCGGATATTAAATCGCGCGAACAAGTTGAATAATTCGTTTTATTTCTTCGTTCATCGTACGCCAGTAGCTGACCATAATGTATTATTTTAGCCAAACATGTCACTCGAATGGACGGATACCCAATTGAACGATGCACCTTGCCGGAAGGAGTCACCCTCGAGGACCGAAAAATTCGGAAAAATCCAGCAACAGTGGCCGTACCCTACCACTCGGAGGGCGCCGGGTCTGAATAGCAACCCTTATGGACTCGATGAACAACAGTACCCAGCGGCAGAGATATACACCAACGCACGGGACCTCCTCACCCGATGGGAGCGGGTGCAGGAACAGGTGGATTTGCAAGTGGTCAAGGCGAGGATGTATCTCGCAAACGTGGTGGAGGACATCCTTGCCGGGCGGATCGCAGTTGCCCATCCACCTCGCCCAGTTCGAGACACCCGACGACCATATACCGTGGAAGCCCTCAAACGAAGCCTAAAGAGATATTGCCCCGACGAATGAACTAACAGTGATAAATTGATGTAGCGACTGATTAAAATTATTAGAAATTTGTGTGTCACTTTTTCCTCGTATAACTAGAATTATTTGTGATTTGTTTGATGAAATAAATGATTACTTAACTTGATCAATCATAAATTAGAATGATCTATTTAATTATAGCGATGTCCTCCCTAAGAATCTTACAGACCGAATTGGACCACGCAAGACAAGCAAAATGAGGAATTACTCGCCCAAGTTATTCAATTGACCCGCGAAATCCAACAGATTAGAGCAACCTGGAAGGAACCGGGGAAAGACATTGTACCACCGCCTGACCGCAGCACAGAAAGGCTGGACAGAGGAGCGGCTACTCAACCAGAGCCTGCGTACGCAAATACGAGGGTTAGAAGTCGCTCTAGCAGTCTGTCGGGAGGGGGAAGCGGTAACATAACCGCTCGTATTCGCCCCGTCCCAGATGGTGCCGAAAAACCCTCAGCTAGCGGATCAGCCTATTAATCAACCCATGAATCGTCGGCCAGGACGCAAAGAGCGTGCTCGACGCCGAGCAGCCAACCCACCTCATTAACTCGCATTAAATCTCTACCGTGTTGATTCCAATAAATTAATTGTAGTTAAATCATTTCTCAAATACAAGTACGTACAGGTGATTAATCGGAACACTTACAACCATCTCTCCATATTCGATCATGAACACTCTTACACATGGGACAGAGCTAAGCGAGCACAAGTCTTCTATCGACAGCTCGTGAACCCGAGGATTGTCCGAGCAATTATAGTATTAGCAATAGTACTCACTTTTTGCGGGCAATCCACCACTTGAACACATTACCAACGTTGCCTAGCAACGGGTGCCAAGTGGCAGTCAGCATCATTTTGTATGGCGTTACTGGGACAACCATGAGGATAAGCAAGATTCGAAACCCTGTAACCCACCATAAATAATCTTCCTTAAACGTATAGAACAAATAAAATGCGCGTGTCCCAGCCCTTCCCCCGTCCAGAGTGTATAATTTCTTCCCTAATGAGAGTGCGCCGTGAGCATATGAAGACTAATAAATAAAGTTGTCTATAATTTAAATTGTCATAATTAATTGTTCATAACAATGGGGATATTGAAATTAATTTCTTTCAGTGGAATCAAATAGAAGAATGATGGAAAAGTTCCGAAGGGATATTTCCGAGTATCATCTGGAGGCTTTAAACCAAAGTCAGAGGGCGGAGGCCATGGTGGGGAAATGCCGCCACATGGAGCAGACATGGCTTCGTCCAGAAGCGGTGGTCAAGTTTAAGACCAAATTAGAGAATTTGAAAGCCAACCTGGTTCAAAAGGATGAAGCCCTGCGGCAATCAGAGGAGAAGGCCCAGGCGTTGGAAAAGGAAGTTAACGAACTCAAGTTGAGGGATGAGATTCGCACAGGCCTGGTTCAGAGTAGCGCGACACAATCGGCCGAACAGGAAGCCATAGTGATCCGAAATGTAACGGGGAAGGACATTGGTGTAAAGATCCTCACCCCAGGACCTTCATACTCGCTAGTAGAAGTGCCGAAAAGAAATAGGAAGAGGAATCGGCCTAGCAAGAAGAAGCGTGAGAGGTTGTTCAAACTTCACAAGGCTAGCTTGATAGGACATATTTTTGGCTCGAACGGTTCCTAAACACCGCGCGTTCAATAACTTTGATCCTGTGATAAAACCATTCAATGTTGTAATTGTCGATAACTTTAAATAATAATTTATTGGTGTTGACTTTAATATTAGTATTAAAAATGATTTAAAGTAATTGAATATTGGAATGTTAAAATGGTTAAATTGTTGAGCTAAGTATTAAATTAGATAAATAGTTGAGACAGGGACGATAGGGTTAGAGCACGAAGTCTTCTACGACAGCTCGTGAACCCGAGGAGGGTCAGGGCATTAGCAGTTCTTGTAGAGGAGCTCACCTTTTGCTAACCTTCCACCCACTAGTTCACAGTACCAACGTCAATTTTTGACGGGTGACTAGCGGTAAAATCTGTTATGCAGGCGCTGGGTAAGAAGTAGTTACCTTTAGGCATATTAAACATTTTTAGTGACCCATCAGTGCCCAGCAGTTTAGTTGCAGCGATTTCGAATTTCCACCCCCTTTCCTTCTTATTTGATCTTAGGAGATATATGTTAAAGTTGAGATTTTATGAGGGCCCATTGGACTACTCGGTGTGAGAATTTTAGCCAATATATAGTATAGAGTTTAGGTCGAATTTTTGGGAGATAGGTGAAAGGGGACTAGCCAAAAGACTAGTTCCCGATCTTCCCACTGCTACCTCTCACCTAAGCCTGCAGCACTACAGCTGTATTGATTTTTTTTATTGGAGTTACTATTACACGTCAGAAATCACTAGATTACGACTAGATTACGATACTGTGCTCGAAAATCCTATTTTACACTAAATTTTCTAAATTAAATTTTCTATGCAATTATTTATTGTATTTATTTTATTTTTCTCTAAAAACTAAATTTAAAATTTTTGATAAATTGTATTAAATTTTACGACACTTACAAAATAAATTACTTTTATATTTAAATAAATATAAATTGCAATTATATTATATTGTAAATAAGTTATTTACATTACATTTGTTTAAAAAAGGTGTTTTCAAAATTTTCAAGTTAATACCAGGGCATCTAAATTATATATTTTTAAGCTTTTATATAAAATATTTTCTTGAATCATGCAAAGTTTGAGATCTAAAACTCTTCGTTTCGTTTCGAACTCACCAAAATTAATTACTAACTTTTACCATGAAAAAGTATTGGATCATTTTGAAAATCCTCGAAATGTTGGATCTTTCGACAAAAATGAAAAGCGTGTTGGTACTGGGCTTGTTGGAGCACCAGCATGTGGAGATGTTATGAAATTGCAAATTAAAGTTAAACGGTTTATTTTTGATATTAATTTCGGTCATTTGATAGGTTGATGAAAATGGAAAAATTATTGATGCTAAATTTAAAACTTTTGGATGTGGTTCTGCAATAGCGTCTAGTAGTTTGGCAACCGAATGGATTAAAGGTAAAACTATAACTGAAGCTGGCGAGATAAAAAATACGGCAATTGCGAAAGAGTTATCCTTACCTCCAGTTAAGTTGCACTGTTCAAGTTAATATTTTATTATTATTTTGTATTATTATTTAATGCTTTAGTGCTTGCTGAAGATGCCATCAAAGCAGCATTGGCTGATTTTAACAAGAAAAATGACGATTCAAAATAAATTTCATTCTCATTTCCTTCATCCCATAAATTAATTTGATTTATGTTGTATTTAGAGTGATCATATATTACATATTTTCATCATAAATATATGTTTATAACTTGTTAACTATGGGATAGTTTTGAAAGCCATTTTAGTAATTTATCTACAAAAATAGTTCTATTTTTATGTGAATATTAAAATTTGGATATTTTATGTTGAATAAATTGTTGCTATTAAATTAGGAAACCGTAAAGTTTGGATTTGCTGTAAAAGATTTAAATAGATATTTATTAGTTTACTACCGTGTTTCCCCGAAAATAAGACACTATTTCTATTTTCGTCCAAAATATGCACTAGGGTTTATTTTCGGGGGAGACAAAAATAAATTTATACATTTTTATTTAATATTTATTTTAAAAAGAATACCGAAACTAAAATTTATTTATTTACAATCATGTCTTCTGGAACATCGTCTTAAATCAAATTCTGATTTTCCTCCAAATTCATTTCCTGTTGAATCATTGGCCCGAATCTCTTATGTCTTGCAATATAGCTGTCGTTAAATATATACTTCTTGTCTAAGTAGCCTGTTAATAGTGCATTAGACCCACAACTATCAGTTATTTTATCCCATGAATTTTTTATCCAATTCACAACTTCTTGTAACCCTGGTTTTACAAAATTACCTCGATGATTTATCACCATTCTGTTTTCAAAATAATCATTTATTTCCATCCGCAAATGATCCTTAAATGGCTTGTTTATTGCAATGTCAAGTGTCTGGAGGTAACCAGTCATTCCTGACGGAATCATTATTTGATCAATCCTACTCTCAGCAAGAAAGTTTTTCATGTCTTAAGCGCGGTGAGTACTGGCTGAATCCCATACTAGTAAACCTCTATTTCGACCCCTCAATAATGGTGGCAGTATAAAATCAACACACTTTCTTATAACTGCTTGAGTGCACCAGGCTTTTCCGCTTTCAATTACATAAATTCCTGAAATGCGTTGAATCTGGTCTTTTTTACATGTAGTGATTAGAAAAGGCGATACTTTCTTGCCATCTAGACGAATCGCTAAAATACAGGTAACACGTACACTATCGTAACCACTAGAAGAAACGTAAATTGAAGAGGAACCCTTGTGGTCAACCGTCGTTTGAGCACCTTGGCCTAGGAATACTGTGGTCTCATCCATAGCAATCATGTTGGAGAGTTCGTATTTCGAAAAATCGATGCAATCAACAAAACGCTTAATCGACAGTGCACGTTTAACAACTTCATTGTCTTCCAGCTTAAACAATGTTGTTGATCTCCTTAGAGACAGTTCATGTCTTTGAAGGAACTTGTCTAGCCAGTGTTTCGATGCTTTAAATTCTTCCGTGAATATACCAAATTCAATTGCCGTTTCAAGGGCAAATTTTTGAATATCAGCCCTGCGCACAACCAAAGCCATTGCTCTCCTGTCAGCAATCCATTCCCAAATGCATTCTTCAAACTCAGAAAATAACAGCTGCCAACCTGATCCAACTTTGCGTTTTTATCATTTGCTTGGTCTACCATTTGACACAAGTAATTGTAGTCTACACACCATTTACGAACCATACGTAGATCCAACATATTTTCTTTACAAAAGGCTACAAGATTTACGCCCCTGGAGTCTTCCACAATTCCTTTTTTGTACTCAACGGAATAGCTCTTTCGCTTTATACTCATCTTAACTTGGGTTAAAAATTATTCACTTTATAAAAAATAAAATTACTTATGAAAAAATAATCCGACTTACAAGAATAAAATACACAAACGTTGTATCTGCGCTGTCGCTCAGTTTAGACTGCCGAACAATTATTTATAAGAAGTTAAACATACTTAATAAATCAATAGCATTTTTAACGAATTCTTTTTTACACATTATTTTAACTAGGGCTTATTTTCGAGGGAGGGCTTATATTATAAAAAGTTCCAAAAATCTCCATAGGGCTTATTTTCGGGGAAACACGGTATGAGTCTTGTTATTTTATTGAGTTTGTTAGGTGGTCATTTAGAGATGGTATTATACATGTTGGTGGGTTAATATGTAGAATAGAAATCAAAAGTCTATAATACGCCAACTTGGAATTAATTATTGAATGGCGTAAGATTAATCTAGTCTTAAGTGGCAACTCTGAAAATCAATTAACTCGATTTGTCTCAACGTGGCTTGGTGTATTTGGAAATCTTCCCTATTAAGTACTAATAATAAGCTATATTATAAAACAAAAATCAATAAATTTATAACATAAACCCCAACTCACCTTGAGGTGGTTTGTAAAATAGTCACTGAGACAAACCCTACACTATAGAAAATCAATAAGTGACAAATAAAATAATGCACATTAAAACAACCCAAAAAAAAAACATACATGAAGCCATTAGAAGTTGAAAAAACCCCTATAATTGGTGGGTTACAGGGTTTCGAAATTTGTTCGAATTAGCCCGCGGTTGCCCCGTAACGCCATACAAAATGATGCTAACTGCCACTTGGCACCCGTTGCTAGGCAACGTTGGTAATGTGTTCAAGTGGTGGATTGTCCGCAAAAATTGAGTATTATCGCTAGTACTGTAGTTGCTCGGACAACCCTTGGGTTCACGAGCTGTCGATAGAAGACCTATGCTCGCTTAGCTCTGTCCCATGTGTAAGAGAATCCATGGTCGAATGGGGAGAGATGGTTAGAAATCATGATGCAAGTGTTCCTATTAATACCTGTACGTACGTGCATTTAGGAAATAATTTAACCACAATTAATTTATTGAAATCGACATAATGAATATTCATCGTGAGTTAATGGGGTGGATTTGCTGCTCGGCGTCGAGCACGCTCTTTGCGTCCTGGCCGACGATTATTTGATTGAGTGGTGGACTGATCTGCTGGTTGAGGATTCTTCTGCGCCATCTGGGACGGGGCGAAGACGAGCGGGTAGGTGACTGCTTCCCCCTCCCGACAAACTGCTAAGGCCACTTCTAATCCTCGGATTTGAGTCCGGAGACTTTGATTTAACTTGCGCTCTTCTGCCCAGCCCCTTTGAGCCGCGGTTAGGCGTTGGTAGACGGATTTTTGCCTGGCCGGGTCCGCCCAGGTAGATTTCACTTGCTGGACCTCCTTGGTCAGCTGTATGATTTGTCCATAAAGGGTTCGATTACTCTGCTGTGCTCGGGATAGTTCCCGTTGTAATAACCGAGTTGGATTCATAGCTATTAAAAACAAAATTAAATTTAGAGCTTCATATTACGGGTATAAGCACACCATATTAATTTTCATTTAAACCAAAATCCGTATACAACGAAAAAGGACTTTACCTGACAAAAACAAGTTTATAAATTTTATTTGTTAAAGTTAATATAACGAGCAATCACAAATCACTAATATTGATTCAGAATAACACATGATTGTCACTACTGTTAGGGGAATCTGCTCACCACACACTCTTCAGGTGTGAAGCCGGAAATGGCCATCGTCGGCCTTTTAGTGCTGCGAGTGCAGCTTGGTGAGGTCTGTTGGGAGTGCCAGTATGAGTTGGCAATCCGACCCGCCAGCAAATCTTCCTCTACATTCGCCAAATGCTGGCGAGCTCGGGCCACCTGTGAATCCAAATCTCGCTGCTGCGTCAACAGGTCTTCCAATTGCTGTCGGGCCTGTTGGCGTATCTCTTCTGACGGGCTCCATTGCGTGGATGTGCCCACTCCCAAATTTTCTCGGTCGAGGAATTTCGACGGCGGAAACTCCGGGCATCGCTCTTGGCGGTGTTGGGCCCAAGCCCATCTCCAGCGATCTGCGAGGGAGAGTGTAGCATTGAGAGCTGAAATTAAACATCGTCAATGAATATTCACTTACGGGGGAGCCTCAGAAATGCGATTATCGAGGTTATTCTACTTGGAATTTCGGCTAATAGGATTTAACGTGGGTTGTGATTTCAGGTTGTTGCGGGAAGATACTTCCCTTGAAATATTTCGAGTATTTAACGTCGTAGGGTTTCATCATTAAGGTCTTGGATAAGGTGTTTCGTGACTAAACCTATCATGGGTCAAGAAGAAGACATATTATATTGTTTTGTTGTAAACACCCTTATAAATCCTATCCATTAGGTTCCCTTCTTCAATGTCAACAATCTCCTTGATCAATCGAGTACGTTTATTAGTGAGTGTTAAAAATATAGCCAGGAGCAACATTTTTGAGGTCTCATTCTATCGCTGATTCCATAGACATCTGATAGTTCATTTAGTTACTGAAATAACCAGTATAATCTGAAAGTTATACACCAAGATTGTAAGCGTTAGGAAATAACATTAGCTATCACTTTCCTCAATGAAGCTCCGAGCACTCAACTACAGGACTATTCGTTCTAATCCTAATTCGACGTCAGATTACTAATCTTGTTACGGAACCGTCCAAGTTGATGACATTGTGCACTAGACTCTGCCGTCTTATGAATGATGCATCGTAATGTAAATAGTTCATTAAGATTAATGCTGGTGGAAAACTACAAATTATCTAATAATGTTACCAAGAAGTTTTACAATCAAAATCGTTTACTTATTATTAAAAGCGATAATTATAAAATTCAAAAATGAATTACCACTATGCATGGCGACCATTTCCGTCAGTCCCCCTCCTTCCAAGAGTGCTTCTGGCCCTTTAATTACTCCCTCTGATTGCGAATTGTTTTCCATGGTTTTAGTCGATTTGCCGGATACTGAAAATATTGATTATTCGAAATAACTGATTTGGTTATCAATAACATAGATATTGTTTACAATTGGAACGTCTATCCTGTGGAATTTGTCTCTTTCCGCTCATTGAATAATTAATGATTAATTTTCGGTGATTGTCGAAAATTCGACATTCCGCGATCTGGTAAGTTTCGTACCTTATACCTTAGTTTTTTTAATGTAATTAATTTGTTTAGAATTCCGTCAAATATTTCTATTGTATTTGTCAAGGGTGATCTTTAAGTACCGCAGTGCAACGGTCAAGCAAATGGTGGGTAGTTTAATTTGGGATTTGGTTTCGCACGAGTTAACGTCATTATAGGGATTCAGAGGCTACTCTCTACTATCCTTTATTGCTTATCGATGGTGTTATTCGCTATTTATTGGATGATGGAGTATTTATTGCGCAAGGAAGAATAAAATTTTTTTGAATTTTCGAAGGTTTTCAGTTATTTTATTCCATCTTTACGATATCTACGGAATATATTTCCTCATAATAGTTTGGATCATAAAATTATGGGGTGCAATCATCAATTTCTTAAGTAAATTTTTGTTTCGCCTTACTTTGAATTTAGTTAATTAAAATTTAATCCGTCGATGTAATTTATCTACAAATTTAATTTATTAATAATGCGAGTTTTACTTTATAACAACGATTCAGTTAATTCCGTTTTTAATCGATGACTCGGAGTTAATTCAATTTTTCAAGTAACTACTTAATTTTATTTTAATGTTAAACTACGAATTAATTTATCAATTATTTTATCATCTGGTCAAAGAATTACCTCAGTTGTAGTCAGGCCCGGATTTACCTATAGGCAGACTAGGCACTGCCTAGGGGCCCCGCAGTTTTGGGGGCCCAAAATCGAAATCATCTAAGGGGCCACAAAAAAAAATATTTTTTTTAATGGATTTTTTATATACTAAAATATAAAAAAATTAAAATACAGTATAAAATACATGTATTATATAAAGAATTAAAAAAACATTGTACGTATGTTTTTATTTAAGGAAATTTTCTAAAATACTAACAATTTGGGACCCCAATAATTTTAAAAGTTGTTATAGTTGAAAAAATATTTTTTCTTTATTTCCGCAACCTCCAAGGGGGTTATCATTAGTGGAGTTTGTCGGTTGAAATTTGCGAAGGCGGGAATCGAATTGTTATTGTGTAGAAACATATTTTTTTGGAGTGTTGGTAAAAATTTTATACACAAAAGAAAAAAATTATTTCAAACGAAATCGGCTTAAAAATAAAAAATTTAAAATAAAGCAATTTTAGGACGAAGTGAGGCTTTTTTTTAATTGATTAATTGTTAAGATCTAGGTATAGTATAAAAATATTAAAATTATTTAATCAATTTAATTAAAAAATACTATAATTAAATTTAAGATAGAATGAAACGAAACTACGCAAGCGGAGCGTTTAAAAGGAAGAAAAAAGCAGAGAGAGAAGAAGAAATTAAGAAAATTCCTAAGCTAGATTGTTTTTTCACTAAAGATTCTGCAACCGAAAGTGAATTTGTAGCACAAGAAGATCGGCACCAAAGCGACCAAATAGAGGTCTCTTCCAGTACTTCAAATCAACTTATTTTCACTGGAAGTTCAAATCAAGTTTTTAATGATTTCGAAAATAATTTGGAGCTGGTAGATAACATTAATAATGAAAATTTAGTGGAATCCCTGATTGAATCATCTCCAAATGCAAATCGTGAGAATGACGTAGGATTATGGGGAGAATTGTCTTCTGAAGACACTTTGTACTGGATTGAGAAGGGCCCTGAAAGTTGCCAACATTCAACAGAAAACTTTCATTCTTCCAAACAGCTCTATAATGACAATACTGTTCGATATTGCTCTAAGACTTTATTCTTTGATGAAAAAACAAATGGAGAAAAGTACACTCGCGAATGGCTTGTATATTCGCCTAAAATTGGAAATGTTTTTTGTTTTGTTTGCAAATTACTCACTGCTTCAAATTTAAATTTAGCAACCAATGGCCTGCGAGATTGGAAAAATGCTGGTTCCTCAATCAAAAGCCATCAAAACTCTTCAGAACATCGTAATGCTTTAGTTACATATTTAACTAGAAAAAGTAACTATTCTGTGTCGGATCAATTGCAAAAAGAAATACAACAAGAAAGGATTTACTGGAGAAAAGTCTTAGAACGAGTTGTAGTTGTTATTTGCACCATTGTTGAACGAAATTTACCATTTCGAGGATCAAATGAAATTTTTGGAATGGAAGGAAGTGGCAATTTCATTGGACTCTTGGAACTTATTGCAAAATTTGATCCATTTTTAGCAGAGCACATTAGAAAGTTTGGTAATCCAGGATCTGGAAAAACTTCTTATCTCTCAAAAACAATTTTTGAGGAATTGCTCGATCTGATGGCAAAAACAGTATTGAAGTCGATTTCTGATGACATCAAACAATCAAAATATTTTGGAATGTCTGTGGATTCCACCCCTGATATATCACACAAAGATCAATTGTGCATGATTATCAGATACGTTGATCAAATCAATTTTAAACCAATCGAGCGATTCTTAAACTTTATTGAAATAGAGAATCACACTGGAGAATATTTAGCTGACATTTCATTGGAATTTTTTGAAAAGGATATTGGGTTAAATTTTCAAGATTGCCGATCACAATCGTATGACAACGCTATGAATATGGCCGGAAAATACAAAGGAATGAGGGCAAAAGTTCTTGAAAAAAATGATAAAGCAATTTTTTTACCGTGCAGTGCTCATTCTTTGAACTTGGTTGGAAATTCAGGTGCGGACTGTTGCATAGAATCAATCAATTTTTTCGGATTAATTCAGGAAGTTTACAATTTTTTTTCATCGTCTACTGAGAGATGGAACAAGTTAGTTGAATTTTCAAATAGAACGGTAAAATCGTTATCAAAGACTAGATGGAGTGCTCGTTCTGAGTCAGTTAAGGTTATTCACGAAAACTATGAAAATGTAATGGAAGCACTAAATGCCATCATTGAAGATGCAAATTTTTATGGAAACACTAGAAATGAAGCAAATAATTTATTGAATAAAATGGAGGAGTTTGAATTCGCACTTCTCGTTATATTTTGGGATCAGGTTCTAGAGAGAATGAATGCAGTTTCAAAAAATTTGCAAAGTCCTAAAGTCACATTAGACGTTTGTTCTTCGTTATATGCATCTCTAGCTTCATATATTACAAATTTGAAAAATAGCTTTGATGAAATTAAAATTGAAGCTAAAAAATTGTTACCAAACACTGACTACACTGTCAAGAGAAAGAGATTTAAAAAGAAATTTCCAGATGAAGATCAAACTACCACAGAACCAGAAATTAGTGCTAAAGAGAACTTTTGAAACAACGTCTTCATGAAAATTTTAGAAAACATCGAAAATAATTTGATTCAGCGCTCTGATTGTTACTTGGAAATTTCTAAAGTGTTTGGTTTTTTGACAAATATTGAATTGTCGCAAGAAGATTTGAAACAACATGTGAATAACGTTGTTGAAAAATATCCAGATGATATAGACGATTCACTTTTTTTCGAGTTACTACAATTTCACGAATATATCAGGAACGATTGGCCAAATGATCATCCAAATCATTTGAGTTTCTACGAGATAATTAAAGAAAAAAATTTGGAAATTGCTTTTCCAAATTTGGAAACAATTTTAAGAATTTTTTTGTGTCTAATGATTGCTAATTGCACTGGCGAAAGAAGTTTCTCAAAATTGAAGCTGATTAAAAATTTTTTGAGGTCAACGATGAGTCAAAAAATTTTGAATAATTTGGCCTTATTATCTTGTAACATTGATAAATTGAAAGCTATTGATTTTGATTCATTGATTAATCAATATGCTCTAGAAAAATTTAGAAAGAAAGTTTTGTAAAATTATATTTTTGACATGACATATGTATCTTATTTTTAAGCGGAATTATTTAATAAATATATTTCAAAATATAAATAGGTAGTAAATAATTATTTCTTAAATACTTTTAGCAAATAAAATAATCTACATAATTTCCTTGAAATATACTAATTAATTTTGAGGGCCCCAAAAAGCTCCTTTGCCTAGGGCCAACAAATGCTTAAATCCGGCCCTGGTTGTAGTCAAAGAGTTATCCGATTTTTATCAAATAAATTATTTTCCTTTTTAATCATGAAATTAGTTACTCAATAAGCTACTTCATTTTTAACCAATACTTACTTTATCTTTCATCAATGTATTAATTCAATTACTTGCGTTTACTCAATCGTTACTTCATCTTTATTAAAACTAATTTAGTCAATGATTTAATTGTTGTTGCTTTAATGTTTATCAATAATTATAATAACTTAATCACTTTACTTGTACTAAATTATAATAATTTGATGAATGAATTACCCAATAACTACTCTAATTGTAAGCCATGATTTACTTTAATTGTTACTTTATCCATAATCTTAGTTATTTTAACTTATAATTTAATTTAACCGAATCGTTGAGTTATTCATTTAATAATTTTCTACTAATTGAGTTCAAAATATGAAATCAATTTAATTATACCAATGCTTTTTATTTAATTCATTTCGAAATATTAATTCAACGTAGTTATATCAACGATTTCACTTTAATTGATTCCAGTACCCTTTCCCTTTAATAGACCTTAGACGCATTTTATGTTTATATTATATTTACTGAGTGCCCACTGGACTACTCGGTGTGATGATTTTGAGCCGTGTGTAATACAAATTTAGGTCGATTTTACAGAAAGGAGAAACGAGGAAGTAGCCAGAGACTCCTTCCTTATTTCTCGTTTCAGCTATAGGGATAATATTGACGTTACGACCCCTGCGTTCCGCACGCTGAGTCTTCACGGGTACATATCATTGGCGATTTTCCACGCTCTTACACAAATTTGTACTATGTAGATTTTGCTTTCTTGCGTTATGTGTTGGCTGTGGGCCGGAAAAATTTCGACAGAGTTAATTTTAGTTTATTTAAGTATATAAAAACAATGTATTAATATTAACAATATTTATTAAACAAATGAACATAAATTACCCTCCATTTCAATCCATAACATAAAAATTTCATAACATTGCATAAAATAAAATAAAATAAAAATCCTCTCCCCCCACGCCGACATCCAAGCAGAGCTCTACCGAGATTGCAAGGATATGACGTGGAGAGAGGGTTCCAAAATAAACATTTCTCACCTAAAAGTAAGATTTGAAAATAGTTTTTTAAAAGGTTTCAAAATAGTTTCAAAAATGGTTTTATGGTTTGAAAATATGGTTAAATTTAATGTGAAAATGGATCAGTATTTATACCTATTTTCTGTCCCTAACCTCGCATGTTAAATTTGATGCAGTAAAACAAAATTCGACCTTGTTATTTTCTAGTGAATTCTATTCTTTAATTTTATTATTTTTTGATTTATTTTAATAATTTTTCATTTAGAATTTTTATTGAATTATTACTAATTCAAATTTTTTGATTTAAGTTTCATTTTCATGAACTTTTATTAATTTTTCAATTTTGTCGAATTTGTTGTGTTTTCTTGTTATGTTTGTGTTGGTATCGTGCGAATCTTGGTGCGTTTTGTTATTATTTTAATTTATTTTTATGTTTATCATTTTATATTTAATTCTCTTTTTTCTTCTATTTGATAGGGTTTAATTGGTGTTTCAATAGGTTTATTTAAATTTGCATGTTATATTTGCGTGTGTGTTACTGATCCATTTAAACATTTCTCAAGGCCGTTTACGTTCTGGCCCAACATAATAAATTAATTTATAGACATTTTTAAGATATTTTTAGAAAGAAAAACGGTTGAAAAAATTTTTAATTTAAATTTTGAGGTTTTTGCTAGGAAATTTCGAGTAAATTAGGATGTATCTTCATAAGATTTATCCTTAAAACTAAAATTAATTTAATTTTTAAGACATTTCTGTCGAAAAAAACAAAACCTGAAAACTTCAAAAATAATTTAACTCACTTTTTTTGAATAATTTCCGAAAAATAAGTTATCATAAAATATACGATTTCCTGAATATTTATAATCATTATTAATAATAATATACATGAGTTTGTAGACCAAAAGTTATAATTATAAGTTTGAATAATGATTTAATTTCCTTGTAAAATCATAATTCAACTCTTAAAACTTTATAACTTTAAGCTTTAAACTTTAAAAAATAACTTTTTTTGCAGCCATTTCAGAAATGGCTGAAATCCATTAAATTTTCACAAAAAATAAATTCCAATGGTTGATTTATGTTTCAATTTACATTATAGCGGAATTTATCTGAACTTCGCTTGGTGTAGACTGGATCCATGTGTATTCATATCAGATAGGCGTATAACAAACGATAACAATTAGCCACCAGTGACATCGAAAGAGTCCTAATAAGTGGTCTACAATAAAAGGTGAGAACTTACACATCTTTGGGTTCGAGAGCAGTAGTGTATATATTATATACACTACCCTAACCTTTTCCTCGGAAGCAGGAGTGTCTGGTATGATAGGACATAACCATCTACAAACCAACTAAAAATATCTTAATCTAATACATTTCCATAATAATTTAACGAGTAAAAATAAGTTACAGAAACTTGATAATATATCTAATTTTTGGTGATGTTATTTGTATAAATTTTATGTTTTAAAAAAGTTTTGTCGGGTGGGTGTGATAAAAATTTAATATTTTCAAAAATAAATTCTCGATTAGAAAGCTTTATTACATTTTGTTGGGGTATTACGAAAAAGCATGGTAAAATCAATAAAACACCAAAATGGTAAAAGTGCAACATTAATTAAAAAATTTACATAAATTCGAAAGTAGTATTGATCGGGGAAATTGGTATGGTTGAACGTCAAATTGAGAGACAAGTTCAGAAATAATCATAAAAATTTAATGAGGGGTCTCTAGAAAATAAAATAAGACAAAAAACAAATTAATTTAAAAAAATTAATTACTAATGGGAAGCCCGAGGCAATGGAAACCCGAGAGATTAGAAAAACACGGCGTGTAAACAAAACAATTGAAAGGGTAAATTGGTCTAAACAATATTAAACAGGCGTCACTGATCTATGGGGAAGCAATTATTTTCTAATGTATAATTTATTAAGGCAGCAAACGTTGTTGACAAATGTTGGCAGAGGTGGTCTGTGGAGAAGATTTTATTTTTAATGATTTAGTATGGCAGCAAATGTTGTTGACAATTGTCTGAAAACAGTCTGAGCAGGAGTATGAAAAGAAAAAGGAAAAACACGAAATGGCCAGTGATCGAAGCAAATGAGTGGATAGTCAGGTCAGTAAAAGAGTCTAAGCCCAAGTAAAGTCAAACGTTATCTATCAGCAAAGGTGATTATCCATTGGATAACCTACCTTAAGGTGATCAAATTTATTCGGTGGTTGATGGGTGCAAATAAATCACAAATTTTATTTACAAAACATTGAAATAAATCGGATTGAGTTGTATCTGTGGTAAAGTGCAAATAAAATTATTTTGTGTTGGGTTTACTTATTTGATTCGAAAATGACACGAGGAGTCAGAGGGAACCGACTTTCAATAATAATAATAACCCAACAATTGTCTTTAATTAAAAGACTAAATTTAAAATTGACTCAAATCGCCTATGATTGGTCACGCTGTAATCATGGAGTATTTTTAACTCTCGAATAAAAATCCTAAAATTAATATTGGTTCAAATCGCCTACCGTTGGCCCCACTTTAGTCAGAAGGTTAGATTTTAGGAATCGTGCCAAAAAAGATGTTTTTGTTCAAACTGTTGGGAGGAGGAAGATAACATAAGATAATATTTGAAACGAACAGTTAAAATTTATTCATAAAAACTCTCGATTTAAGGGCAAATAAATAACCACACATACCCTTATGAGGAGAAAAACGATCCTTCATATAGAATAATATCAAAATATAATTGTAAAAAATTTCGTTAAACCGTAAAGACAAACATCTGTGAAACCCATAAATACATGTATTACAGTACATAATAAATCAAACACAGTCAACGGTAATTATTCACAGAATTTCTTGATTGACCTTTCATGGAGGATTGATAGTGAACTTCCGTACTCCCTACGAATACCCGTAAAATCCGGTAGAGAGTTGTGAATACTGACCCAGAGCAATAGATGCTTGAGCATTAATTTATGAGGACAACAAACATTATAGCGGGGAGAAACGAATTGCCAATTGGAGAGTAGACATGAAAGGGGATTCAGCGTTCATAAAACTGAGGAAAGGAGGACAGTGCCACACATAGATCGGATGAACTGATGGATAAGAACCCAAAGAGAATGACATTCATTCCGTCGACATACATAGATAGAGACACAATAAATCCCAAAAATAAATCCTTTGAAATTATCGAAATCAGGGAAAATTCTAGCCCAACAATCGATTAAAATAATTCTTGTGGAACGAGAAATGTCACTCTCTGTCGAGAAAGTGAAAGGAGATTCCATAATTTCACACAAAATGTCACTAGTAGGAATATCAATCCAATCAGAAAGCCGCATATAAAACTGAAATAGAATAAATAGGGTGACGATAAGAAATTCCACCAGCTGTAATCGCAATTAACCTGCTAGAAATAAAGAGTGAATCATACCGGCAATTTAAGTGTAACAAATAGGCAATTAATTATCTAATATGAGAAATACTTTTACAATAACAACAAAAAGAAAATAAATTTAGCAAAACGAATTACATTAAATTCTTAGAGAACAAATGAACTGTAGTTAATAGGGGGATAGACTAGTCGAGCGGCGCTGAGTCAAAATCATGAGTTACAAATTTAGTGAGTTAAATAACAATGCCAATAATGTCTAAACGACATCAACCGCACTCAGATGGTAGGCGTGTAATGAAGGAGCAGTTCGGAGATCGGTTCCAGGATCGCCAACCGCCTAACGAAGCAGGACTAGAAAGGAACTTTGTCGAACAGAACCGAGGTAAATAACTCCCGTTTATAATGATAAATTTTTTTCTCATTGGTTATGATTTTTCACACCTAATGACTGACGGTTATGATTGATTACTACATATGGTGACTACATATGATTTTCGAACTAACCAATAATATGTCACTTGCACTATAACATTAATTGAAATGGTTATTTAGGTCGCAGAGATCCGCACGGTTACTCTGCAAGTACCTGCTCACTCGGCTGCAAAATACCGGCAAGCCTTATAAGACCATGGCTACTCTCTGGCCACGTACGGCGAAACCAGTTGGCCCCGACGACCGGACGATCGTGGTGATGAAATAGAGCTATCCAGTGTAGCTGTCAAGAGGAAACCGGGTAGGAACCCGGCACTAGAGGCTCGCCAACGAGCCGAGTTCAGATTACTGCGGCTGGAAAACCTCGAGAAGAAGTATCATTGGAGAGCAAACATGGCTAGGCGGTGCTTAGCCCACGTGAACGCTGACATCGCCAGTGGCATGATCCCGAGTACAGACGGATTCGCTCCAGAGTACGGAGTTTTATATGAGCTGGACGATCCCAGACTGATGGATATGGACGCCCCGACCAAACTGATCTTGCCTGATCGACTAATACAGCCTGCACTTCGGAACCGGCTCGGACCGCGGCAGTTGGGGAACCACACATATGCCAGACGACCTCCTCAGTGGAAACCTATGAATCTTCCTCGCCGAAACAATCTGCCCGAGGGTCGACGATGAACCCAGAAGCACGACCAAAGTTATGATCGCCGAATGTATAGTAAAGTTTAAAGTGTTTAAATTGGTTTTTGTTGTTTTGATTTGTTCCGTTTTGATGAAATAGAGTTATTATGATAAGGAAACGCGATAATTAACCTATTTTGTTTTCTTTTGAGAAACACAGTCTTATTCTATAATTCTTAGGTAGTAAAGTAAAGTGCACTTTAGAAATTCGGAGGAGTCTGTAGCGAGTTTTAACTGTGACCAATTAACAAAAAGGACTAGTCAACCTTATGACACGTTGTGAAGATTTGCTGAACCTAAGATAATTTATTCAAACTACCTAAGTCATTAGCGATTGAAATTAATTAACTAGTC
The DNA here is from genome assembly GCA_022537955.1 of Schmidtea mediterranea. Taxonomy (NCBI): domain Eukaryota; kingdom Metazoa; phylum Platyhelminthes; order Tricladida; family Dugesiidae; genus Schmidtea; species Schmidtea mediterranea. The sequence goes on from CM039680.1 coordinate 229,381,200, forward strand.
GGATTACAAATAATACTATTGCTGTTTTATCGACTAAACTAACCAGGTGTTTTCGATTTAGAGATGGAATCAATCAGAATTTTCAATCCGGAATTGAGAGGCATACGACGGGAAAACACGAACCTGCATCGCCAACTGCTAAAATTAAGTCGGGAAATCCAACAACTCAAAGCAACCTGGGTGGAGTCGACGAAAATGAAGGAAGTTTACCAGCGTCTCACCGAGGTCCAACAAGGATGAAAGACGAAAAGATACTCAACCAAGCCCAACGAACCCAAATTCGGGTTTTAGAGATCGCTCTATCAGCGTGCCAAGGAGGGAGTGCGGTGGCATATCCTCTGGTTTTCGCTCCGGCACAGTTAGCCTACCGTGATCAGAATCCACCAAACCACTCCAATAAACGCTCGCAACCTCATGCAAGGCCAGGTAGGACTGAAAGACTACGACGGCGTGCTCAGGCGGAAATAAATAAATTAATACTTTGGGTTTTAACATAGAAATTTGTGTGGTATTAATCTAATAAATCTTTTAATTGTGAATTTTTTTTCCTTTTTCTTTACGATAACTAGTGTAAGTAGTGGGATGTGTATCCTCCAGCACATATCACATCCAGCACACCCCCTCCCCCTATTGAGAGAAAATTTTTCGAAGTCCAAAAGTACAAATTTTCTGAGACAAAGACAATGACTCATTCAAGGTCATTTAAACAAAGATCATGACTCATTCAAGGTCATTGGACGACTCACCACAATTTCTCAAGGTCATTTAAACAAAGAACACGACTCCTCATTCAAGGTCATTGGACGACTCATCATAATTTCTCAAGGTAATTTAAACAAAGACCATGACTCATTCAAGGTCAATGGACGACTCACCATAATTTCTCAAGGTCATTTAAACAAAGACCATGACAGATATTGATATTGTTCTTGATGGTATTGAAGTTCGTGACTTTTATGAGGTGATCCAAAATAACGGGGAAACTAAAGTAGCAGAGGATGATGTTTACGAATGGTTGGAAATAGACGAAGATGATCCTGGCTATAATATCATGACTGAGGGTGAAATAGCAGATCTGCTTATAAATGAGCAAAACAGCGAAAAAAGTGAATCAACAACTGAAGAAAACACACCTCGAAGGGTAAAAATATCAACAATCGCTTCTCACCTTGCCGATCTGATCGCGTTTATTGACACTTCGCCGGACAGTGATTTCCAACAATATTCTATGCACTTTCGCCTTTTTCGCGAGTTAATTATCAAGAAACAACGAGCGCTATTAAAACAGAGAATCCTCGATTCATTTTTGATTACATCTTCATGCCCGAAACAATTAGATAGTGAAAAAACGAACTTCCAAGATGAAAAACGGGATAATAATTAAGCAACTTTAAGTTAATTTTTTTATCTTGTAAAAAACTTTTATATGCGCATTTTAAATGCATAAGTAACAATTGTGACATTGTTTTTAACCCAGAGTCTTTTTAAGAAGATTTATGGAGTCGATACGAAAATTTACTTATAACGGACTTTCGGTTATAACGGACAAACCCTTTCCCAATATAGTCCGTTACAACGAGGTTCTACTGTATCAACAATTTTTCCATACTGCGTTTCAAGCAATCTCAAGTAAGCTGTACTTGAACGCATGTGTGGGGAAATATTTAATGAATGATGAGGGCTAATTATGATGCAAACAATATGTTATGAAATATATAAATTGATAAAAATCGTTATACTATGTCGAAATTTTTCCGGCCTACAGCCGAAGCATCACCGCAAGTCAGCAAAATCTATATATGTATCGAGATGTGTAAGTGCGGTCCATCTGCCAATATCTCGTGCCCGTGAAGGTTCTAGCGTGCGTAACGCAAGAACCCAGACGTCAATTCATGTCGTTTATAGGGGAAGATGAAAGGTGGAGGAGTAGTCTTTTGGCTGCCTCTTCGTCATTCATCTCCCGAAAACTCGACCTAAAATCACGTTACTCATCGGTTAAAAATCATCTACACCGAGTAGTCCAGTGGGCACTTGTAATATCATAATATCGATATATCTAACTCTAAAATCATATAAAGGAGGTGAGTGTGGGAAAAGAGCAGAGGATCGTTGCAACGTTGAAAATCAATCATCAAAATGAATAATCAAAATAATAATCTGAGTTAAAAGCCTTAATAACGATAATGTTAACGTAAAATGAATGATCTGACATAACAACCCGAGTTATCAGTCTGTAGTAAGATATGAACATTCAACGACGATAAAGTTAACGTAAAATGAATCACTAAAACATCCAAATAACGGTCTAAATAGGTAAGTAAAAATTAGGTAAATGTATTGTTTAAATAACGATCTCAATAAGTGGCGTGAAGGTTTTGTAATTAATTAAATAACACAAAAATTTCAGCGTGCATATTACTAAGATGTGAGTCCGGACAGAGAGATAAGTTAAATGAATGGAATTATTAAAATAATCTAAGAGTAATCAATAAAATATTAGAAGGAGAGCCTAAACCGAATAACATTCAAAAGTATAATTAATCTAAAGTAGAAGTCGAAATAAAAGTAATGCAATAGCGGTACTAACAATGAAAATAAAGCAAATTAAAATGGTACCGTCAATGCCAACAGTACCAGAGGGGATGGAATTTAGTAAAATCAGCCGCCCATTATTAGATATGGCAATAGAAAAAACCCTTATACTTAATTTTTCTGAGAGTCATACGTAAATACAGATCGTTGTATTTTTATTAATGATTGAATTAATAATAGAGAGCAGAACTTTTGCATAATACCTCTTAAATAAGATACTGGTCGACTAAACACAATACATTTAATTTCAATTAATAGGTTTCTTCTCTTCTGTAAATCTGCAGGAAGGTGTGAACTTACTGCGCATCACCTAGAAGTAACAAAAGTTATCCTCCGAGAAGATCGAGTGCATTGACTCCTTGGTAGTCCGATAAGGAATCGAGGAGCCACGACATCCAATGAACTTAGGACCTAGTGGATATAAGTGACTGAGAGAGTACGAAGAATATACTTACTAGTGTTTCCAACAGATGGAACTGCAACCGGAGAGACGAAAGGTATCAAGTGAATAAAATTTCCCAGTATCAATAAATAAAATGTAACAAAATCACCAATCACGTGACTAAATATTGAATGACGTCATGGCACGCCAACAATAAATGAGTGACAGTGCAGAAAAAGTGGGGCACAAAATAACAGATTTTAAATCAAAATTTCAGTACGATGAGAAATTTTAAATGTCAAATCGCATAAAGGACAGAAAATTTATTGATCGATACCGACTAAATGCCATACCGGCATAGGTAGGTATATATAACCGATCAGGAGAGGAATAAATCAGTTTATCAAGACTGAAATTTAGAACAAGAGATGAATACGCCAAAGGACACCATAACCATGATTCCAAAGACCAGTGATGGCAACAACCTCTACCGACGAGGCGAAGCCAAAAGAGATGAGCAAATAAAAAGAAAGGAGGATGAACGTAAAGGTATAGTTTCATTCAATCAAAAGTTTTTTATTAATCATTTATTTCCGAGAAATATATGTGACACCCCAGTTTGCCGAGCAATACTTCTAGAACCTCCCCAAGGAACGAGTACTGAGGAGCCTAACATGATAGAACGAATAATTCTCTCATAAGAATACTGATTGCATCAAATAAATTATTCAATAAGAAATGATTTGTTTTGTTTCATTCCGTATTAAGCAGTACTTCATTCATTCACATATCTCCTGTAAATAAAGCACCATTCATAACCAATAAATTAGCAAACGAAGAATGGATCGTCTCATATTTTTGTCAAATTACTCGGAATATCATCCAGTCATAGATATCATGTAAATATTTAAGTAATCATCTGCATACCGAAAAAACGACTTGCACCGTATCTAGGTCGGAGAATAAATGTGAAAATCCGAGACCCTCCATACCTCGAATATTGACCAGAACTACGTTCAGATCCTGTCTCGTCACGCAACTAGCCAAGGGCCTGAATTAATCGTAATCATCCTGCTATTGTACAAGTGTTATGCAAATGGAAAAGAAACACAACAGATAAGAATCTGTAATGCAACCGAACTAAACCTTAACAAATAATTCGCTTACTACTTCGCCATTCGTTGCTTCTTATATAGAAATGCCCTAAGAGTCAAGTTAAATAATCTTAGATGAAACTTAAATCACCAGAATACCGTGGCTAGACACATCTAACCAGTTAAGACGTAAGTAAATTATACGTATCCTGATATTTTCTCTCAACACAGCCGAGATATTCCTTAACCTTTCGTGTGAAAGTTATATTAAATTTTCTTAATCATAAACCCATTCATAGAATCATGCCTGTCATAATTCGCTATTATAGACGATTCCTGGAGTGATGCATCCAGAATTACGGTGCGTTTCCCGGCACGAACGGCAGTCAGATGCCGACAGACTATGTGGGACGCGGGATTTTCAATCTCCCCGTGAGGGAATCCAGAGAGAGTCATCTTGGCGACCACAATGAAGTGGACTTATCATATGTGGCCATCAAGAGAGAGCCAGACCGCAATCCAGCCCATGAAGTCAGACAGCGATCAGAATTCACCCTCGCTCGTCTCGAAATTCACCAACAACAAACTAACTGGCAGGTGACCATGGCTAGAAGGCGTCTAGCTAAGATAAACGCGGACATCGCCGCCAGGAGAATCCCCAGCACCGATGGCTACGCTCCAACTTACGGAGTGTCATATGAATTAGATGATCCCGTTCTAGCAGAATCTACAACGTCCACGAACGTGGTAATACCCAGAAAGTTTCTACCGAGAAACATGCAGGACCTCGACGGAAGTCCCACGAGATGGCAAGAGCATTCATATGCTCGGGATCGGTCCAGATTCGACTATGGTTCACATCGCAGAAACCAAACAAGAAGATAGGAAAATTGTAGTATATAATAAAATTAATTAGAATCTCTTAGTTCTTTAATTTTCAAATATATATATATATATATATAATTCTAAATTCTCGAAAATGGACGTAATAATGACAAATTATAACAATTTAGATAGCCCATTTAGATAGAGACCCAGTAGAGTTTTGAGTAACCTAACCCTAGACAAATAATAACACACAGATACAGTAATAAATAATGAGAATTTCATAGTCAAAGCTGTGAAGTTGTTGAAGAATAATTTAATTTTATATAAGGATTCTCTCAAGACTCTGAGCAAAGAGTTAATAAAATCACGAAGGGAGAACGTGGAGCTCCACCGCCAGCTACTTCAAATGACCCGTGAGATCCAGAAGATCCATGCATCGTGTGTGGAACCCACAAAAGTAAAAGCAATTTACCAGCGATTGACCGCCGCACAGTGTGGATGGGCGGAGGAAAAGCAATTAGTATAAACCCAAAAAACGCAAATCCGAGGTTTAGGAGTGGCACTGTCGGCTTGCTAGACGGGCAATGCATTGACATACCCACTGGTGTTCGCGCAAGACCAACTAGCGTACAGAGAGGCGATATGTACTACCAAACCAGCAGCAACTAACGTTCCCAGCGACGCCCAGGAAAGGCGGAACGAGCGAAACGCTGTGCGCAACAAATCGGAGACCAAAATTGAAGTTTGGCTGGCTTAACAATTCATTGTATTGATGTGATGATAAATAAATTATTCTTGTCATTATTTCAGAAGTTAAATAATTGATTTGGCAAATAGATCTGTTAAATTGAAATTAACGAGTGGGGTTCGTGCTATCGGTAGCGCGTTGGACCCACCATGAGGTTGGACCTTAGCAGTTCTGTAGTTAGAGCTTACTTTTTGCGGTTTCATAACCAGTGGTTACAGTTCCAACGTTGCCTAGTAACGGGTAATCATTGGAGGGCAAGAAGGCATTGTATGTAAAAGGGTCAAGGATAGAAACCACTAACCTCACATTATTAATAATCAAAATTATATTAACGTTGCAGAGATTTCGCACGATGGTTCCCCTCTCACCTCCCTTAAAAATACAAACATTGATCTTAAAGAATTAATGTCGATATTATGATTTTTATGAGTGTCCATCTGAACAACAAATGAGATTTTATGTCAATTTTTTGGGAGATAGATGACAGAGAATCAGCCAAAAGACTGATCTTCTATCCTCCCTCTGTCCCTATAATTTTCATAATTGACGTTTGGATCCGTCGTTACGCATGACTGGACCTTCACGGATACGAGATGTTGGCGGATACACCTGGTCTTACACTTCTCGATTAGTATGTAGATTTTACTATCTTGCAGTGTGTTTGGGTTTGGGCAGGAAAACTTTTGACACATTTAAGAACCCAGTTTTCGTTTAAAATCATATAATTCAGATCATCATAATCCGTAAAGGGTTACATCATCACTTCATTCTCATAAATACTTCAATAGAGTTTCGTTATTACTAAGAAAATTTTCAACTCTTTAGTTCAATAGATTCCGTCACTTGTGCAATAGTTTCGCAAAATTGTAGATTTTTGCTGACCAGCACTCTTTTCAATGAACAATAGTAGTTTTTGCTGGCAAAAACAGTCTAAGCTTTTTGTGTTCCTATTCTGTGGCCCTAACCTTGCTTGTAAATTTTGATGAGTTAAAACAAAATTTGACCTTGGATTTATTTGTATTATCTTAAGCTAATTTTATTATTTTCTTACATTAAATGAACAATATATTTTTATAATTTTTTAATTGAATATTTTTTTACTAAAAATATTCCATTTTTCGTTATTTTATTCATTAATTCCTTGTTTTTTATAAATTGTTCATATTCGGTCAAATTTTATGCTATGATGTTATATTTATGTGAATTTTGTGTGGATCTTGGTGCATATTTGTATATATTTTAATTCACTTTTATGTTCTTTGATTTTATATTTAATTATATTTTTTCTAATATTTTATGGTGCTAAATTTATGTTGATAGGTTTGGATTTTAAATTTGCATTGCTGTGTTTGCTTTATCTTTTCGATTAACTTAAACAAAATCTTGTCTTGGCCTAACATATGTCTTTTGTTTGTTGTTCCATGGTCATTTTGAAATTTTTTATTGCCTCATCTTGTTAACTATTCTCAGTTTCTACCGTATTTTTTATTTTCTATTTCTACTCGCTGTTCATTTTAGTCATTTAATCCGGTTGCCTTTCTCAGTGTTGTTTGCATCTTTGTTAGTTCGTGGTAAATTCTCTTAATTTTATTTTTTTGTTTAAATTGTGGTTTATAGCCCAACAATAGTAAATAGAAAGCTAGTCGATGAAAATCTAGTTTTTCAGTAATTTAGTAATAAATTTAAATAAATATCAAGTAAACGGAGTTAGTGAACATGCATTTTTTTGTTAACTTTGGGTTGGAAAGACACAGTTAAAAGCAAAATTAGAAACAGTATGGTTTCTATTAACAAGAAAGGTATGAAGAGTTGGAGAAGTTGAGAGGATGTGTTGATGAAGCGGCTTCGAATGAATGGGAAAGTTAACTGTGGAGATAAGAATACGGGAGAGATTGGGGATCTTGCATTTGCGCTAATTATCGTAGATTAATAGCTGTTTATTTATTCAATGGAAAGGGTTATTGAAAACTTCAGGGCAGCTAAAAACGATTTATTCCAGAAAAGAATGGCCAGCAACGACAAGAAGAGATAAGTGTCAAACTGTTGGGCCAGGACACAAGCTTGTTTAAATGAATCGGTAATACACACGCAAATACAACATGCAGATTTAAAATCAGACCCATAAAACACCATCTAACCATGCTAAAATATGAGAAAGAAAACAATTAAATATAAAATCAAGAAACACAAAAATAAATTAAAATAATAACAAAGTGCAACAAGATCCGCGCGAAATAAACATAAAAATAACACGAGAACATAAAAATTTGACCGAAATTCGACAATTTACCGAAAAATGCGAAAATCCATAAAAATGGAACAAAATTAAATAATTTGAATTGGAAACGATTCAATTAAGAAATTAAAAATAAAATTGTCGAATTAAATTACAAAAATAATAAAATTAAGAATAGAATATACTAAAAAATCACAAGGTAAAATTTTGTTTTACTAAATCAAATTTAACACGCAAGGTTAGGGTCGTACAATAGGTATATATACCGATTCATTTTCACATAATTTTAATCAGTTTTTAAAAAACTTGAATCAGTTCTAATCTGAGTACTAGTCTTAGCCAGTGAAAAGTCAAATTATCAATGTGAGTGGAGGAATGCTCGAAAACTTTCTCCACGTCGCGTCCATGTAATCTCGTAAGAGGTCTGCTTGGGAGTCGGCGTGGGGAAAGTATTACTATGTTATTATGATGGATTATATTATGGTCTATTATGCTTCAATAAAAGTTATCAGATATTGAAATGATTTTTTTGTTGTCGAAATGTTTCGGGACCACAGCCTAAACAACACTACAAGTCATAAAAATCTTATATATCCTACCGAATCGTGTAAGTGCGGTGTAAGTCCTCCAACGATTCGTGCCCGTGAAGGCTACGGCGTGAGAACGCAGTAGCTGAAACGTAAATTATCATTCCGTATAGGGGAGATGGGTTGAAGGGGGAATAGTCTTTTGGCTATTTCGTCGTCACTCGGATCCTGTAAATTCGACCTAAAATTATAAGCGCAAACGGCTCAAAATCACGACACTGAGTAGTCCAGTGGGCACTCATAAATTTGTAATGTAAACATAGATTTTCCTAGGATCAATTAAAGAGAAGAAACGGGGAATTCGATAACTAAAGTAAAATTGTTGCAATGGACTCTGACTTCGTCAAAGGACTAATCATGACTCTAAAAAATTCGAAAATTATCAACTAGTATTAAAATTCGCCAGAATTTATTCGTCCAGTTAATTTAATGTGGTCGTTATTTCAAATATTAATTATCTTAAAATTAATACCCGTTTTTAATCGAAGAAAAAAACGTTTTCGCAAGAGTAGTTTTAATGCTTAATAGTTTTAAAACATCGAAATAGTGGCGATTTACTCACCTGTACTTAAGGTGAAAATAGATAAAGTATAGTTTCGATACGTAATAATATTACATAGCTAAATAAATGTGATTTACCCACCTTTAATATAGGTAGAGTTAGATCCTAACAACAAACGACATAAATTTAATCATACTCCGAATTTTGCAAGTAAGCCCGATTCTCTGCCACTAACCCCTTAAATTATTCAATTGATCCCGATATTTAACGCTTCATAATTTTGACGTCAGTCTCACCATATAATGCAATCTGATGGTTCAACCTGAACCCCATAGACCGTAACGAACTCAAACCACACATCCAAAAATTACTAACGTTAGTCGTGTTTTCCAAAGCCTTTATAAATGAGAACAACCAGTGGATGACCAATGCTGATAGACAAACCCTAGTATCATATGAGAATACAAAATTACCCATCATAGGTAAAGACGTCTTCCAGAAATAATTAAACAAAGTTAAGAAATCTATGACCAATCATCGGAATAGAACATCACAAGACTATTTCACTCATCCAACCTCAGCTTCAGAAAAATGTTAATAACAGAACTAGCTCACTCTAGAGGAGGGAAAGACTTTGAAGCGGGGCTTAAATGGCTTAATTGTGAAGTTAACAAGGCATTCCCCAACACCTCTTTCTTTAAAATTCCAGAAATCGGCACTTGCTCTTAAAAGAAAGTTCTGTATATGCGTTAACCTTAAATTTGTAGAGGACAATTTCTCACTTGAGATGACCTACAAAAAGCGCACCTCTTATATAAACCATCAAAACCTCAGCACACTTTCCAAAGAACTCCACGACTTCGTGGGTCTTTTCTATGCTGAGCAATGGTGTCAAATGAGAGTGCAGGGACGCATTGCGACTACTATTAAGGATATTATTACTGCTAAATACCTAATAGCTAGTGATATCCTTAATGACGCACAGTACTACTTCTTGGTACGTGCGAGAAATAACCTTTTGAATCTTAATTATAAGGCGTATCGTCTCAAGTATAACGTTGACACAAAATGCAGACTTTGCACCTTGACGAGGCGACTCAGGCCCATGTGTTCAATCACTGCTGTGCCAAACCAAACGCTAGAAGAGTGAAGCATGAAAATGTGCTTATAAGCATAGTTGCCTTCCTAGATAAAATTGGATTTGAGATTGATGTGGAAAAATCACCCAAATATATCTCAATACCAACAAAGCTGAAACCTGACATGGTAATTAGGTCTAAGAGGAATAAGGATATACATGTCCTGGACCTAAAAGTGCCATATGACTCAGGAGAAGGCTTTGAAAAAATGCGGGAAGACAACTATGTTAAATACAAAGATTTAGCCATTGAGATTGGAAAGGCGTTTAATCAAAAGGCCACTATATCTGCTATTGTGATTGGATGCCTGGACACATGGGACTAGAAGAACAATGCCCCTCTTTCCAAAATCGGGTTGACTAAGACCGAGATCATATCTCTGGCCAGGATAGCATGCCCAAATGCGGTGATCGCATGCTATCACATATACCGCGAGCACATCTCATTTACAAAGAGTTCCATGTCCCTCCCCTTTAGCCTACATGAGTATGTTACGAGGCAACGCTGGTAATTTCATCGGCGTTGCAGATTTATGTGCGATAGATAAAAACCAATAATGATAAATGCTGAGCCCAGCTCGCATGTATAAGCCGAAAGGCAGCATATATATATATATATATATAAGACAATTTAAAAAAAAATAAATAAAGTAAATAAAACCAGACTCATACATTTTATTCATATCAAATCACAAGAAATCATAATTATTAGAGCCATTAATCGATAAACTATTCCAGAAATAAGGTTTCTCGTTCGACCTTCCAAAACAAAGAGTCAGTACGGCCGAAAAATTCCACTTCAACCAAAAACAGGGATTGCAATTACTGAATGGAGAGGGCGAGTGTGGTACGACATATAGATCTGAAATAAAACATTTATAAATGAGACACAGGACGCAAAACGAATCCATACCTGGTGATCTGACAACAAATAAATCTGTACTAGCCGTAGTAAACTCCAAAAAATTGTCAAAGGTTCCACGAAATGAACGTTTGAAATAAACTAAAGGCTCCTAAAATAATAAATTAGCAAGTCACATATAATTCCCAAATATTTTTTACCTCGCAATAAATAATTCCAAAAAAATGACGAATATCTAAATTGCTAAATGTCAACTTATACCGGAGAGAGTTGACATTTAACGATTATCGATCCATGCCTCGCTGAATCCGAACAACTAACAGAATTTCCAGTTGGAACAATAATCACCAGTACATTGCACAACACACCGACAGGATGTAATGGCACACATTACGACAACACCAATCGCCGATATAAATACGCCTGTTCACCCAAATATGGACATTTCTGATTAAATTATGATGCAATCGAACTGTAAGCACCAAAGGCGCGGAGATTCTGACAAGTCCATACGAATGTTGGGAGAGGAGAATTTGGTGAAACAAGGATATTCTAGTCGAGAAGGTAAATATGCCTATTTAATTAAACTCTTGTTAATTATAATTCTGAAATTCAACCTATAAGGCTATTCTGGAAAGATTCGCCAGCCCGCCATAGAAACGTGAATTATGTAATTAAACCCTTGTGATTTAATTGAATTTTGATAAGCCTTGTGTTCAAAAGGAGTCTATCTTATTTATTTTATTCGGCCTAGTACTGATTAGAAACTTCCATCGCCAAAATTTTTATGAGATCATGAAACCCACGTACGCGTCCACTAATCAACCATTGAAATCCGAACCTGTACAGTGGTCAGTTATTCCAACGATTTACCCAAACCGATATAAAAGTGAATAATACGAATCTACATCATAGAAAATCTGTCTTATTGTTGAATAATATTAATCCATCGATGAAATGCTTGAGAATAGTTCCCTAGAAAAGTGTCACGGATATACAATAATTGAATAACCGTTCGTCCCAGCGAAATATCAAATGTTGAGATATAACATCCGAATGATGGTGCCGTGTAAATAAACAGATTCGGAGATGCTACTAATCTAATAGACAGTAATCTTGTAAAATCTTCGATTTGAAAAGCGCCACTCTCCGAACGACGATCACCAAATAAATGATGCCACTATAATTTGTCATGACGGTGTTGACTAAAGTCAATTCAGGACACATAGTGTGACAAGTCGGAAGTTCACTTTCTAAAGGTAGTAAAACGAATAGCGAAACAAACGGACATTAGCTTGTGAAGTCTCTTAGCCCAATGTTGAATAACAATAGACTTCGGAATTAAAGTCTCGTATTCATATTTTAGTATGAATAATAACCGACTTGACGGGATTGAATTAAATCACTATCTACATTCATTAAGTAAATATAATTCACGTCGATCCTATCGAACCTATAATCAGTAGGCAGAGAAAAAGTGAAACCTTCGAATCAATTCCATACGAAACAATATCATCTGACCGCGAGCAAAACCCTTACTCAAGTAATTAAACTTGTTAATTTTGCCACATCAAAAAACCCGGACTTCAAGGTAATGGTCCCCGGGATAAAAACCCTGATAACTAATAGAGCGAAAGGGACTCGAAGTATATCTGGCGTATATATATGGCGTAGCAACGAAGTGATAAACTGCTACGTAGATTAGTCAGATAATGACCCGTCAAAATTGACCAACAAACAACCCCAATAAAACTATCACACCCCACGGCCCACGTTACGGACTCTTACCCACAATAGGTCATTCCTTTTAGGGTTTTGAAGAGAATATAATAAAAATGAAACCTTCTCATCTACATTTCAGATAACTCTTGGATCGACGCGTCCCGGGTCACGCTGCGATTCACGGCACACTCGGTTGCCCGGTGTCGGCAGGCGATGTGGGAAGCAGGATTCACGATTGCGCCAGTCAAGGAATTCCGAACAGGAGGCCAGACAGACCATGACGATACCGATCTTCCATTCGTTGCGATTAAACGAGAACCCGGTCGTAACCCAGCACGGGAAATTCGGGGCCAGGCCGAATATCTATTTGCTCGATTGGAAGAGCACCAGTGGCAGACGGATCCGCAGGTGGATAAAGCCTGGAGATATCTGGAGGAAATAAATCGGGATATAGCGGCCTGTTGAATCCCGAGTACGGATGGGTAATTTGAACGATCCGAAACTAGACGCCTCGACCACTGCCATCAATGTCGTGGTCCCAAAGAAAGTGTTACCGAAAGGAATGCGGGACAGACAGTCGGAAGCAAGTAGCCATCGAGAGCATCCCTATGCTCGTGAATACTTAGGACGAAAATAGATCTAGAGGAAATCAAGCATGTATGACCTAACTTGTAGTAAAAATATACTTTTATCGAATTTTCTCTCGTTTAATGTGGAATTTAATACATCTCAGGAAATTTAGTAAAACCATGGAAACCATGTAAAATTAAAGGGCCCGAACAGATTAACGAGCAATTTGAGGGAAAACTTAAAGTTATCGGTCGCGAAACTGCCCTAGAATTTATATCCATAACACATCAATAATCCCTCCTCTCACACCACTAGATTTAAACTTATAATATTTTTGTTGTAGATATGAATTCCCACCAGTTCCTACAACAGGAATTTACGAAGGTGCAAAGGATCAATGTAGATCTCCATCAACAAATACTGCAGTTAATAAAGGAAGTTCAACTGATCAAGAACACCTGGGTGGAATTGAACAAGGTAAAGCGTCTATACCAAAAGATGACAGCGGCGCAGAAGGGTCGGGCTGAGGAAAGGCAGCTCAAACAGAGTCAAAAGACACAAATCAGGGGCTTGGAGGTAGCGCTGTCCGCGTGTCAAGAAGGAGCGGTAGTGATCTACCCCCACGTCTTCGCCCCAGCGCAGTTGGCATACCGATAGACCACGTCAACTTCAAAACCTGCCGCTAAACCGATCAAACATCGCCCCGGTAAATCCGAGCGCGCTAAGCGTCGAGCGGCTCAGGCAAAAAACGCTTAATCATGAAAAATGGTTCTGAATGTTTTATTGAATACATTGTGTTGTATGCCGTTTTTGTGTAATGACATTAATTCCCTTAGATTAAATCTAGTTTTATATTAACCTTATTAGAATAGTGTCTGTCCGATAGCGGGCTAAAGACACAAGTGAAGCCACATACCACCAACAAGGGACGATGACAATAAAGCGCATATAGACCTTCTAACGGCAGTGCGTTGGACCCACTTTGAGATCGGGCCTTTTGGCGATCTCAGGACCAGTGGTTACATCACCAACGTTGCTTATCAACGGGTAACCATTGGGGGTAAGCAAATATTTACATCTGGGGTCAAGGTTATCGAATCCACAAACCCCACAAAACTATGGAATAAACGTGGTTCCGGTCAAATCAAATGAAAAAAGAAAAGGAATGACGGGTTTTAAGTGGTTAAATGAAATGCTTTGTTTGGGTTAGGTTGCTAAGCTACTCTGGTTAAGAAAGAAGATATAGATCATTAATAATTTTCATGACATACAATCAAAACTTCAGAAGTATTGTATCTGGATTGCCTAAATGACTGTTACCAAGAAAATTAGTTTATGTTGTAACCCACTACATTTATGCATAAATTAAGTTCATAATAAACTTTTATTTACAATAATAAATTATTTTTGCAATTAAACTTTTTTAAAATAAGTTTTAAATTTATTGACTTTTTTCAAATCTAAAAAAGATATTTATATTAATTAACTGATTCAGTGTAAAAACCAACTAAATTAAACTTAAATTAAATTATTCTATTAATAATTGAAAGTGTAAAAAATGCTTCGGAAATTAGATCAAATATCTCATTTATGCTGTTTGTTTAAATATTATTTTTCACTTTTTAAAATCTACACATGTCAGAAGGAGATAATAGAAAGCTAACTAGAAGAGAAAAAAAGAAGCAACAGCTCGAGCAAAAGTTTAACAAAAATAATGCTTCAAGTGATTCTGATGATTTAAATCAATTTGCTTTATCACAAACCGTTATTAATAATAATGTTCTTCAAGATAATGCAATTGATATTAAAATCGAAAAGTTTGGTATAAGTGCTGCTGGAAAAGAGTTATTTAAAAATGCGTGCTTGCATATAACTAAAGGAAGAAAATATGGTTTAATTGGTCCAAATGGTCACGGTAAAACTACTTTGTTGCGCCATATTGCTAATAGAAAGTTACATATTCCGTCAAACATTGATTTATTGCTATGTGAACAAGATGTTGTAGCAGATGATACTATTGCTCTTGATTATGTGTTAAAATCAGACTCAAAGATGATGGATTTACTTTCTAAAGTTGAAAAATTAAAGGTTGAAGTTGAAATTGATGTATCTTCTAATGAAGCCATCAATAAACTCAATGATACTTATGATGAATTAAATGCAATGGGTTCCAGTGCTTCTGAAAGTAAAGCTAGACGTATTTTAGCCGGTTTAGGATTTACGGAAAAAATGATGATGAAGCCTACAAAAGATTTTTCTGGAGGTTGGAGAATGCGAGTCAGTTTAGCACGAGCATTGTTCATAGAGCCAACTTTGTTGTTGTTGGACGAACCTACCAATCATTTAGATTTAAATGCCGTCATTTGGTTGGACAAGTATAATTATATTTATGGTGATTCTTTATTTTTCAACGGATTTTTAGTTATTTGCAACGTTGGAAAAAAACCATTTTAATTGTTTCTCACGATCAATCTTTTCTGGATAATGTTTGTACGGATATTATTCATTTAAATCGGAAGAAATTGGATTATTATAAAGGAAACTATTGTAAGCTTTAATTATTTACTTTGGTTTCAACTGCATTTAAACATTTTGATTTTATATCTAAACCCTATTTATGCTATTGAATATAATTATTATTTTAATTAACTTTAATTCTAAAATAAATTTATTAAAACTATTGTTATAATTTTATTATTTATCTTAAAAATTATTTTTTATACTAATTAGCATGATGTTTAATAATTTTATTTTGATATTTTATTGAATGTTATATTTAAAAATTATTTATTGATTATATATCGATTCAAATATAACAATTGCATATTTAACCTTTATTAATCAAATAGTGAATTTTTCAAGAAATAATAATCTAATATACATTAATTTTGCTGTATACCCTCAATCTGTGTCCATCATGCTTCTATATGTTCCTCTCATGCCTTTCTGGTTCCTTCTGCCTCTCTCTGTCCCCTCCTATCTATCTCTGTTTATCCTGCATCTTTGTTCCCCTCCTACCGCTTTCTGTATCTATCCTGTCTCTTTGTTCCCATTTAACATGTCTCTGTTCCATTTTTGCCTATCTGTTCCCCCTCAGCTTTCTCTGTTTCCTCCTATCTATATCTCTGTCCATTCTATTCCCCTCTGACCTTTCTCTGTTTACATTTTTGTATCTCTGTTCCCCTCCTATCTATCTCTGTCTAACCTCTCTTTGTTCCCCTTTTACATGTATCTGTTTCTTTTTTGCCTATTTGTTCCCTCTCAGCTTTCTCTGTTTCATCCTATCTATATCTCTGTCCATTCTGTTCCCCTCTGACCTTTCTCTGTTCCCCCCTATATTTATCCACTCCTACCTCTCTGTTCCCATACTTCCTCTCCTGCCTTCCTTTATTTCTGTTTAATTATTTTTTCTATTTATAAATTGTTTTGAGATATTTTGAGTTTTTATTACTCCGACGTTCAGCCATGTTCAAAGAAATGTTCATCCAAAAAATGGTCCAAGATAGAAAGAAATATGATCAACAACAAAAAGATCTTAAAGATATGATAAAGAAAGGGCAATCAAAAAAAGAAGCTGAAAAGCAGCTAAAAGATGATTTATATAAGAAACAGGCCAAATCCAGTAGGAAAAAGGAAGAACAGGAAATTGAACCGATTGAGTTATTGGAAAAACCGAAAGAATATCAAGTCAAAGTAAAAGCAAAATAAACAGAAATATCACAAATTTAAATAACAATTTCAGTTTGATTTTCCGAATCCTCAAAAATTGAACGGACTAATTCTTAGCTTGACAAATGTTTCGTTTAGTTACGCCGGCACGAACAATACGCTTTTCACAAAAGTCGACTTTGTGCTTGATATGAATTCGCGCGTTTCCATTGTCGGACCGAATGGAGTGGGAAAATCAACCTTTTTGAAGCTTCTCACAGGAGAAATTGAACCGGTAGGGTTTATATTTATTTTGAGTTATCCAATTTTGCGCTCTTATGTGACGAAGGGATTCTCAATTATTGCTGATTGTTTCTACTGTTACCTTTGTCATTTATCCGGATGATTTAGGAAATCAATTATCGGATTTAGTTATCGTATTTTCATTTCTTTTTTTCTCTTGCTTTTTAATTTTTTTTACTTTTCCTTTTTTATTTTTTTTACGTTACTGTTTAGTATTTACTTTTTGTTTTTCAATTCCATTTTTCTTTTCTCTTGACTTTTCTTTATTTTCTATTTTTACTTTTCTTGATTCTCTTTTTTGACTTCTATTTTTTAATTTTCTTTTTTTCTCTTCTGTTTTGACTTTTTTTAATTTTCTTTTGTTCACTTCCTTTTTTGACTTTTTATTTTCTATTTTTTACTTCTCTTCTTTTTTTTAAAATTTTCTTTTCATATTTTCTTTTATCCTTCTCGTTTTCTTGACTTTTTATTTTCTATTTTTTTACTTTTCTTTTTTTAAAATTTTCTTTTCATATTTTCTTTTATCCTTCTCGTTTTCTTGACTTTTCTTTTCTTCTTTTTTGACTTCTATTTTTTTCTTGACTTTTTTCTATTTTTTACTTATCTTTTTTTCATATTTTCTTTTCTCCTCGTTTTCTTAAATTTTTTTCTGTTTTTTAATTTTTTTTCTCTTCTTTTTTCTTGAGTTTTTATTTTCTATTTTTTACTTTTCTTTTCATATTTTCTTTTATTCTTCTCGTTTTTACTTTGACTGTTTTTATTTTTTTCTTTACTTTTTCTTCCTGAAATTCTTTTTAGCTCATTTTCTTGTCGCTTTTTAAAGATAATTGTAATGCTGAAATAAAATTGTTTAAAATGTTAAATGATATTTCAGACAATTGGTGAGAGATCGATAAATCATCGAATTAAATTGGGTAAGTACAATCAGCACTCGAGGGATCAATTAAACATGAAAGAAACGCCTGTGGAATATCTCCGCCGCTTGTTCAATTTGCAGTATCAAGAAGCCCGACAAAATCTCGGCCGATTCGGCCTCGAGAAGCATGCTCATGAGATTCCGAATTCTAGCTTGAGTGGCGGCCAAAGAGCCAGAGTTGCGTTTGCTGAATTGGCTCTCATGAAACCGGATTTATTGATTCTCGATGAACCAACCAATAATTTGGATCTGGAATCGATCGAGGCTCTTTGCGTTGCCATAGAGAAATACGAAGGAGGAGTTGTCATTGTGACTCATGACGAGAGGCTTATCAGACAGACAAATTGCTTGCTCTGGGTTGTCGAGGACAAGAATATCAATGAAATCGATGGCGAGTTCGACGATTACAGAAAGGAGGTTTTGTTGGCTCTCAATGAGGAGATTTCTAATCCGTCCGCTGTTGCTGCTGCAGCTGGCGTTATGGATTGATTGATTGATTGATTTATCGATTTATTGATCTCGGTGATATTTTCTGTTTGGAAATAAATATTTGACAGACTTCACTTTTTTCTATCAATAATTCATATCGAGTTGAGGTTAAATATCGATTTTGCACATTTAAAGTTTCTGACTAACTTCGATTTTTCCTTTGTTGTAATTGTCTAACATGAAGAAATCTGGATATCGATACGGGAAATTTTGTGCAGCTCAGCATCTGTTGTTAGTTTGGATTAATAAGGATTTTTGAAAATTATCAAAGAATCGGCACTGCTGGAACAGAGACACTCAAGTGTTACTTTGGTGTCCTTATTTAATCAATTCAATTGACCTAACGCAATAAGGTTTATTTCCAATATATAAATAATCACAATTATGCTGGAAACTTATTCTCAACCTTCACAAATATAGATTCAATTCATAATACTTTACTCAGCACAAATTCACAATCAATGCTGTTGGGATATGAATATTCGTCGATGGATAAATCTCTCAATCCGACTCCTAGTGTTCAATGATCAATTAGACAAAAAAATCTTTATTCACAAATATTCACCACAACATACTTCTCGTAAACCCCTAAGGGTATCACGAAATAAGTCACTGCAATCTGATTGACTTCTTTATCTGTTTATTACTTTCAACTCGTTAGATTTTTCTCTTCAACCTACTGGCAACTTATTTTGTTGTCAGTTCCTATTATAATTTTGGGTTCCAATGAATTTGGATTAGTGCTAGGGAAACAATTTTTTCCTTTTCGTACAATTTAATGCCCATTTTACTAATTCCGGGAAACCCATTAGGCTGACGTTCAGCTCGGTGGCCCTTGATTAATGGGTTCGTCGGTAAATAATTTAATTAATTTGCTTTTGGGCTCACGACACTTCAATATACCTCATCTAAATCTACTAGTATTTTAATCGCCTTCAAAATCAAATTTGCCACCGGTTACCACTTTTTCCCCGAAATATATTGATTTTTACTTTTATTGATTTTGATAATTTTAAAATTTTATTATTTTTATTTATGTTTTCTTATAACCCCAACAATGCGTAGGGATACGTCTTCCAAAGGGAGATGTACTTGTCTGGTGCGCAAGACTTTATTTGTTTGGCTAACACTAAATGATACTTTCTGATATCACTTCTCAAGTTATTACCTTCGTTACACTTTTGATAAAATATTCACTGGCGATTTTGTTGATTTGCTTTCTCCTTTTACACCCATCTCACAATTAAGTTATTTGGTAATTTTTGACATCTCTCTGACTAAAACTAAATTGGATATTACTTCAGGGGTTTCCATTTATTTACGATAATTACATTGGTGTCGGGTTCTTCTATTATTCCGGATATCCTTCGTCACTCAAATTTCGTTTTCCGTAAATTTTCTTACATAAATCGGTATTTCGATTGGCTCGGACTTCCAATTAGCTCGGGTTTTCCATTAGCCAATTAATTTCTATTTTTATTAAATACTTACTTCTGGGAACCCTCAATCGATGTAATTTTATTATATTTGGATTCGTCTCGTCATTTGGCATCCGCCTATACCAGTTTCCCTCGCTAAATATTTTTTCTAAAATTTTTAATTAATTTTGCAATTTTAATTATTATTTTGAATATCAAAGTTTTTATTGATTTTCCTTTTAGTTTTTGTAAATTTTTGTTAAACCTTAACAGAAGTGATTATCAAATGAGCACATACAACCGCTAGTATTAGTAAAATAAACAAATCTTTTCTGTAATCAGTGAATTTTCTCTCATTTGATTTTGTCTC
The DNA here is from genome assembly GCA_022537955.1 of Schmidtea mediterranea. Classification (NCBI taxonomy): domain Eukaryota; kingdom Metazoa; phylum Platyhelminthes; order Tricladida; family Dugesiidae; genus Schmidtea; species Schmidtea mediterranea. Next base: position 229,401,605 of record CM039680.1, read on the forward strand.
CAGTCAGCTGCACAGTTAACCATAATTCCGACACCCTTTTTAGTTACTCCATCACAATTTTCCATTGCTTTAATATTTTTATGTCTCTATTAATTAAAATCTCATTATTTTATATAATTTCAACATTAGAATAAATGTAAAATGTTAAAATAGCTAAATTTTAATGTTGAAACCAGATCGATTTTAACTGGTATATTTTATTTTTAGTTATAGAAACATTAAATTTTTACTTAAAATTATTAAATAATAAATATCAAATAAGTAAATAACAAAATAAGCCTTTGCTGAGAAATTTATTTCAACATAATTTTTGCATTAAGGGCTTATTTTGTTATACACTTATCTGATATATTAATTTATGCTGCTACCAAGGAATCATCGTTTTATACTTATAAAATATCAGATATTTATTTAGAAATTAATTTTTATGATTGAAATAAATTTAATTAATGCTAAAATCGATTTGATAGAAAATTTTAAATAAAATCTTACCGAGTTTTTAGAAATTTTAAATTAAGCTAATGAGCAGCTTCATTAATTTCCATAAAATTTCCAAATTTGGAGTAACATTTAATTCAGCAATTAACAAAGATTTCAAGCGAGAAAAAATTGATGCCCCAGATAGGGAGGCCCGGTCTGTCACTGCGTGCAATGTCTATACAGAATTATTGCGTCATTAAATTGCACACATTTTTTAGATTTCAACTCTAAGAAGTTTTTTGCCAATATAATACAAATAATTATTTTTATCGATTTACTTATTTGTGTGATATTGATTTTCAAAGCGATATCACCTCACATCACTTTTCCAAAATATTCAGTTAGAAATTACAAATCAAAACAATGATAAAAATCATCACAACTTATGAATAGTAATTTTAAATTTTTATTGTTCCTATCAATACAGTCGAATAGCATGTTCTAATTATGATATTAGTGTTGAATATCTTAGAATCAAAATTGAGTCTGTATATTCTCGAATGATTTGGATTTCATAATCTTAACTACAGCGTCAGCGTGTTATATTCGAGTTTCACTAAAATATAAAATACCATATTTTTTTCAAATTAAATGCGCACTTAAGTATATCACGCGTATTTTATTTGAAAATATAAAAAATTTGAAATACTTTATTTTAGTAGTTTTCTACAAATAAAAATAAGCTAACATTTAAATTTCAAAGCTTTATTGATTTTAAACCGTAACTTTCATTGTGATTATTTTATGTGGATATTTTTTTTTAGGAAGCAGTTTCACAAATAAAACTTGAGACTTCCCTTGCTTCCTCGTCTACGGTGAACGAAGAATAAATTTAAAATTTGGTCCCAGTAGATTCACGATTTTGCAAAGACGTTTTTTGAACAGCATCAAGCGATTCTTTAAAATCAGCCTCTTCATCAATAAATTGAAAAAATTTACAAGTAAGTTAAGGAAGCCAACTTTTGAAATCTTTCGCAGTTTTATTACTCGCCTTTCAAATGCAATGAAAAAGGCTCGCGTGGCTATTCAAAGGCTAATGCCAATCGGTATCGGTATCCAAAAAATAATTATTATTTTGATCTAATAATTATCCAAAATTTCTTTCCCAATCTTCTAAATTAAATTCCGAATTCTGTAAAATTTTAAAAGCTTCCTGTAGTTTCATGGGACAAGGAGTCAATCCACTTGGAAACCAAAGAATAACTACGTGGTTTAATAATGCCAACTTTATCTGCAAATTCGGATTATCATCTTCTAAGACATCCACTAGATTCTTGCGGATGCCTCAGAAGATAATAATCGCACCCTTTGCATCCCCCATTATATCCTGTTCTGTACAAGATATTTATAATAACTTGTAGCATAATGTGAAACATCGATAGCATTGACTGAAACATCTTTAGGCTGAAGCAATCGGTCATATTCAGTGGTATTAGCATGAAATGTATATTATATGTAGCATATTTCCTATTCAGAACTTTACATGTCAAGCTATACGAGTCAAACAAAATGAAAACATGTTCTCTAACGAAAGCTGATTGTCTTCTCATAATCGTATTAGTAATGGAATTTATTAATCGTCTTTCTTTCAACATACCTTTTAAATCAACTAAACAGAGCTTATTAACAAGTCCGGAAATAAGCAAATGCGATTTTAAAACCATTCCGGCACCAGTAATTGCATATGTAAAGGTGAAATGTTTGTTTGATGTTGATCATTTTCGCAAAAACACTTCTCGTGTTCTTTTGTGATTATCACTTCCTGTAAATATGGAAGTGCTGATCTTTGGCGCATAAATATTTCTTTGCGAACTGATTTTTTATCTAGAATCCGTGGGTAAGTGTGTCTACATCTATTATGATTCTTAAATCTAATAGATTGATGGATTTATTTTTATCCGGACATTCTATTTCAAACATGATATCCGGATGAGCTGAATTGAATATATTTCATATATTCATTATTCAATATTCATTTCGCATCGATCAGAAAAATTGAAACTTATTAAATTTTGTTTTTGCGTGACCAGGACCCATTTTCGGTCGAAATATTTCATATTTTATGAATAAACATTTTGGATATTGGCTGTATATTCTCGAAATTTCATTTCTATACATTTCATTTATATAAATGATAGACGAATACTCAGTCATTATATATAAACAAACTGAAAAAGTTGAATCTGTGCATGCGTGATATAGCTGACTAGATCTCTGTGTTGTATTAATATTACCATTTAAAGATAATTTATGTAATGCTTCTATTATGACAATAATATTTTCTTTAAAAATTCGAACGCTCTTGTATTTAGCAGTCCAACGTGTTTCACAAAATAGAGGAATATTTGAAATATGTTTTCTTCTTAAAGAGCTCTCTCGAAAGAAGTTAATAATCGATTTAATAGTCCCAACCGCATTTCTAATTTCACATACATCATTTAGGTCGTTTATCACAAGGTTCAGTCTATGTAATGTCTAAAGTTAACTAGAAATCAAAAGAATCAAAATATTAATCGAAAGAATGTAGTCACTTTTAAATAATTTTAAAATTTTACGTAAATCCGCAATTCAAAATAATTCTTATAGACATAATTTTTTAGAACCCTTAAATTATATACTGATTAATAGTAAAGTAATTTATTATATTTACCTGGATACCTGGTCCTAGTGATTCAATATGTATAATGTATTTCATTAAAATTAATTAGAGTCTATTTAAATTGAAAATAACACTAAATAATAACAAAAACGTATGCACTTCTTCAAAAGATGAACAATAAATGATAAATGAAAGAAATTTGTTTTATAAACTTGTTTTATTATTAATCTTAGGAAAAATAATTTTACGACTTCATAGAAATTGGCGCGCTTAAGACAATAATTCTATGTGTATGTGTGTGTGGAGAGCAGTGCCTCTTATTGTTATTATATAGGATCATTAATCCTATATACATAGGATCAAATATCTACAAATTTGATAAATTAAGAATTACTTTGCAAAGATACAGTGAACCTAAGACGGACATAAGATTATAAAAATTTTTTTCGATCGTGGAAAAAAAATCTTTTATAGTAGAATTAAGTAGAATTTTCTAATAATATTTTATGACCTTATATTTTATATTTAAATAATCTATTTTTTTTAAAAACCGCGAATTGGTATTTATTTCCAGAAGCCAGGGGGAGCAACTGCCCCCCTGCCCTCCCTTGCGGGCGCCTATGCCGCTATCGACAATTAAAAAAGATTTTAAAGTTTAAATAATAATATTATTATTATTAATAATAATAATTTAATATAAATTTTTTCTAAATATTAATTTAATAAATTAGTCAATAATCTACTACTTTAAAAGTTATAACTAGTGTGTAAAAATACAAATATAATTTTATTTATTTAAATCTTCCAGAAGTAGCAATTATATTTTTACAAGTAATTTAAATACATGCATTGTATACATTTCTAATTGAATATATGTGATGTCATAAATTAGACTGTAAATTCTGAAAATATTCTACAGTTACTATAGAGACATTAACAGAATAATTCTATTGTTCAATCACGTTCCTAATTTTCAATTTGAAATGGATTTTGAAAGAATTAATTTCCGAAACGATACTAAATCAAAAATTGGTAATCCAATATCAAAAAATTTCATTATCGACACAAAAACTGATCGGATCATTCGTAACAACGAGAACCGAATGTCGAAACGAACGGAAATACTGGAGCGAAACTGTGAAACGTCAACGAAATATATTGATAGAGAAATCAAAAGTCTTTCCACGGAATTCGTTAATCAACAGTTGAGAATTTTCGAGGTATAAAATTAACTTTGAGCATTTTTGTCAGGTTAAATCCAACTGATTTTTTAGGACGATCTGAGAAATATGAAGGAGGATAAAAAATACAGATATCAAGTGCTGACGGAAAGGCCAATTAGAAAAGCCATTCAGCATTTAGGTAATTTTGTTTTGGATTTTCGGATTATTTTCATTTTGAAAATTTTCGATTAAAATTCCTGAAAAAATGTTTCTGCAGTTTTTATTATTTTGCTAAAGATATTCCATTCTTTGCTTTGATATGCGGATTTTTTTCTTTGTCATTCCGTCATCTTTTTATTAATAAGGTGAGTTGCTAAAGATTTCGTCCTTAAAAAGTGAGTTTTATTAATCAAAGGTTTTAGAATCCCGTTCTAACCGACTGCCATCAACTTCGTTCGTTTGTATGTAACAGCCTGTAAAATGTTGAAGTTACAATAGCCAGAATTGCAAGGGAATATGTTTCGGGCTGGTGGAGGTCTTGACTTATATTAAGGGTTTTTGTTGAAGCTGATAAAGTTTGGAACCCCAATAGAATCGCGGGACAAATTCTTTCTGAGTTAAAGTGTAACCAACAGGAAATGTAGGATGACATTATCTTTAATCTTTAAACTATCTATTCAATATGCGAAAAATATTTTTTTTAAATTTCAAAACAAATCTTGCCATCTTAAAGAAAAGCTACAACAAACGTATTCTTTGAGAACTGTTGTCAACATTCCATATTTTTATTTATTTTACAATAAGTTGGTCATAGCAGTTTACATTCAGGGTGTCCAATCCTTTACTGACTTACTAAGGATCAGTATTTCTTTTTCACAAACACTAAAAAACAAAAAAGATTACAATTATAACAACGTAAAAATAAAAATGACCAAAGTAATTATTAAGCTTTGATTAATAAAACTTAATAAAAACATTCCGCCTGTCCCCCTGGTATAATATTTCAAAATATAGTTGTAAATTAGTATTTGCAATTTGTATTACATTATAGAAAACATTAATTTTTGTACGGTAGAAATCAAATGCCATTGATTTACAAAAACTTACTTACACCAATTTGAAAACATTAAAGGTCCATAGGTTAGATGCTCATGATATGTATTAACTCGACCACCTCGGAGCCCAAATCCAAGGGAGCTGTCACACTTGTATCTTCAAAAGTTCTACGTGAATGTGAAAAATTTTTATCAAATTTCAGTTATTCTGTGACTAGCAACAGTTTTGAGATTTATTGAATTGCTTATAATAGTTTATAAATTTAATTCACATAGCATTATATTATATTTATTAAAAATATATTTGATTATGAATCAGTTAAGATATCGATGTTTGATTGATATTCACGAATTAGAATTTGTTTATCAAGCTTCTCCTTCACATGACTTACTAGGACATTTATAATTTTTTTGTGTAAGATAAGGCACTGATGCTTTGAGTTTACACGTGACTGTCTTTGATTTCATTAGGTGCTCTTTCAGAACTGAGTAACAATTCGAAAGCATCTCAACCTTTTCAATAAAGTTTCGTTTATTCAATAAAGATGAATCTTCATTGTGACCACGGAATGCTAGATTTTGCTTTGCGAGAAACAATGCGAGATCGGGCAACTTTTTTTTCTATGCATATCAAAACAATACTTTCGTCGTTAATTATGTTTTGCAGTCTATGTTCTGTTCCTAATATCATCCATTTTAAAGGTAATATTAGTGCTCTTCGGATGTCTTATGATTATGCACTTTTTCGCTCAGTTTTCACTACACCTGAAAGCCAGTCATATATTTGGATCTCGTGTTTGTAATATTTACGGCAAAGATTCAGCAGCAAAAACAATATATTTCTGTTTGACAAGTGAGCAAAAAATCCATGATCACAACACTTTCTCGTCGTTTTTCATCACCTTGTAAAACTACTCTTTTGATTGTTAAAGAAAATTTCCTTTTGCTTTTAGATCTCGTCTTGTCAGTTCTGAAAGTGCCATCTTTGTTCTGCAGAGAAGTACTTCCTCTTTTGATGATCTAAAACTGGTATATTCCAAAAAGAAGATTCATCTAAAATATTCCATATTACCCTTCAACTTCATCCCATTTATAGGATCATGGTTAGAATCCCTTTCGATGCACTCTTCTGCTTCAAATTCATCCATTTCATTTCCTTGTTTACCAGATTTATTTATTATGTCCCTTGATGAACCGGTCAATTAACACATTAAAGTGATCTGCGTAATATTAAGAGTGATACATTCTTTAACTTTTCTGCTCTTCCTACCTGGCATCCACCTTGCCTCTTTAATGTATGCATTCCATGTGGCATGATATAATGTTCTTGCACAATACAAAATAAAATAAATAATTTGAAAATTGATTTAATATAACCTTTTTTGATTTCTCCAAATTTCTTATAATCCAATTGCTAAAACAAATTGCACTTTTAGCCATAATTGCATTGTGATATTACAATAAATAAATTTTCAATTATAAGTATAGACAAAAAATATTTTTGCCCTTAGAAAGATTTATGTTGTATTTAGTCAAACTATGTAAGTTTGGAAATAAGTTCCCAACACAAAAAATACATAGTAAAACTGCAATCAATTAGTACATTTGCAAAATTTGATTTTCTTCAAGTAATATGTAAATTGCTGTAAACATTTAAAATTTGAGTTATTTCGTTGAAACTTATAAGAACACCATGATATTTTTGAAGCTTTTTCAATTTAGTCCAACGAAGAATTCATGGGTTTTGATTCCGAGGAAGATTTCTTGGGATTTTAAATGTAAAGAAAAATTAAATTAATATAAAATTTATTAAAATAACTTTTTTTTGATGTATAACCCACTAAATTTTCGAAAAAAATACTTTTTTTCATAAAACCCGCGGGTTATACGCAGTAAATTAGGGTCGATCGAACTGAGATATTTTTATGTTTCAATATTACATTAGAATCATTGACAGTAATATTTTGCATATTAGTGATACTCCTTTGTAATAATATCACTCGGTGCGGTCCGCATCCCATATCAAAGCCACTATTTTCAATGTCTGTAATCTTATGCAACAGCAAATGTAATTAATTTATTACACTTTACACCATTTATTTTGTAATAAAGTTTACATAAAAATTGAACATAAGACACCTTACCCTAATCACTAATTTTGTGATCTTAATACACAAACGCGTACTCTCATTATCCACAAAAAATACAACTTCAAAAAAACGCTTAACTGTTATTCATTTAATGTGCGACTTTTCAAAGATATATTTCATTTTTAAAATACAAACAAATTGCATTTTAAGCTTACGATTTCCCGAATTTTCAACACCAACGATAGTTTTAATTTCACTGTTGACACATGCAAGTGGCTCTCACTCAACTGGAACGGTGTGAAAATAAAAACTTTTAAAGTTTTTCAATAGAAAATATGTATTCATCATAATAAATAAAATCAAGAGTAATGTTTAATTTTGTTCAAACAAGATTTTTGATTTTTATTAGAAGTCAGACAATTTATGAGAAATTATTAACAAAAAATATAAAGATAAATATTTAAGAATTATATTATATAGATATGACAATTTTAACATTTCATTTATTTTCATTGCGACTATAAATCATATTTACAATTGTATAAGAAACATATTGATCAAAAAACGTTAAGAAAACCAATAATACACAAAAGAAAGAAATCCAGAACAAAAAGAAATTTTACTTCAAGTTATATGATAATATTTAAATTTTCGGTTTTCATAAAATGTAAATCAATAATAAGATTTATTTCAATAAAATTGAATAAATAATTACTGAATTTTAAATTAAGTATTATTTAAACAAACATTACATATTGAGACGTTTTAAATTCAGCCAATATATTTTTAAAATTACAATTGTTAATTTTATTATTTTCGTTTTTTTTATTGATTTCTTTTGATAAATTTTATAAATATTAGTTTTGAAATTTTAGTTTTTTTAAAATTCTAAATCCTCGCAATATTTAAACAAAGAGAATTTAATAACATTGGTGCTGTAGCCAGTGTCGATGGAAAAGAAATAGAAAGAACTTCAAAGTTAGCCGTAAAATGGCACAAGGATCACGGAATCATCGTCACACAACAAACAATTAGAAACCGCATAATAGAACATTGATTAAACTTTAGAGAAGTGCGCAAAAACCCTTCCTAAAAACTAAGCAAAGTAAAGGAGTCCTAAATTTGCAAAAGAATTTGAGAAGAGACTGAATTCTTTCTGAAAAAATCTTTATGGTCCAATGAATCTAAACGGGTGTAGAAAAAATATTATGGCTCGGGATTCAATGTGCTGGAACGTTGTAATAAATACAGCATGTATTGACGATATAACCGATATATTTAAGACAAATTTATGGTCCTTCGACAAAAGATTAAGAATGGGAAACGATTTTAATTTCCGATATGAAATCGACCCAAAACATAAAACTTGAAAAATAAAGGTTTTCTTTGAGAATAATCACAATAATACCCTCACATAATCGTCTCAGATCTTAGACTTTAACCCTAAAGAACATTTATGGTACATTTTGGATCTAAAAATTGTAGATAGATTTTTCCGACCTTAGATTAATTAGGTAAAGACTGTTAAAGACACTTAAGATAAAATCAGTACTGAAAAGACAATTTTATGCCAAATATTCAAACTGAAGTCACCCACTCCTCACTAGAATTATTTGAATTCTATTTTTAAATATTTTCAATTATGATTCATTACTGTATTGTTGGGGTTTTGTCGGTGAATTCGAATAGGAATTATTGTCGATCTAACTCCAAGCGTGCTTTAAACAACAGTAACGAACTCCAAACGATATAAACTTTATTGATTAATACACTTTATCTCTACTTTAAAATGACACAACGAATTATCAATCAATCACACTTAGTGTTTATTGCGACCCTTCGTGAAGAATAGCACTTTTCGGATCAATTAGCTTTACAATCACCTGACTACTGAGGTGGGTTTCTGAGATCGGTAACTCTGATTTAGTTGCTTCGCTTTGCTTGGACCTTGCTTAATTTCTGTTTCAAATTTCTGTTTAATTTCTTTTTTGTCTTTCTTTATCTTCTGCAATTCTTTGTCTCCTGCAAATTTCTTGTCTCTCGCAATTTTTGTCTTTCGTAGTTTTTGTCTTTCGCAAGTTTTGCCCTATTTTTTTTGTGTTGTTGATTTCAATTGCGCTTCTTTTTATACTCCATCCTTCAATAACACTTACTGATGTCGAATAGAATTTCTGATATCTTTTAACGCTAATGCATTTTGGGCCACCATGATCACTGACAGCTGTCCAGATAAATCATTTTTTGGAGATGCCCTTTCCCGGATTTTTAAACAATATTTCTTCCCTTATCTTGAAAGGGCTTTCGAGATATTGTGAGAATTTTGTTTTTGTTTTTGTTTTCCAAAATTTGCACTTGTTAATTATAAATGACCTTCTTTGATTTAATTGTTTGTTTTTATTGATTTTCTCTTATTCCTTTCTCGTTGTTCAACATTTCTTTTTCATTCTCTTTTTATTAAGCTCCAGAACCACATCTTACTCACTTCTCATTGTTTCCCCCAATCATTTTACATGTTTATTAATTATTTTACTCTATTATTTAGGTATCCTCAACAGTATCTTTAGTGTATTTTATTTTTTGCAGTGAGTAGTGGGATGTGTCACATCCAGCACATGTCACATCCAGCACAGTACCCCCTCCCCCCCCGGCTGAGAGAAAATTTTTCTAAGTCCAAAAGACAAAGACCATGACTCATTCAAGGTCATTTAAACAAAGACCATGACTCATTCAAGGTCATTGGATGACTCATCATAATTTTCAAGGTCATTTAAACAAAGACCATGACTCATTCAAGGTCATTGGATGACTCATCATATTTTTCAAGGTCATTTAAACAAAGACCATGACTCATTCAAGGTCATTGGATGACTCATCATATTTTTCAAGGTCATTTAAACAAAGACCATGACTCATTCAAGGCCATTGGATGACTCATCATATTTTTCAAGGTCATTTAAACAAAGACCATGACTCATTCAAGGTCATTGGATGACTCATCATATTTTTTCAAGGTCATTTAAACAAAGACCATGACTCATTCAAGGTCATTGGATGACTCATCATATTTTTCAAGGTCATTTAAACAAAGACCATGACTCATTCAAGGTCATTGGATGACTCATCATATTTTTTCAAGGTCATTTAAACAAAGACCATGACTCATTCAAGGTCATTGGATGACTCATCATATTTTTTCAAGGTCATTTAAACAAAGACCATGACTCATTCAAGGTCATTGGATGACTCATCATATTTTTTCAAGGTCATTTAAACAAAGACCATGACTCATTCAAGGTCATTGGATGACTCATCAAAAATTTTCAAGGTCATTCAAAAGTAGGTCAAGGTCATTCAAAAGTAGGTCAAGGTCATTGGATGACTCATCAAAAATTTTCAAGGTCATTCAAAAGTAGGTCAAGGTCATTCAAAAGTAGGTCAAGGTCATATTATTTTTAAACATTTTTAAATTTAAATTTACTACTTATAAAAATAAGTAGTATATATTTTGTAAATTTATTTTATTATTATTTTTATTATTATTACTATTATTATTATTATATATTGAAAACCGAGACAAATACAACAAATTTATTATAAAGAGACAATTCTACTATAGTAGTATTGTCTAAGAGCTTTATTCAAAGCCCATTCCACATACTTCCGATATCGGGCGGCGCAGCAATGACATCCATCACCACAAGGGTATTCGGGTTCCATATCTTTTGACAAATTGTTTTGTTCGATATCCCATAGGAACTCATCTATTACAGTAAATATCCATATTGATGTATGATTGAATATCAAGTCTGGAATTATTGATGCAGGCTTATCCATGATTCCATGTATTTCTGGATAATAGAATTCCAGACGTTCTTTAATAACTTTAAAATAATCATCTAAAAACAAGTAATAATAATAATATTAATAATAAATTACCGTAATGTTTAATTTCATTCATAGCTTGAACTGCGCTCGGTACAACCATTTTAATGATAAAAAATGAAATAACAATTACTTTTATACTAATTTAGAGACACACACACACATCTTTAGCTATAAACAATAAATATTAATTTATATAGATTTAAAAATGATTAAAGAAATTTTATTATTATTATTAGTTTTTAATATGGCCAACTCAATTGTTGTAACCGTTCAAGGTAAAAATTCAACAAGATGTGTATGTCCAGATACCGCTGTATTGATGGATATTTTGTATATGATAGATAGGCCTAGATATTTGAAAACTCCAGTCAAAAGATTATCTGAAAGAATGAGTAATTTAGAATTCCGATTTGAACATACATATGAGACTTTAAAAAGAGCTAAAAACGAATTATATGATGATATTATATATTTAAATAAGACCATTGGTACTATCAAAAATGAATTAAGAAAATCAATATTAGAATTGAAAGAAAATCATAAACTTAATGAAAAAATGATGAATCAAGTTCAATATAGTATAAAATTTTATTCTAATAAAACAACTGATCAGTTCAATCGTATAATGAAATTACAACAACACCCAGTTAACAGTGGCGGCAACAGCTTGAAAGAAGTTAACAGTGCCAACAAATCATCATTGCCATTTCCATTATATATTTTTACATATTTTCTTAGTATTACATGATTCTGATTGGCCGAATATAGTATAAATAAGCTTACACTTTCATATATTTTTATAAAATGCCAGAAACTAAATTTTTTATAACTTTGTTGAATGAGCTGGTCTCTAATAATAGAGAAGAAGATGAAATCATTAAAAACATGAAATTTATGGTAAACCGTACCGAGAAAATCGTTGAAGACATCCCATTCGATTATGAAAAAATTCTCAATTTGCCACCATTGGAGAGAAAGAAGGCATTCCAATCAATATTTAGTTACATGTTCGATGAAAATAATAAATGGATGCGAATAATAGTAGGATTAATGTATATGAAACACATGATATTAAAATCTGGATCCGACTATGAAAATTATTTCCAATGGTCTATAGAGGTATATTACTTTATATTGTTATTAATTTATTATTATTTAGGTGATAGAAACAAAAATTGATCCGTGGGTAGAATCAAACGGTGGATGGACAGCTATTATTCAAGTTGCCGCAGAAGCCAAACGCTCTGATATTTATATCGAGAATTGCAAATTTTTATTAAAACTATTCACTGTAGTATCTGTTTTATATTTATGTAACAAGGTTTATCATAGATTTTAATAAATATTTCTTTGTTATTTTTATTAATAAAAACTATATTTTAAAGATTTATTGATCATTACATGTACATTCTTCATCACCACAAGATTCTATCATAATATTTTCTATAACATGATCAATACAATTCTTAAATTCGGTAGGCTCATCTTTTTCGGTATCTTCTTCAACATTAATAATTTCTTCAGAATCATTAATAATTTCAGTATCTCCATCATTAACAATTTCATCACTCTGACATCCAGAATCACTCTGACATTCAGATTCGCAATCCGATTCTTTACTCAATGCTTCAACTAGAGTCAACATATCTCTAATTTTTACACCGGTTATTTCTTCAAGTTTATCAAACAAAAAGTTTATTAAATATTCTAAACCAAAATTAATTAATTATTTATATTTTATATTTTACCTTTTTCAGACATCATTTTAACACTATTTTAAAACTACTTATAATTTTGTTTATAGAATAACAAAGAAACATTAATACATTTATTAAACACTATACATTAAAATAACTGTGAAAGTCTAGCAGTAACAATTTTCCAGATTGGAGAAAGCACATCGTTTTGATCTGCTTTATATCCTTGGATTGTTATTGTTATATACCAGTTTTCCTGTTCTTTGAATCCTATTTCTGTAAATGCATCATAATATCTGGTATATTGACTCGTGAAGAAAGCATTTTCATTGCATTTTAAATTGGAATTGATCTTTTTGAATGTATTATCAATATCCTTGATATCTAACATTGAGAGAGTACCAGCAAGAGATTGAAATTGCGTTTTATTGAGTTTGACTGGATTTGCCAATTGCATATTGATAGGCTCCTTTAAAAAATACATTTTATAATTGTGGAACATCTGAACTGGTTGGACACTTATTTTCTTGGTCATGTTTGATTTATGATCTTTATAATGTGGTGACGCACTTTTATACCCTGACAGATACTGATTAACCAATCAGAATCATGCATGATCACAAAGACAATGCATGATAAGTGCATGATAAGTGCAAGACAAGTGCGTGACAGGAAAACTGTATGTGAATTAACTCGTGGATTTTGTATATGATTTTACGCATTCATCTATATAAAATGTATTATTAACATCACGTGTTTTATTATTATTATTATTTTTATTATTATTATTATTATTATTATTAATATTATTATTATTACTATACAAATAAAATTACTATTATTACTATTATTATTACTATACAAATAAAATTACTATTATTATTATTATTATTAATATTATTACTATTATTATTACTATACAAATAAAATTACTATTATTACTATTATTACCAAAACTAACAAAAATAAAACTATTACTATTATTAATATTATTACCAAAACAATAAAACTATTACTATCAACACTAAAACAAAACAACAAAAATAAAATACAAAAACATTTATTACCAACAATAAAACTACCAAAACAATCAAAATAAAATACATTTATTGTCGTAAAAGTTGCATTTTTTGAAAATTTCGTATGGAATTTGTCAGATTCCATTCGACATAGCGCTGATATCGGAAATCACAGCAGCTACACCCCAGAATGCATGGGTATTCAGTTTCCATCTCCTTGACCGTTCGGTTTATTTCATTGTCCCAAAGGGCTTGTTTAATCAGATTTGAAATATCGATTCGTGTTTCATTATATATCAACTGTTGATGCATTGAAGGTTCTTGATTCTTCAAAATCTCCTTTATTTGAGGATAGTAATAAATAATACGCTCGATTAGCATTGGAGCATATTTGTCTAAATAAAATATAAAAATGAAATAAAAATGATAAATTTACCGTATTCAGCGATATTTTTCTTTGGCATAGCATACATAATATTTTCCATTTTAAAAATGAAATAAAATGAATAAGCAATTTGTTTTAATCAATCATTAGCCAATCAGATATCAACCAATCCGGTGATTTCATTTTGTATGTCACAAACAATATTTTTGTACTCTAGATTTCGCACCCCTAATATGACTATTTTGCCGCTAGCAAACACGTTAACACACATTGGGTTGTATTTTAAAAGCCTCAATGCAGGAAATAATTCCGGCTCGAACATACAAAGACATTTTGTTGACATGTTGTATAGATTGATAGATTGTCCTATATCCATGGTAACTGTAATTGACTGTATTTTAAGATCCTTTATTCTATATTGTAGTTTATTGACATCTAAAGGTTTCTTACATCCCATGATTCTGCATTTGCCGGATTTGAAAAATATTATAGGGTATTTTCCACTCCTATCTACAATTTGCTGGGGTTTACCATTTGGAAACGTCATTTTTGATACATCGAAAGTTCCTTTATAATTTATATTTGATAACATAATTAAACAATAAAGAAATATTAAGCTATATATATAATTTTTAGGAAGAGTTCATTAAATCATATAATATAAACAAAAACCTATAATTATACAAATTAATAATGGAATTAAGAAATGATGCGGTATATCAAATCGTTGGCCCAAGTGGTAGTGGTAAAACTATGTTTGTGTGTAAATTACTGAAATCTAATTTATTTCAAACAAAATTCAACAAGATTTATTGGCATAAGGGTGCAGATGAAGAACATGGATTAACTCAAGATAATTTCTGTAAATTGAAAAACATGAAAATAGTAAAGGGTTTCGATAAAAACTGGTCAAGTCGATTAAGGAAAGGTGATGTCATCATTATTGATGATTTGTATCAGGAAGCTAATAAAGAAAAGGATTTTAATAATTTATTCACAAAAATCAGTAGACACGTTGGTGTTACTGTGATCTTTATTACTCAAAATCTATTTCATCAGGGTGGCGCCCATCGAACAAGGAATTTAAATGTTCAATATTTAGTTATTTTCAAGAATCCTAGAGATGCAACAGTTATTGATTTTCTTGCTCGACAGGCATACCCTAATAATCGTAATTTTCTCATCAGTGCATTTCAAGATGCTACAAAATCACCACATGGATATATATTTCTTGATTTCACACAACAATGCAATGACGATTTACGGGTAAAAACCGATATTTTCAATAAAGAAGGTGCCATGGTATATAAACAAAGCTGAAAACTTTAACATGTAAAAATGTTTATGAAATCCAGGCTTAAAAATATCCGAAAACTTAGACAAAGTATTAAAAAGACTATAAATAAAGTTCCACCAAAAACCAGTTATACACCATCTAAAAAACTAATAACCGAGAATTACCCTGCAATGAATCTAATTTCGAAAAACATTATTAAAAAGAGTAAGAAAACAGATAAAATTGTAAAAAATCATAGGAGTTTCCCATATTTTAATGCATTGTTAAAGGCTTCGAGTATGAAAAGAATGTCTATTTTACAATCTTTTCCAACTTTTGTTGTCGATGATTTACTCAAAATTCTATTAAAAGTAGTCAGAGGTAAAATTAAAATCAGTAATTCTAAAAAACTAGTATTGAATAAACATCGTAAGCCTTTGTTATCACTAGTAAATAATAAAAATCGTAAGCAAATGAGAAAAATCATATATAAACAACAAGGTGGTTTTATCGGAGCAATGTTACCATTAGCATTATCATTATTATCACAATAAACGATGGGGCAATCATTACCTAATGTTAAATTAAAATTTAAATCATCTTGTTGTAATGGAGAAGATTTGGACGAACCCAGAAGACGAGGCAGGTTTCGGTGGAGTGGCAAAGTTAAAGAAAAGAGTCCCAAAGTCGAAAAAGGAAACGCAAAAGTGGTTGTCAGATCAGCTTGCGTACAGTTTAAACAAACCAATGCGGAAAAGATTTCCAACGAGAGCTTATAAGACATTCGGTATTAATGATTTATGGCAAATGGATTTGATGGAGATGATACCGTATTCGAAGATTAACAAGGGTTATAAATATATTTTAACGTGTATTGATGTTTTCAGTCGTTTTGCTCGCGGTGTACCAACAAAGACAAAATCTGCAGAGGAAATATCTAAAGCAATTAACTCAATGTTTAAAAATGAGCATCCAGACAATTTGCAAACCGATTTAGGTATTATTATTATTAATATTATTATTATTATTATTATTATTATTATAATTATTAATATTATTATTATTATTATTATTATTATTATTATTATTATAGGCAAGGAGTTTTACAATAGTAAAGTTAAGCAAATCCTGGATCGTCTGAAAATAAATCATTATTCTGTACATTCTCAATACAAAGCCGCTCATGTTGAAAGATTTAACCGGACATTGAGGGATAGATTGAAGAAATATTTCGTGCATCAAGGTAATAAAATATGGATAAATGTATTACCGAAAATACTTGTTAGTTATAATAATTCATCACATCGAGGTCTGAATGGTTTGAGACCCGTAGATATCAGCTCGAAAACATTAGCTAAATCAGTACGATCTAAAACAGTTGCTATTACAAAACCAAAATATAAAGTTGGTGATTACGTTAGAATTAGTAAAATATCTGCTTCACCTTTCATCAAAAATTTCGATAGTAATTGGAGTGATGAGGTATTTCAAATTACTAAAATTAATACTAAACAGAGTCCTGTAATGTATGTTATTAAAGATAGTGATAACAATTTAATACAAGGGAAATTCTATGAACAGGAATTACAAGTTATTTCCAAACCTACAGTGTTCAGAATTCAGAAAATATTGAAAACTAAAATGGTGGGTAAGGATAAACAATACTATGTCAAATGGCATGGATATCAAAAACCCTCATGGATATCATCAAAAGACCTAGTAAAATGAGTTTCTATACAATTTTACCGAGTAATAGTTGCCCACTAATCCATCCGGAAAATCAAGCAAGTAAATTTATGGTTGATCTTCAAAATCCCATTTATTTACATGGAAATTGGGAAGTTGCTTTGCAAGACTTTACATTTGTGTACAATACATTCCCATTTATAGTCATTGTAAAATCGGTTACAAGAAACGTGTACCCAAAACCTGTAGTGGTATTTTCTCAATCAATAATTTTGAACGATATTGTCATATTCCGAATCAGATTTTAGATGAAAATTGTGGCATGTTTTTCAAAGATGGATTGAATGTTAGTTGTGATTATAGTCCATTTACAATAAAGTTTGAAAGTATTGAGGATGCCAAGCGAATGGGTTGTGATAAGCTTAGCATTGTTGTTCCTGGTACTGAATACCTAATACGTTTCAAAACATTTGATGAAAAAAGTGTAACAATCGAAAACATCAAAATATCACTATCATATATTAATGAAGTTGAAGAGACATTTACATTTACTAATGATTTATATATTGAAACACTTGAAGAATTACATAAATATATTTCATTCAATTGTTTACATATATTTAAAACTATTGAATTTGTTAAAGATGGATTATGTAAATTCAGTCTGAATAATAACATTTGTGAAATTACATTTGATAAAAATTTGGCTAATACATTGGGATTAGATAAGCAAACATATAGGACAAGTGCTTTTGGTGTACGCAAACCAAAAATAATAAAACTTCATAGGCAAATGTTCATATATACTAACATCATCGATCCTATAATTGTTGGTGATTCTTTGGTTCCTCTTTTGAAATCTGTTTGGGTTGATAAACATGACCAGGATGAAGTTGTCAATATAAATATCGATAATCCCATGTACTTACCGGTATCAACATCATGTATAAACAATATAGAAATAAATATTCGTGATGATAGCGGTAAATTTATTGAATTTAGTAAAGATACAAAAACTCATTTGACATTACATTTTCGTAAATTAGATGGCCAATAACGATATTATTAGTATGTATAGTGGTAGCCAAAGTGGTGGCGAATTACCATATTTTATTGGTAAACAGTATGGATCAGGTTGGTTGAGAACAATTGGTAGATTTGCACTTCCTATTCTTAAACGCCTTGGTAGTTTTGGTATGAAAACTGCTAAAGATGTGATAATGAATGAGCAGAAAATATTGCCATCTCTGAAATCAAATGCATTATCCGAGTTAGGGAAAGTTCTACCTAGTGTTGCAGGTATGTTTCAAAAACAGGAACCAGCACCGGCTCAAAAACGTAAAAGACATCATAAACATATAAACAAACGAATGAAAGGACATGGAACTATATTTCAAAAATGATTTGTGGTAAATCTGAATTGTGCTTATTTGATAGACCGTCTCCCCAAGCAGTAATTGAAATGGGGGCATTTGAAGAGGTATTCCCGATGAATTCTATTATGGATAGTAGAACCGATATTGAATTTTATATTAATGGTTCCCAAACTGAATATTTAGATTTGAATGATACATTGTTAACTGTTCAGATCAAAGTTGTAGATAAAGATAGAAAACCGTTGGGTGAACCTAGTGATGTAATACCAAACAATTTCTTGTTTCATACACTTTTTAAAGATGCAGTTCTCGGATTTAATAATATCAAGATTGAGGGTGGTAACAGTACATATATTCACAAAGCTCTAATAGAAACTATTATAAATTACAATAGTGATACTAAAAATACATGTTTAACTCCTATGGGTTATGGTAGTGATGATGATAGGAAAAAGTGGATTAAAGGATCGAAATTATTTACCATGTGCTCATCATTACAACTCGATTTTATGGATCAACCGAAATATTTACTCCCAGGTGTTAATGTACACATTAGATTGAAAAGATCTGATTCGGCATTATCACTAACAAGTGCCACCACAACACCAATTCTTCAATTAGTTGATGCAAAATTATTGGTAAGAAGAGTTCGTGTTGAGCCTTCTGTATTAGCCGGTCATCAATTGGGGCTTAATTCTAAGCATGCAATATATCCATTGAAAACAAAGGAAATTGTTCAATTTGCTATTGCTAAGGGTTCAGCTTCTTTCTATAAGGAACAAATATTTGGAGATAGAAGAATGCCCAACTTTATATTGGTAACATTTCAAAGTGAATCTCAATATAATGGATCATACTTAACATCGAGCTCAATTTTCAAAAACTTTGGTGTAACATCGCTAACTTTATCGAAAAATAGTGATTATAGAGAAACATATACTCAAGATTTCGAAAATGATAATTATTGTGCTACATATATGCAGAGTATAGTTAGAAATATGGGTTATTTGGATAAAAACCTTAATTGTGGTATAACTCTTGAAGATTTTAAAAGCAAATATCCATTCTTCACATTTGTTTTGGCACCCGATTTCGATTTAAATCAGAGTCAATTACCTCAAAATGGTAATTTACGATTAGATATAAAGTTTGCTAAAGCTACAACTGAACCGGTACATGTTGTAATATATGGAGTATTTGAAAATGAGGTTCAAATAACTGCAAACAGAACAGTGTTGGTTTGAAAATGTTGGTATAAATGTATAGATAATTTATGATAGTTTGTCATGGAGTAAGTTTTTAAATGTATTATTAATATTATTGATGTAGTTCTGTTCAGGTTTATCGAATTGGAAAACAAATACTAGGACATGAATTTTTAGGGGTTTTCCTCTTGATAAAATTCCATATTTACGTAATAATCAAGCCATAATCGTCAATACTCAATCATCTCATCTCGGTGGAG
Organism: Schmidtea mediterranea; assembly: GCA_022537955.1. NCBI lineage: Eukaryota > Metazoa > Platyhelminthes > Tricladida > Dugesiidae > Schmidtea > Schmidtea mediterranea. Next base: position 229,421,781 of record CM039680.1, read on the forward strand.
AACATTGGTTAGCAATATATATGAAGCCTAGCAAGATATTTGTATTTGATCCTATGGGTTTCTATTATCCGGCTTTAATGGTTTCGAAACTGCAAACAATGGGTAAACCTATTGTCTATAATAAAACTATGTATCAAAAACCATGGACCTTAACATGTGGTCAACATTGTTTAGCTTGGTTATTATCCAAGAGATTTGATGATTAATAAATGTATTAATGTTTATTGTTGTGTTTTACCTATTAATATTTATTATTATTATTCTTTTTATAAATATTATTATTTTTATTATTCTATTATTACTTATTATTATTATTTTTATAAATATTATTATTATAATAATAATTATTATTATTATTATAATTATTATTATTATTATTTTTATTATTATTATTAATATTTTTATATTATTATTATTAATATTATTTTATTATTAATATTTTTATATTATTATTATTAATATTATTATTATTATTAATCTTTTTATATTATTATTATTAATATTATTATTATTATTAATCTTTTATATTAATATTATTTTTATTATTATTATTATAAATATTATTATGTGTTTAATTAAAGATAATGCATCATCACAAAGACAGTGCATGATAAGTGCGTGATCACAAAGACAGTGCAAGATAAGTGCGTGATCATCACATGATAAGTGCATGCATACACAAAATTGAATAAAGAAAACACATGCAAACAAAAGTATGTATGTGATTTACAAAGAAACACATACAAACAAAAGTAGTATGTGATTTTACAAAGAACGCATGCAGTCACAGTGTAGACTGCATGTGTTTTACAAAGAAAACATGTCTAAAAATCTCTCACCTATATGTGTGTATTGCTTAAATGTGATTGGCTAAATCTTGAAAATATTATTCTCTTTATAAACATTGACAAATGTAGAATTTGTCACAATTATTTCAAAATTTTACTCGCGGGATTTCAAAAATTTTAAAATGGAGAACTCAAGAATTTTACGTCAATTGTTGGTCGATGAAAATGGTAAGGATTTTTAATTTATTTTAATTTTATTATTATTATATTTTTTAGATTGGTATACTTTAACAGAAATACAAGATCAGTTAGATCGTCAAAATGATGTTATAATTATCGAAGATGATGGTAAATTTTAATTTTATATATGTTTTATTTATAATTATTTTAGAAGTTATTTTAATCGAAGATACAATTGTTATCAGCGATAGCGAAGAGGGTATTATCGAAGATGGTAAATTTTAATTTTATATATGTTTTATTTATAAATTATTTTAGAAGTTATTTTAATCGAAGATACAATTGTTATCAGCGATAGCGAAGAGGGTATTATCGAAGATGGTAAATTTTAATTTTATATATGTTTTATTTATAAATTATTTAGAAGTTATTTTAATCGAAGATACAATTGTTATCAGCGATAGCGAAGAGGATATTATCGAGATGGTAAATTTTAATTTAATTTTATTATATATTTAAAAAACATTTTAGTTGATTTGGATGCAGATGACAATAATTATGCCACCGTTTTTGGAGATGCCCCATTTCTGGGATGACAATAATTATGCACCGTTTTTTGGAGATGCCCCCATTTCTGGGGATGACAATAATTATGCCACCGTTTTTGGAGATGCCCCCATTTCTGGGGATGACAATAATTATGCCACCGTTTTTGGAGATACCCTCGTTACTGGGGAAGATATGGAGGACCTCTCTTCTATAGAGGATGATGATTCGTCGGAATCAGGAGATAAATGTTAGTTTTTTATTTATTTTTATTTATCGAAATTAAGTTAATGATATTTGAAGTATTATTAAAATATTACATCAAATATCAATAATTTATAATAATTTATAATAAATTTTATAATAAGAATCTATTTATTTCAAAAGTTTATGATAAATATATTTTTAAATTGATGAAATTTAAAGTATTATTTTAATAATACTTCAAATATCATTAATTTATAATATATTTTAAAAAAGTATTATTACTGAAACATATATTAACATAATAAATTATAAACAAATATAGTTGAACAAATAGTTTTTGAATTATATAGGCATTTTTATTATAGATCTTACGTAATTGAATTATATATATGAATTATATAGGAATTATTTTAATAGATATTTTATTTAATAGTTTGCAGTGAGCATGCAAATATTATTGTATTTAAGGTTTTATTATTAGAATTATTTAATAGTTTGCAGTGAGCATGCAAATTTATTGTATTAAGGTTTTTATAAATTAGAATTATTAAAATAGTTTGCAGTGAGCATGCAAATATTATTGTATATAGGTTTATTTGTTAGAATTATTAGATATTTTATATCATAGTTATTTTATATAGGTTATTTGTTAATTATTAATATTTATATCATATTATATATTTATTAAATTAAGGCACTTTTTATCCAAGATATTGCATCTCATCATTGCAACATAATGAAAGTTGCCATGAAGAAATGAAAAAATATTACCGCCATAGATTTAATGGCATCAACTTTTTTATCTGCGCCATATGCAAAACATCCCAGAACATTAAATATAAAGAATTTTATAGGGAACATGGGGTTCATTTAAATTCTTTCAAGTCGAGTAAAATAAATATGTTTAAGAAAATTAATAAAAATAACGTCGATATTTTGAATATACTACAAAATAAAAAAACATCAAACAAAAAAGAATAAAAGACCTGCTGCACCTATTAAAATTAATATCCCAAATAAAATAATTAAAAAAGAAGTCATCGAAATCAGTGATGATGATGACTCTAATATTATAAATAATGAAAATATTATAAATAATATACCTATTATAATTAATGAAAATACTATAAATAATGAAATATTATAAATAATATACCTATTATAATTAATGAAAATACTATAAATAATGAAAATATTATAAATAATATACCTATTATAATTAATGAAAATACTATACCTACTATAAATAATGAAAATATTATACAATTCGGAGGTTCTGTATTAGAGAATGAGCCGAACATTTCAGTAAATTTAAATGGCGCTATCAAAACTTTACGTTTTGATATATCTAACGCGCAACTAATTACAGTAACTTTAACTGAGCGAATCAGTAATAAATTAATTTTTGAGATAAATAAAATGGGGAGCGTTAAAATTCAATTCGCGATATTAATTAAATTTGAAAAAGATGGCGAGATCCGTGACAATTATTTTTCAAATAATGCGGAGACATTTTCAGATAACTTTTTAAGTGAAGGGGTTAATAAGCTTAACGAAAAAATAGAACAATTCACCCATTTAGGCAGTGGATGGCGTGTTATTAATATTATGGAAATTCACTTTATTTTAACAAAATATGCTCCTATTAATCGTTTGTCTGGACATAAATATATTAAAACCCCTTCTGCATTGAAAAATAAAGGAGCCATAGTAAATATAAAAAAACAATGACGACAAGTGCTTCCTTTACTCTATTCTTTATTTATTAAAGAAAGATATAATTGGTGAAAACCCCCAAAGAGTCTCTAAATATACCGAGTTTTTAGACGAATTAGAGTACGATGAGATCACGGATTGTCCCATGAAATTAATAAACATCCCAAAGTTCGAAAAGAAAAATTCGACTTTAAAATTATCAATAAATGTGTTTTCGTACACACCAACTGTTATAATTGATGAGGTTCCAGATAATTATGTCTTTCACCATCCTCATTTAAGTTTGATCCATAGAAGCAAAGTCACTGACGGAAACCCTATTTATTTATTACTACTTGAAAATAATGATAGATATCATTATACCGCTGTGACCAATATCAACTGGTTAATGAATTGCCATCAAAACCCTGACTGTAACATTCAAATTAGATGTCGTTGGTGTCCACATTGCCTTAATGGGTTTAGATTAGATAATGCATTCAATACACATGTTGCATTATGCGCCAAAAATCAGACTGGCACAACCCTATACACGCTCCCCGAAAATAAAAAATTTAGAATTCCTAAATTATTCTAAACATATCACCCCACCTTTTGTGATTTATGCCGATTTTGAATCGGTTTTACCTCCTGATGATAGACATCATCAAATTCATATGCCTATTGCAGCAGGCCTTTTATTAATTAATAATTATACTAACACAAAATCATATTATTACTTTTACGGACTTGATTGCATTCCTGATTTTCTTAAGAAAATTGAGGAAATTGCAACTGAAATTGTTATTCCGTACTATGATTCGGAAGGTGATAAATTGATAGGGCCTATGTCTTTCAGTGAGGTTCGACAGTTTAAATCTTGTCGAACCTGTTATTTATGTAAAAAACCGATTGTAAATCCGGTTAGAGATCATTGCCATTTTACTGGTAATTATCTAGGGGCAGCTTGCCGAAAATGTAATATAGCTCGTAGGATTTATCGGTTGCTACCTATAGTCTTTCATAATTTAAGAGGGTATGACCTTCACCATATTTTAAAATATGGTCTCGATCGCTTTCCTTCATGGAATTTAGATATCATACCGACCTCTACAGAAAAATTTATTTCATTAATTGTTCACATTAACAAATTGGCTGTTCGCTTTATCGACAGTATGCAATTTGTTAATTGTTCGTTAGCTAAGGCTGTGAAAACGCTAACTTCTCTTCCATTGACTTCGTCTGTCTTTCAAGGTTCTATAATCGACTGTAAAGGTATTTTTCCATATAATTTTGCTGTTTCGGAGGAAGTTCTTGAGACTACTTATGAGTTGCCTCCAATTTGGGAGGGCGTAAGTGAAGATGAGTACGATAGGGCACAACTAATCTGGACGCAGCAAAACTGTAGGACTTTGCGTGATTATATGTTAATTTACCTTAAACTTGATGTATTCCTCCTTGCGGACTATTTTCAACAATTCCGTGCCAAGGCTATTGTTTACAATGGTCTTGAACCTCTAAACTTTTATGGCATTCCGGGTATGTCATGGGCTTCAGCGCTTATGACATTAACGGAACCCATTGAACTTTTACAGGACATGGAAATGTTCAATTTTTACGAAGGTGGAATACGGGGTGGGTTAACATTTGTTAACAAACATTACATTGCTGCTTCGGAGGATACAGAATTATTGTACATAGATATAAATAATCTGTATGGTTGGGCTCTCAGCCAAAGTCTTCCTTACGCTGATTTTACTTGGGTGTATGATGGTTTGGATGAGGTTTTGAATGAATGTGCGAATGTTGTGGATATTGAAATCCTTCCATATGGATATACTATGGAAGTTGATATCGAGATTCCAGATAATTTACATGATTTTCTAAATGACTTTCCGATTGGACCGGAAAAGATGTGCCCACCAAATTCAAAAGTTGAGAAGTTAATGCTAACGCATTATCCTAAGAAGAACTATGTTCTTCATTGGAGGCTTCTCAGGCTTTATCTTTCTCTCGGGCTAAGGTTACACACATACATAGAGCTATTAAATACAAGCAAGCTCCTATTTTTAAACATTATATCGATAAAAACACTAACTTGCGTGCAAATGCAGTTAGTGAATTATATAGAGATTTATTTAAATTGTATAACAACAGTCTGTATGGTAAATCTGTTGAGAACCTTAAAAAGAGGATGAATTTGCGATTATGTAATTCGGCTGAAAAGTTAATTACATATTCGTCAAAACCGGCATTTAGAAAAACAATAGAGATTACTGATGATCTTTTTGCCGCTCATCTTAATAAGGACTCAATATGTTTGGATAGACCTAGTTATATCGGTCAATCAGTTCTAGATTTATCCAAACTACGGATGTACCAGTTACAGTATGTTGAGTTACAAAAATATCGTGATATTTACAATTGTGATATCAATCTAGTAGCGGGTGATACAGATAGCTTCTTTTTGGAGATAAAAAATTTAAAATTAGAAATTTTATTAAAAGCTATGATTTCGGATGATCTGTTAGATACATCAAATTATGATCCTTCTCATCCTTTATATTCTAGACGACTTGACTCGGTTATTGGCAAGTTCAAGGATGAGAGTAAAGGGTTAGGATATAGCGAGTGGGTTTTCTTGCGCCCTAAATGTTATAGCTTGCTAGGAAATAAATCAACAATGCGAGCTAAGGGTGTAAAATTACCGGGTACCGACATTAAACACCAATCATATTTGAATTGTTATAATAACAATAGTATTATGTCGGTACCTCAAACTAGGATAGGGACCCGAAATCATCAGCTGTTCACTTTTAAAAATTCTAAAATAGCATTAAATAATCATGACGACAAGAGAGCTTGGGTAGGGAAAAACTCGAGTTTTGCATATGGTCATTATAGAGGGGTTGATGTCCTTGATGTTGGTGGTAATATAATCATGCCTGAAACCGATCCAACAGTTCGCAATCAGCAATTTGATGAGATATTTGAGAATGTTATTGATATTTATTAACAAATTTGTATATAAAAATAAAAATTGTGAAAATTTCTCTTTGGTATTTTCATTTGTTATAATTTATTATTATTATTTTTATTAGCAATATTTTCATAATCAAATGCCAAGCGTGAAGAAACGTGAAATAAAACTTGATATTTGTTTAATTGTATAATTAATAATTGATTTACTTTTTATGAAGTTGTTGTTTTTTTTTTTTTTATATATAGTTGTTTTTATATAGATGTTTTTTATATAGTTGTTTTATGTATTTGTTTTATTATATATATATATATGTATTATTAATAAAAAGTAATAAAAATAATGATAATAATATTTATAATAATAAATAAAAATAATAATAAAAAAGAATAATAAATAAAACTTGTAATAAAAATTAAAACATGTAATAAAAATTAAAATATGTAATAATAATAATAATAATAAATATAATAATAATAAATATAATAATAATAAAAATAATAATATTAATTATAAATAAAGCTTGTAATAAAAAAAAAAATTAAAACATGTAATAATAATAAAAATTATAATCTTAATAAATAAAACTTGTAATAATAATTAAAATATGTAATAATAATAATAAAAATTATAATCTTAATAAATAAAGCTTGTAATAATAATAAAAATATTAATAATAATAAAAATAATAATAAAAATAAAAAGAATAATATTAATAATAATAATAATAAAAATAATAATAAAAATAAAAAGAATAATATTAATAATAATAATAATAAAAATAATAATAAAAATAAAAAGAATAATATTAATAATAAATAAAGCTTGTAATAAAAAAAAAAAATTAAAACATGTAATAATAATAATAAAAATTATAATCTTAATAAATAAAACTTGTAATAATAATAATAATAATAATAAAATAATTGACTTGATTAAAAAAAACAATTTAATTTAATAATAATAAAATAAATGTACAAAATATATACTACTTATTTTTATAAGTAGTAAATTTAAATTTAAAAATGTTTAAAAATAATATGACCTTGACCTACTTTTGAATGACCTTGACCTACTTTTGAATGACCTTGAAAATTTTTGATGAGTCATCCAATGACCTTGACCTACTTTTGATTGACCTTGACCTACTTTTGAATGACCTTGAAAAAATATGATGAGTCATCCAATGACCTTGAATGAGTCATGGTCTTTGTTTCAATGACCTTGAAAAAATATGATGAGTCATCCAATGACCTTGAATGAGTCATGGTCTTTGTTTAAATGACCTTGAAAAATATGATGAGTCATCCAATGACCTTGAATGAGTCATGGTCTTTGTTTAAATGACCTTGAAAAATATGATGAGTCATCCAATGACCTTGAATGAGTCATGGTCTTTGTTTAAATGACCTTGAAAAAATATGATGAGTCATCCAATGACCTTGAATGAGTCATGGTCTTTGTTTAAATGACCTTGAAAAAATATGATGAGTCATCCAATGACCTTGAATGAGTCATGGTCTTTGTTTAAATGACCTTGAATGAGTCATGGTCTTTGTCTTTTGGACTTAGAAAAATTTTCTCTCAGCCGGGGGGGGGTACTGTGCTGGATGTGACATGTGCTGGATGTGACACATCCCACTACTGCAGTGAATGTTCTCGAGGCTATGAAATTCGTTTATTATGCAATATAAAGAAAAAAATTCTAAATGAATTCAATTCCTTTCATTCGTTTAGCAAAAACCTGCAAGATATTAGATTAAAAATCTAAAAAATGATAATAAAATAGTATATTTAAAATTAAATTAAAAATCAAATGAATGTTTGATTATTTTGCTTACAGTACACATACAAATTAATATTGTGTATTGTATTTAATATGGATGAATAATATAATATATATTAATAATATGTAATTTAATTAAATTGGTTTTTAATCTATTTAACCAGCAAAAATAAATAATTAAAATATAATTATAATTTAAAAACTCTTTAGAAATGCAAAGAGCTAAAAGTGCACTGATGTTTCAGGTAGCACGAAAATCGAAATCAAAATTCCTTTCTCATCCAGGAATACTGAAAGAAAATTCTGTGGTTCCCCACGAATTGGCGGCAATTGGGGATGAAGAGGATGAAGGTAATATAAACGAAACGTCATTGACGTCTCGGATAAAAGTCCAAAGATATATGCATCTGAGACGAACAAAATCAGCGGCAATGATTAATGAATTAAATGTGCAAGATAAATTGTAAATAATTGTTTTTTGCTCCAATTTAATAATTTTGAAAAGAATTCTAGAAAAAAGTGGGAAATTTATTTCTCCATTCTTAAATCCTGGGAAACAATTGAGCTTTGATAAAGTGCTGAAAGAAAATTGTCGAGGTGAATTTTAATAATTTAGATGTTGAAATTAATGAAATACATTAAATAGAAAATCACAGAATGCTTGATAAATTATTACAGGATCAGGCAACAACCGATAGTCGTTTTATCAAGTTAATTAATATTTTGCAGCCTCTCAAACAATCATCCAAAATAACATATTTAATTTGAAGTAAAAATATGTATAAAAAATGTAAAATAAATTTTCTTTTGTGATACTTAATCATTTTTATAATAATAATAATAATAATAATAATAATAATAATAATAATAATAATAATAATAATAATAATAATAATAATAATAATAATAATAATAATAATAATAATAATAATAATAATAATAATAATAATAATAATAATAATAATAATAATAATAATAATAATTTAAGTATAATGCCCTCAAATATTTAGACAAAGCTCTGTTTAGGATTGGTTCGAAGTCAACTTAAAATTTATAATATTTAATTTATAAAATGTTTCATTATTTTATTATAATATCGATAAAAATGTTTAATATTTATAAAAAAATATAAAATTAGTGAAAAAATATTTAAATATAATTTTATTAAAATATTTAATTAAAATATTTAATTTAATTAAAATATTTAATTTAATTAAAATATTTAATTTAATTACAATATATAATTTAAAAAGTAATTTTTTTAAACTATATAAATTATCCATAATATTTTAGTAGGATTTTTTTGCCTAAAGACAATAGTTAAACTGTCGAAATATATCATAGTACGAGTGTTTGATTGGCGTTTTCTTCTTCATCTTCTTTTTATTATTTGACGAAGTATCTTTTTTTGCTTAAATATTTACTCTGCGTTGTATTTGCTATAATTGAAATTAACCTTTAACGCACGTTTTTTTATACAACGGCAAAAATAAATCATTTTTTCATTATTGATAATTAATATATATTATATATAATATATTTATTACACTTCCCGAGATATAATCGTTAGTGAATCTTAAACAAAATTTTATATTTCGTATACCCGAGTCTTTCTCGGGCATGCACAAATTTGCCAGTAACACTTACCCGAGTTACGCTTGGGCATGTGCGTTAAGGGGTTAATAATGTAAACTAACCGGAATATTAGACGATTCGTAAAACTTCCACTTAACTATTGACAAGATGAGACATGGTTGGGGTCGGGCCTGAAATAATTAAATTAAAACTATAGCCAACTTACTGAAAATTCTATATGAGGGTCAGGTGCGAGGCATTTTTGATATCATCGCCCGAACGTTAGTCTCAATATATTTGATAGATTCTTAAAGGTATTTTTCATTACTTAAAAATATTTATAATCCACAAGGACTAATAATACAGTCCAGACGTATATTACTTGAATTTTTAAAGGAGATATTTCTCATGTTAAGTCATCAAGGATATTAATGTATAAAAAATTACTTGATTTATAAATTAATTTGAGAAAACCCTTTTATTTTAGTAAACATTTTCAAAAAATCTCTCATGTAGTAAAAATATGTAATTAGAAGAACTCATAACTATTATGAACAATTTTAAATCCAGCAAAATTGGACAAATCGTTGTTTTATTAATTTTAATAATTTGATAATTGTTTCGATATTATTTATTATTAAATTTTATGAAATAATTTTTTTTAATTAATTAACATTAGTTAAACAGGGTACCTTAAAATGGTTATGATAAAAACCTACTACGGTAGTCCATGGGCTCATAGGATGGTCATGGTACAGCACGGTACCAACGCCACTTTTGACCGGTGTTTAGTAGTAATGTCTTGTTATGTGCGTAGTTGATAAGAATTCTGTAGTAGAGGCTTGTGTGAGCTTAAACTTTTCACCTATTATTACCCATCATATGCAATAAAAATATTAAAATCCAAAATAATTTTATAATCAACAAAAATTAATCGAATGAAAATACAATTTAATATCATAATTTCATAAAAAGCGGGGTTACTACTTTTCTAGAAACTTTTCTATTTCGATATAAGTGGATAGCCACACAATGGGTCAGTAATAGCCTCTGTTTATGAACTTCCAACTTGAACACTTAATTGAGGAATTTGTTCCAGATTTATAATCCCCCGAGTTTATCTGTCATAAACGATCTCCATGATCTTAAAATATCTTTTAAAAGATTGGCCAAATCATTCAAAGGAATTTAGTTATGATATTATCAATTCAATGTCATATTTATTTTATCCACATCACGTTGGCTTTTGATCACTTCGTTTCCGATCACGTTTAAGCATGATCCGATATTATTTTTAATTTTCGAAGTTTTTATAATAAATTATTGACATATAGATCAGTGACGTCATATCCTTACCAAAGTTTCTTGCTAAAGGCACATAATGCAGAATAAATATCGCGCAATAGGAAAACCTTCAACCTCTCCTTTATTTAACCAAAAAATTTGAATTCGATGCTTAGGAATGTCACATATGTACTAATCGGGCTTATGATCGCCGCTCGAACGTGAATGGAATTCTTAGGGAGGTGCTCCAAATTATTTTAGGATATGGAATTCATTAATTTCTCTCGACATATTCAGATGAACAGAAACTTGGAAAGAGTGATTTTCTTTCAAAGATAAGGTAGATTTAAAATTTATAGTAGGAAAAAGGTGGGCCTGTAAAGTCATTGCTTAGCCCCAAAAAATAAAAAATACGAAGGCTAAAAATTTTGAATAGGAAATTTTGAATAATTGAGATGCATTCAAAACGTTTAAGAATGGCGGCCTATGAAAAGATTAAATATTTTAGCATTTTTGACAATGGTTTTTAGAGAAATTTACAATCTGAAATTATAAGTTTTGTAATTTAAAAAAAATTTAAATATTTTTCTAGAATTTTTCTTATTTACCAAAGAAAATGAATTTAAGAGATCTAAATTACGGAAAATATTGAGATTTGCTTACACTTCATCGAAAAATATTTTATTCAAATACAAGAAAACAGAATTTATACAAGCAATATTTTGTAGAAAATTTAAAAAATTTGCGTTTCGGTCCGGTCTACCCGAAAACTTCAAATTATTATCATTTGTCACCCATACACCCATAGCCACTTGCATCTACAGGCATTGTATAACGTATTTAAAAAAGAATTTGAGCTTGACCTCCAATACCAAACCTTCTTCATCCCTAATTTTTCTTACCAGATTCTATGCTAATGTTAGAAAGAATTACGTCCAATATATGCTATTTTGTTACACACTAGGCCAACATTTGTGACACGTCCTGCAATTTTTATTCTTAGAATAAACACATAGTTTGTCAATGACCACAAACAAGTTTAGGGATCTGTCAAAAAATCACCAATTTCATACATTTTTCACCTTAACATCGATTGAAGGCTTACAATTTAATTTACGATGCAATATAAACTATTATTCATCAGGCAAAATCAACAAAAAACATTACCCCAAGTCACCTAAATTCAAGATATTAAAAAAGTTAAGAAATAATTAGAACATGCATTTAAACTTATCTCCAATGTCTTTTTTTGCCTTTTTCGTGTCTGTGTTTACTTTGTTTTTCTATTTTTATGGCTTGCTTAAAAAGTGTGCATAATTCCTCTTTTACAGGCAGATGAATAATTTACGGAGAAATTCTGCTAATTCAGAGAATGTGTGCACACATTCAAATTTAATTTAAATAATTTGAAATTTTAAATCCTTTTATTTATTTTTTGCAATTTGATCCTAAACCGTCGTACACAAGTGCTCACTCTGATTAGATGAATTATTTTAATCAAATAAAAATTTTAATAAATTATTTTTTTTACTTTCAAGATGGTGGATTTAATTATGTACATTTTAGCCATAATTATTTGAACAAATTCCAATTACGGTTCATTTGGTAATTTAACTATAATTATTTCAACTCCTTCATCATATTTATAACTTCAACTTTTATATTTCTATAGTTGTGGATTATTTTCAAAGACGCTACAACATGGTGTGTAATTTCAGAAAGTTAACAAAAGGGCTTAAGTCTTTTGTTTTATAATGATCCTTTTGCATCTATATGCACTATAGTCAAATTTAATATCATAACACAATTCAATGCAATAAAGGTCAATACATATTTATTAGGTCTGTGGTTTTTTGTCTGAAGACTCTGAAAGGTACTAATCTAAAGCACCTTGTCACATGCAAGGGTGTTGATTTAAGAATTCTGTGACTTTAAATTGGTCTCTCATGAGTTATCAATACAGGTCAAATCAAAGTCATTTAATATTTTGTGGTCATTGCCAAATAAGGCTCTAGTAACATCGAGAGAAAGAGAGCATTATTCTCAATATACATTGTTGACTTAGTCTCAGATTTGTGCCTCATCGTTCACTCTTCATCCTTCTATTACACAACAGTTCTATTTTAGATAAATTTATCTTGAACTTCTGTAGAGTATTTCTACATGTTATTAAAGTCAATTTTTCAAACACTAGTCAAATTGCTTAAATGTTCGATCGCGTTTATAAAATTAGATTTTTGATTTGTATATAAATTGCTTATTCTAAATTTTAAAATAATTTAATTTTCTATAATTTCCTCACTTTTCTCATAAACACTGATGGTCTCAGGTTCTTATAATTATAGAGCAAGAGCAAAAGTATTAATTTATTTGATTTCAGACATTATGCTCATGGTCAAAAATAACCACAAGACCCTATGAAGGTAATGTTGGGCCAGATCACATACGGCCTTGGAAAATGTTTAAATGGATCGGTAACACACATGCAAACATAACATGCAAATTCAAAATAAACCTATTAAAACATCAATTAATCCCACCAAAATATGAGAGGAAAAACAATAAAATATAAAATAATAAACATAAAAATAAATTAAAATAATAACAAAATGCAACAAGATCCGCACGATACAAACACAAACTTAACATGAAAACCCAACAAATTCGACCGAAATTTGATAATTTTATAAAGTTCATGAAAATGAAATTTAAATCAAAGAATTTGAATTAGAAATAATTCAATAAAAATTCTAAATAAAAAATTAGTAAAATAAATTAAAAAATAATAAAAATAAAGAATAGAATACACTAGAAAATAAAAAGGTCAAATTTTGTTTTACTACATCAAAATTAACATGCGAGGTTAGGGACAGAAAATAGGTATAAATACCGATACATTTTCACATAAAATTTAATCATTTTTGAATCAAAAATCATTTTGAATTTTGTTTGAAAACCTATCGTGAAGCCTTTTATTTTTAGGTGAGAAGTAGTTTATTTGGAACTCTCTCTCCACGTCACACCCTCGCAACCTCGGTAGAGCTCTGCTTGGACGTCGGCGTGGAGGGAGATGTATTTTTATGAATTTTTGTTTATGGAATGGATTGTCATGATCAAGTAATTTTGTATTTGCCTTCGATATATATTAATAAATATTTATAATGTTAAAATTTGTTCTTCATAAAATTAATTAATTTTGTCGAAATTTTTCCGGCCCACAGCCAAAACACATCGCAAGTTAGTAAAATCGATATATAACTCAAACTCGTGTAAGTGCGTGGAATATCGCCAATGATCTGTGTCCGTGAAGACCCGGCGTGCGGAACGAAGGGGTTGGAACGTCAATACTGTCCCGTATAGAAGAAACGAGAAATAAGGAAGAAGTCTTTTGGCTGCTTCCTCGTTTCTCATTTCTGTAAATTCGACCTAAATTATTCTACACACAGCTCAAAATCATCACACCGAGTAGTCCAGTGGGCACTCATTAACTATAATATAAACACAAATTATGTTTTAAGGCCTATTAAAGGGAAAGGGTACGGGGATTAAATTAAAATGAAATCGCTGCTATAAATCAATAAATTCAACTTAATTATAACTTCTGGTTTTTAATCAAATAAATCATTCGAACCCCTAATAAAGCGAAGAATTTAAGTCCGAGATTAGACGCACCTTGCTGAACACCCCGACGAATCTAAAATCATAGCCATATGATTAAAAATAATCGTTTTGTTTTCGGAATTTAAATTTGATTCGGAAATCCCCAATCTTAGATTAACGTTAGTAATGAAATGTCATTGAGAAATCTGATAAGAGCCTAATGATATTAAAAATCATAAAAATTAACCACCCTACAGCATCATGACAATATCTCCCACCCGCAAAATTAATAATCAATTCGTCAAACCTTTCATAATTAAAATGCATATAGTTAGATAAGTCCAAGCACAAGCTAAATTATTTTGAAAACAAAAACTAACGAATTATTATAATAAAAATCCAAAAATAGATCAGGAAGGAAATGTTCAAAACGTCTATCATTCCGCAATACGAATCGAATGGATAACTCATCCGTGATACGACCAACATAAAGGAGTTTAAAATATTTCGTCCCAGAAAATTATGATGAAATCAAACATTTGGGTTTTACTGAAATAGATCAATGATAGAATTAACAAAGGAAATAAACGTACCCGACACACTCCAAAAATGTCTCCCAGTAACGTACATGCGACGACAATAGGCACTATGAGGGAATACACTGATGAATCATTAGAGATAATCGAATAAGAATCAAAATTTACCTGAGATATTAAGCAAATCAACCGGAAACCGTAAGTCCAAATTGAATGAACCGAAAATTCTCGTGATCTGCGAGATTGACGTTTCCGTAGACATTTTACCTATATAATAAATATAGATTAAATTCTATCGATATAAACAAAGTTTTTCTCACGCAAATCTCCATGGTTAGTCATAAGGTAACGGATGTGTATGCATCAACACTAGTTAAATAATTTGGTATGGATGCCATCCGGTCATTGTACTGTCGATTTTCATTTTTAAAATATGGATCTACCAACCATGGCGTCAACAGGAAAAATACTAAAGGAGTCGAGTTTCCCAAGTCAAGGTAATTTACATCGACGTTTCATTTTAATAAATGTTAATACTATGTATTTAGTAAATTTTAA
The DNA here is from genome assembly GCA_022537955.1 of Schmidtea mediterranea. NCBI lineage: Eukaryota > Metazoa > Platyhelminthes > Tricladida > Dugesiidae > Schmidtea > Schmidtea mediterranea. The sequence continues at coordinate 229,437,516 of CM039680.1, forward strand.
ATTAGTTTTAATAAATGTTAATACTATGTATTTAGTAAATCTTAAATTATCAAAATTCATAAACTTCAAATTCAACAGTTATTCACAATCTCCATGCATTATTAAAAATCTTATAGTCATTATTATTTATAAATTTCAGGTTAATCCATTTCGTTAATATTCATTATTATTACCTTACCAAATTTTGAAATTGATGTTTATGAATTAAGGAATTTCGAGCTCGATAATTATCATTGTCTAAAATCAAGGTTTATATTCTGAATAATTACTATTGAATTCTCCCCACAACTTCGACATTAATGATTCTAGGATTTCAGGACAGTAGGATTGATTAATTTCAAGGTTTTATAGGTTTGTGAAATCTACCAGTATTGTCACTTCGCGGAGTATGCGACCGATAATTGTCCTCTATTACCAACTGATAGTTCGCATTGTCCCATAGAATACCATCTGACGGTTATGCCACTCCTTAAGTTTTGGACCGATAAGTATTTCCACTTCATGAGGTTTAGAACCTAAACGAACTAGTATTCCGTGAACACCCAGCTGACGATTATGCGCACAGCCTTAAATCTTAATCCAACGAACTTTTACCATACAGTTAACGCTGATGATCGTTTTCATCCCTTGAACGTCGAATTGATTATTGGGTTTAAACTCAACTAGTATTCCCTTACCTAAGTTTTAATCCGGCAACTGAATCTTTGTTTTATGAATCATGCATTACCAATCGTAAAGCGACCACCGACGACTTGAGCAGGCCCACCGACATCTGTGTAGAAGAGAGTTGAATGGATACCCGACTCCAACCCTTTGTTACATATCGAAGGGCGGGAAAACTTTTATCCACAACAACAACTATGCTTATAATCCCCATGATAATGAGTCGACATAGACGATGCCGTGACGTCCACACGCTAGCTGAGGAATAAAAGACTATGCCACTGTTAATAAGGGATATACTGAAACTATGTTATACTGGTTCACCGAATCATAATGATATTTATTTTAGAAGAGCCAAGGCCTCTCGAAGGGATCCCCGCCCACGTGGCGGAAGAATGGCGTCGGGCTTGGAAACAGGCCCGGCCAACAACAAGCCCCGAGGAGCTTCAGCCCAAGAAACCACACCTGACCGCCTTACAGATACTGGGTATGGAGAATGACCCCTGTTGAGCCAGGGTGCAATGTGACCAACAATATCCGGCCGAGGAGATTCGAAACCACGCACGGAGCCTCCTCGTCCATTGGGAAGGGATCCAATGGCAGGTCGATCTGAACGTCGTCAAGGCCAGAATGTATTTAGCCGATGTCGAAGAGGACATCGCCGTCGGGTGCATCGCTGAGATCTATCCAGCCCGACCGGCCCGCAATACTAGACGTCCAGTAGCTATTACTCCCTTGGAGGAACCCTAACTTCCCGGACAAAAGGAAACAAGAACAACATTCTGTGCTATTTTAGTTGAATTAAAAAAAAATCTTAAAAAATGTTGTTCATTTATTTGCTAAATTAATAAACTCATTCTTGCATCCTATCTTTTACGCTAATCAGAATTTTAATTTATCTAAGGTAATGATGAAATTAAGGATTTTTATTACAGATATGACATCCGCCCAGATATTGGAAACGGAACTCGCTCATATGAGACGTGCAAACGCGAATCTTCTTGACCAAATAGTTCAGATAACCCGAGAAGCTCAGCAGATCAAGTCTACCTGGTCGGACCCAAAGAAGACGAAGGCTCTCTACCTCAGACTCACTGCCGCTCAAAAGGGCTGGGCGGAGGAGCGATTACTCAACCAGAGCCTCCGAACACAAATCCGAGGACTAGAAGTTGCCCTGGCTGCAAGTCGGGAGGGGCAAGCGGTAACTTACCCGCTTATCATTGCCCCATCCCAGTTGCCCTACCAGAATCAGATCCACAATTCTACACCAGCCAAAAATTCTTCAACAGCCCCATCAAGCAGCCACCGGCCGGGACGTAAAGAACGTGCCCGCCGCAGAGCCGCACGTCTGCTAGATAAAGCGATCTAAAGGACGGACATGACACATTAAATTTGTTATTTTGTTATTTTAATAAACAGAGTCGTAATTGTGATTAAATTTAAAAATAGTATGTTCCCGATATGATTATGAACGGAAGGGTCGTCGGAAAATTGTGAATACTCTCACTGTGTCGTCAAAAAATAGTGTTCCTCTCCTACTGGTCAGCATGAATTTTGAATTTCCACATAGGGGACAGAATAAAGCGAGCATAGGTCTTCTAACGACAGCTCGTTGAACCTGAGGATGGTCCGAGCAATTACAGTATTAGTAATAATGCTCACTTTTTGCGGACAACCCACCCACTCGAACACATTTCCAACGTTGCTTAGCAACGGGTGCCGAGTGGTAGTCGAAATACTATCTATATGGCGTTACCGGGCTACAATAGGATGTTTTAAACAAACAGCAAAACCCAGTAACCCACCAGTAAATTTTAGTACACATTTTATTTTCTTCATGTATTTATAATTTTATGAATTTAAATTTTCTGGGGTTCTGCCTCTATGAGATTCTATGCTATTCTCTCGGTTAAGAGTTTGGTCTTTCCATCGTTAAAGTAAACTTTACAACAACATCTTATATATAGCATGGGTTGCATCCAATTATTCGTTATTATTAAATTAATAAATTAAAAAAAGATATAAAAATTTACAATAAAGTAAAATATAATAAATTATAAAAAACTTTCATTATTAATAATTTTAATCATTTTGAAATTTCTTTATGCAATTTGTTTAATTATTATACAACTTTAAAATTCATGAACTTAAGATTTCGCAAATATTTGATTAGTTATTTGTAAATTATCAAATTTTAAATTTTATTTTAAATTACAAAAATATTTTCGTGCAAATAAATAAATTTAATGTGCAATGAGCAGCGAAAATTGTGAAAATGACAAACCGAATTTCGATCGAGAAAACTTTACTTTGAAAAAAGTGGAATTACTTCGAACTGTTGGTGAGTGGTTTTCTATTTATTTAACATTTAAATAATATTTTTTATTTGTAATTTTTTTGAACATTTAATTTTTTTTTTAATGTTTTGTTGTGAATGAAATCGAACTTGTTGACTTATGAATTTTGTTATGTATTACTGCAATTTTAGGCACGGGAACTTTCGGCCGAGTGATGGCAGTCCGCGAGAAAGAAACCAACACTTATTATGCTTTGAAAATTTTAGTAATCGAAGACGTTATCCGAATGAAACAAGTGGAACATGTGAAAAATGAAAAATTCATCCTGGAAAAAGTCAACCATCCGTTTATAGTTAATCTGTATATTAAAAAATATATTTTGATATAAAAAAAATTTTCATTGCAAAATTACTTTTCAGGTTTTGGACGAGGCATGATGTAAAATTTCTTTACATGCTCCTGGAATATATTTGCGGCGGAGAATTGTTTACTTATTTGCGTAATCAAGGAAAATTCAACAACGAAACCGGATTGTTTTTTTCGTGTGAAATTATTTCCGCTCTTTCTTATCTTCACAGGTAATTTAAATGATAATATTTATAACAAAAACAAAAACAAAAACAAAAATAATAATAATAATAATAATAATAATAATAATAATAATAATAATAATAATAATAATAAATATAATGATAATAATAATAATAATAATAATAATAATAATGATAATAATAATAATGATAATAATAATAATAATAATAATGATAATAATAATAATAATGATAATAATAATAATAATAATAATAATAATAATAATAATAATAATAATAATAATAATAATAATAATAATGATAATGATAATAATAATAATAATAATAATAATAATGATAATAATAATAATAATAATAATAATAATAATAATAATAATAATAATGATAATAATAATAATAATAATAATAATAATAATAATAATAATAATAATAATAATAATGATAATAATAATAATAATAATAATAATAATAATAATAATAATAATAATAATAATAATAATAATGATAATAATAATAATAATAATGATAATAATAATAATAATAATAATAATAATAATAATAATAATAATAATAATAATAATAATAATAATAATAATAAAAATAATAATAATAATAATAATAATGATAATGATGATAATAATAATAATAATAATAATAATAATAATAATAATAATAATAATAATAATAATAATAATAATAATAATAAACATTTATTAATTACCACTTGAAACATATGCTATTGCCTTCATATATTTAATTATAACACACTTGTGTTACAATTTCGGTTTATAATTAGCCCCTGGTTTTTATGAATTAAATTGTTTATTTTACACACAAATCTTTTTGCGTGTTTTATAGATAAATTTTACGTGCAGTTAAAAAAATCAAAATTAAATTTTGAAGAAATAAATATGATTACATAACATATCGGTATCATATTAGTAAATTTCAATTTTTAAAAAAATTAAATTTTTAAAACTAATTTTTAAATAATATTAATTAATATTCGTAGGATTTTTCACAGTAATATCAATGTATATTGTTTTAAATATTATCACTAAAAAATTACAGATCAATAACATCAAACGAATTTTTTTTCATCAATTATATCAAGAATATCTTCGTTTCCAGTTACAACAATATGTTGTTATATTCACTTACCAATTCTTAAAAATTTCCTCTTTCATCACAAAACTTCGATCCATAGACATCATGTTTTTGAATGTACCAGTTTTTAAAGCCATTCATGAAATCAGTTAATCCTATCGAATTCGTTTTATTGGCCATTGGAAGATTATTCTAAGGTTTTTAACTCATTACTACCATTTTAATTTGTTTTTGGTGATACCATTTGGCTAGTGATAATATTTGCATGAATCCGCCAAATTCACTCACAACAGACATTTATAGAGAATTCGAACAAAAATTGATTGATATGATTGCGCGTATGTTGATAATTTTAATGCTTAATTGTAAAAAATTATAACTAAATATTCGTCAATTAACATACTAATAAAATTCAGTTTTTAAAATATTAAAAATTTAATCAAAAAAAAATTTTAAAAAATTTTATTAATATTAAATTTACTTATAACACACATTTATGGAGAATTGGACTATTTATCGATTAATATTATTGCTTGATAATTCTTATGTAGAATTTTAAAAATTAAATATTTACTCTTAATGATATTAAATTGCACCTTAAATAATAGATCAAAAAACTAACCTATAATAAATGTGTGTGTGTTTCAAAGTTGATAGGAAAATTTAATATTTTTACAGGTCCCTTGGTGTATTTTTGTAAAATTCAATTAAAAATATTGTTTAATATTAATTAATAAAAATAGTGTTTGAATTATTATTAATATTAAATTTACAAAAGTCATTTTTTGGAGAATTTGAACTTTTATCGATTGATATAATTAAGTGCATTATCGATAATTTCTATGTATAATTAAAAAAAACTTAAATTATTTTATAAAATTCAATTAATCAAAAAAATTATTATTATTAATATTACAATTACTTACAACAGAAATTTATGGAGAATTGGAACATTTATTGACTGATAGATTTGAGATTTTGTAGAAGATCGATATTGATTGAATGTAATTGGACAACGGTAAAATGAATGTGTGCTCATTCTGCCTTAGTCAGCAAATGAACTTTTAGATATTGTGATTTTATTACAAATTAAATGTACTATTTTCATCTAATATTTAATATTATTAATTTCATTATTACTATTATCACTATTATTATTGTTATTATTATTATTATTAATATCATTATTATTATTGTTACTAATATTATTATCAATCAACGATATAATTAATTTTGTAGTAAATTTCAATATGAACGTCAATTTTAATATATGTATCCAATGAGATCGGTTAATATATAAATAAAATAGATTTGAAATGTATTAATACATCGTATATAAAAAATAAAAAATCATGCAATAAAATTTATTTCTAAAAATAGTAACGACATTTCATTGGCTACTGCACACGAAAGCTTATCTTATTAATGTGATAATGATAATGATAAAATTGTAGAAAATGTAATTTTAAACAAATTTAATTGTTTTTTAAACGAAAATAAATTATCTTTATCTTATTTAATAAATTTTTAATTAATAAAATCAAACAAATTATTACATCGGAATGAAAATTAATTAAATTATACGTTAGATTAATTTCATTGGTTAATTATTTGAATGAATTTTAAAAAATAAAATAATCATGTAGAAACTATTTGTTATTTAAAAAGAAGTTCTTTAGATCTTATAAAGAATATTTGAAAATATCAGTTAACGATTTACAGATAATTTTAATGATTTTGTTTATTAAAATTACAGTTAAAAAAATTATCAAAAAATATTTAATTTTTTTTCTATTTAAAGTTACCATTGGTTTGCAAATAAAAAATGAACACTGATTTTATATTGTCTTACATTATTGTTTGTCCACTTATTATTTGTTATATTTTTCAATATTTTTAAGATCAAAAATTTTTTAAGATAAATTTTCTATTTGCATAGTGAGAAAATAATTATCTTTTAGACTTTGTTTAGCCAAAATATTGTGTATATTCTTAAATTGCATTTGAATCTTTCAAAGGATGTGTAAAAACTTGTCCTGAACAGCACATTTAGTCTTTTCTCAATAATCACTCTTCAAAAACGTTGGTTACGTTACTAACGCATGTTACTCTTCTGGATCATTTTTTTTATTTATTCCAATGATACGTGTACTGTACTGTACAGTACACGGATATATATATATATATATATAAATACATTAGAGCATCCAACCCAGTACCGGTTCAACAGTTGTGGCGCCCTGTGCACATACATTTTCTTAAACTTTTTAATAACAAAAATACTTGGAAAAATGTATGAATATATTTATTTAAAATTTAAGAGTTATTTATATTTTTATTCGAGCCTTTATGATAGTTGAATTAAATATAAAATTGTACCTACATAACGCAAATGTTGATTGATAGCAATTATGTAAAATTAAATATATTGCTATTGGAAATGCTTCAAAAATACTCACAACACAAACAAAAATGGCAACTTGTTAATCAATTTTCTTTTTATTTGAATTAAATCAAGTTTTAAAAAATATTTGAATGCTTACCGTTTGTAGCTTAAATTCAAACAATGTGGAAGAAAAAACTTTTAAAAACCTAAATATATACAAAATATTTATTATTATTATTATAGATATATATCCTTATATTTTTTATACAAATTCTGAAAATCATTAAAATTAGCCAAATTATTAATATAAATTAGAATATTTTATAATTTTTAATATTTTTTAAAATTATTTAAATAAAGTTTAAAAAAACGTAAAAAACTGTCTGTCAATTTGCCGCCCCTTAATCATCCGCCCTATGCATTTACCATATCTGCATCGCTCCTAACCCGGCGCTGATCCAATCCCAATACATGTTGTATCAGAATTTATATTCTCGAATCGCGAGAATATATTAGTTTTTTATTGGATGAAATATTTTTAATTTTAATTTTTACATTATTTGCTATGCAGTTTATCATAATTATTTTTTTTGATTTAAATATTAACTTATCACAAAAGACACATGAAAAGCACACGTTTACACATGTTTCCTAAGTGCTTTTCACAAGTATTTATAAAGATAACCTTTGTTAAAATAAACATAAAAAGAGCTATTTTTAAAAAAATTACCCAAGAAAAAATTAATTGCAATATAAGGATTTTCTGGACCTAAACTCCATTGAATATGTTTGAAAGGATTCAAGACTTTACAAATCCGATTCAAAAATATTTCAATCAATTTTCTAGATTCTCTAACCGAATCTTTTTTGGAAGTTCTTTCTGATATTGTCAAATGCTTTTAACCGACAAAAACAGCAGTAGAAAACTTATGCAGAAAGAAGCGAAATTTGATTAAAGCGAATTCTATTTTGAATTTTTCAATTAACGACCTTGGATTTTAATCATTTCCACCGAATAAAAAGTTAACCGGAGCTTTGAATAAGTGCTTTTTCCTCGAATGTAGTTCAATGCCTAGAGATATTATTAATTTTCTCCATGATTTTAAAAGTAACCAACATTTATCACTACAAGTTAAAAAATACTGCTTGGGAACAGTTGAGAGATTACAATGTATTAAAACGTTATGTAATAATTTTTATGCTTATTCTGGATGATGCAACTGGAAGTAAAAGAACCAATTGCAGCAATGAAGAAAGCTTGCAACTAGCAATTTGAAATTAGCTATATCAAAAAACCAAAATTTTTCAATGTTCTATCTCGATAGACTAAAAAATTATATTGTAATTTTAATTAATAACGGTTGAAAAGGAAATAATCTCAAAAACATTTATGATCAATTATCAATGATTTCTGCCACTTCAGTGGAGTACGGTAGAATTTTTTTTCATCAGCCGGCAACTTTTGCAGTAAACTGATATTCGGTCTAGATCAGCGGTTTCCAACCCGTGGGGCGCGACCCCAATGGGGGTCGCCTGACAATTTGTCAGGGGTCACATGAGACCTGAAAATAATTTGGTTACGCTAGTCAATGGTATCTTACTATTTAAATTTAAGGCTTAAATTTATAGTATACATTATAGCAGTGGTTCCTATCGGGGTTCTATGTACCCCGTAGGGGTACGTGGTGCACTTCTTGAGGGTATGTGGAGCGTTGAGTAAAGAATGACATTTTTTCTGATTTTTTTTTCGAATAAGAAAAAAAATATTTTTATTTTATTTTAATAATTACGCCAAAATGTTCAATATAATAAAATTAATTATGTAAAAAAAAGGATTGTATATGAAACGAACCAGCAATTCTAAATAAACATTTGTTAAAAATAAATCTCATCCAAAGAAGTTTCGCTTTTCTAATTCATGGTATTTGGTATTTTAAATTAAAGAATTTATTACCTTTTAGAATTACCTTTTTACTTATTAAATAAAATGTGATTTCATTTAAAAAAAATTATGCATATCGTATTTGTACTTTATAAATTACAGAAATAATGAGGGGTAGATGAAATTCTAAATTTTTACGAAGGGGTACGATTACTGCAAAAGTTTGGGAACCATTGCTTTATAGTATAAAATATAAATAAAATCAGATATTTAGAAGTAAAAAACATATCAGCTAGCTGCAAAAATGCAGTGACTGAGGAGCAACCCTATTAATTTTATTGTTGGGGTCGCCTCAACTTGGCAAATGTTATCAAGGGATCGCGGCACCAGAAAAGTTGGGAATCGTTGGTCTAAATTAGGAAAGCTTTTATGCATTATGCTTTTTCTCTCTTTTAAATTCAATGAAAAATACATTTATTTAATGTTATAATATCTATAAACCACACATACATATATATATATATATATATATATATATATATATATTTACTTTGCAAAAATATAAATTTTAAATATTCAATTCAGGTCAAAATTTTTATTTATTCCACATTAATTTATAGCGCACTTTTTTCAATTGTTTTCAATCCATTAATTAATAAATATCAACAATTATTATCTCTAAAATCACACTTTAAACTTCGTTGAAAGTTCAAAAATATTTTATTATATCAAAATTTTTATGTAAAAATAAATGTGAGTTAACAAATAAATGAATAACAATTCTTTCATTGATGTTTCGACGTTTTTATTTACAATTATTTAAAATTATTTATAATGAACGCAAAATGTTTTAACAGTTCAGACATTTTATTACATTAAAATTATCTTTTAATAATAAATTATTGATATATTTTTTTACAAAATGAACCGGATAATTTCATTTTAATATTTAATTTACAAATATTTTGGTTATTCCTGAGAATTTTATTGATCTATAATTTTTTTTTCAAAAAAAAATACATTTGCAAATAATTAAAATAATAAAATATTCTTTTGAATTCCTAAAAATTTCTTTTGTCTATTAAAGTGATACTTTTTGTAAAATGCGTAGGTGAAATTGTTAAATACACAATTTTAAAACACACCGTTTCCAGACTAATGTGTACACTACCAGAAACATACTTATTATTGGCATGCAGCTAGAACCACAGGAAAAATTCAAACCACATCCGGTTCTGTTCACATACATAAAAATCAGGTTTGAGCTTTGGGGTATTTTCTATACAACCACAAAAATGTCACTTGAATGTGATATACAAATTAAAGTAAAGAGTGCACATTTGTGGACGCTGACAGTTTTCAATTAAATCCTAAAAAGCGGTATTAAACATTATCGGTCGTAAGTTACCTCTCACGCGACAAGAGTACTTTGTTACTGTATTTATACGACGGATAAGGGTTAAAATGAGTTCTTATAAGTGATAATCAAACGAACACAACGTTATAATTTTTTGATTCAAAATTGGTTTTTTTGTCAAATTTATACATAATTTTTGTAAATATTTTTTAAATGAAAAAATTTAATTTAAAGAAATAATATTTTTGTGATTTAACAGTTTCAAAATATTATTATTTTTTGATAGCAAATTGATTTTGATTTTAATTTAACAAAATTTTTAAAGTTAAATTTGAAACGAAATTTAAATGTGATATAACAAAATCGTTTTCATTGGACTGTAATAAAATATTGATTTTTCACTGTATTTTTTTTTGAAAAACATTTGCTCAACCAAAAACTTATACAACAAATATGAACAAAAATTAACATAAGTTTCGGAGAGTTTATTTTATATCATTTTGGTAGAATGATACACTATTTTATATTTTTATATCTTTTTACCGTTAACAAATATCTTATTTTATTCATTTTCATCGGAAAATTCTTCGTAAATAATTATATATAAATAGTGTTTTGACAGATATTTATGTGCTTTGATATTGCCTCTGAGATTTTTGATTGAAGCTGAACGGTTGAGATTGACAATATAGAGCAATTTTTCACTCAATTTATCATTGACTTAAAATCAATGGACCTGACGCATATTTCCCAACTCTTCAACTGGGATAAAAAGCTTCTCGTATTAAATTATTCTAGGATACTGCACTAATAAATCTTTGATTTTACCTCCGAATGTAGATTTAATATAATTAATAATAACCTCTATTCGAGAAGCTAGGATGTGATCTAAAGAATTGTATTTTATCGTTTAAATAATTGAGATAATGTCCAAAAGCTTTCCACATAAGATGATTTACCAGAAAATCTTAAAACGAGGCATTGTTTACCAACATTATTTTTATAAATGAATATGATATCGTCTTGATAGACATGATAATTGAAATAATCTATTAGAGATGAAGAATTTTCTGATTCATTTTTTGAGGTTGTTCTTGAAAGACTATTAGAAATTTCACGTATTTTCTTTTCATAATAATATTCAATATTAAAAAACGAATGCTATCTTTAAAATTTCTCTAATTTTTCAACTTTAGAAGTTACATGATTTCATTATAATTTAAAAATTTTTAAAAATAAATTTAATCTTAACAATAAATTCTTTCTTTCAAATTTCTTTCCTAATTCTCTTTTAATTTATACTTTTTCTTCACATTTTTCAAACAAACTACATTATTAATTTAAGAGAGAAAAAACCTTTTTCATTAAAAAATTCACAATTTCACAAACCCAAAACCACAAAATTTTCAAACCATTTTAAAAAACTAATTTTAAATTTTATTGAAACCTTAATATTTTAAGGATCACAATTTTCATGTAAATAATAATAATAATAATATCTACAATATTACATTCTCTTGAAAATTCCAAAGATCATACGTAAATTTGTCTAAATCATTGTCATGCAGTGATGACCTTCCAAAAACAAGTTAAATGAGTTTTAGGAATTGATAGCTCATTTCAATTCAAGTTGTCTTCCATGCCTGAGTTAGAGTTGTAGATAATGAGAGAGGTTTAAGTTGGATTGGATGTAAGGCATCTTCATTATTTGGTATGTTAGATCTCTGATAATTTGATTGAGAAGATAAAGTAGACGTCACAGGATAATAATTAATTGTCGAAAAAAATGCACAAAATTTACAATTCTATGTTAGAATTCCGCAATTGATCGGTCTGATTATGATTTCAGCTTTGCGGTTTAAACTTCCGTTCTTTTTATTTATCTAAAACCATATTAGTTATGTTTATGAGATCCCTCGTGACCATCTCCTAATAAATAATCAATTATTCTAATTTAATTAAAACGGTGTCTGACCAAATAGATTACCGATTAATATTTCACATTACTTTTTAATTATAAAATGTAGTTTCTAAATTAACGACTTGGTTTTTGTTGACATGCAATAATTAATTGTTTATTATTTTTACAATTTAATTAATCAAATTTATTAACTATAAAATGTATATACAGCTGAATTTTCCATAAAATATTCCATTAATTAATACTTATGTTGCAAATGAAGAAAATTGATTTATGGCCGTAAAGAAAATAAATAAAATGTAAAAGAATACAAAAACAGATCTAAGTTGAGTTAAAAAAAGGATTTTAAATGATAATCCATTATTTATTTTTAAAACTTTTTAATGTATTTTCTAAATTTCATTTTATTTTTAATGTTAACAATGTACTGCCTTGGAACACAATTGATTAAAATGTGTCCATTAACGGCTTTTAACGATGAATTTTTTTTACAATGAACATTTTCTGTTTCTGATAGTTCAATTTTAGTTATGTAATAAATTTATTAAATTTCATGAAAATCATTTTTAATTTAAATGAAATTTTGTAATTTCTTACAATTTAAATTGCAATTGCAACAATCTTATACAAACAAAAGTTTGTCCAACGAAGGCAATTTATTATTTATACGTAAACAAATTTTTAATTTACAACATTAATTTACACAATGTGAAATTCTATTATTTGAGAATACTTATAATGGAAAATAATAGTATTTGTGTTAGAAATTATAGATAATGTTAATAACCTAATCTATGAAAATTATATAAAAGTTATTTTTTTAGAAAATTATTTAAATTGAAATAAATCAAAAAATAATTTTACAGACACTTGAATCAAATTTGTGTTTAGAATGTTTGTTAAATACAATGCAAAATATTAATCTATAGTCTGAAAAGAATTGAAGATAATATAAATCAAAAATAAACATTGACCAATTATAAAAAAATAGAAGATTTAAATGAAAAAAAATATAATTATATATATTGCTAATATAGATTGGTACTTGATTGATAAAATACCTATTATCAACAAATACATAACCAAGAAAATATTTCTTGAAAAATAATTATTATGTATTTTTTATATTTGTACACCCTCCCAGTAAAGTAAGGATTTTGTAAGCTGTAAGCTTTAACCTGATTTTCGTGGTACAGGCACCGTGAAAGATAATTCTTCAAGAGTGGAAAATATGCTCAAAATAGTCTGCTGCAAACTGAGAATAAATTTGCATCACTTCATGTAGGACACTCGGTGCATTTGGAGAAAACCTGCGACGATTTAGTAATGATTTCCAAGAAAATAACATCAAAAATATCGCTGATTGGTTTGTTGAGATTTCAAAATACTAAAATAATTATTGATACAGAACACCTGCACGCACACACACACATTCATGCTGACATTCAGATACAGAGATAAAAACATTCTAAATAACCTATGATCTTGAAGCCACAATTTTAACGTAAAGGTTAATTTAATTATTTCTATAATATTAATGTATCATCCTTCCTTATACCATTTATCAACATTTTTAGTAGTTTTTAGTACGTAATTTCTAGTTTTAAAAAATAAGTTTTTTAAAATTCTTTTATATTGTCCAGTAAAATATTTTCGATTTTTGATGAAATATTTCTTAAAACTAAATACTGACTCTTACAATTACACCAGAGAAGTCTTTTCAATGACCTTTACATTTTTGCCAACGACCTAACAACTTATATAACTTCACATAAAAATACTAAGAATTGTAAAAATTAAAACAACTCGAGGCAAAATTAGCTGAGATTAAATTGAAACGATACTATTGCAATAGCGCCGTGTTGTAATTATTCAGATATAAATTGTATATATTCATGATTATATCTAATTAATTTAATCATTCTTTAAATAAATATTTATTTGTAATTTGCAAATATAATTTAAATGCAATAAGATTATTTCAATATCAGTGAACATCAGTAGTTGTTTAAATGTATTTAATTAAAAATTAATTAAAATTCGAAATGGTTTGAACAGGAAGTCAGCGTGGGGCCTATACTCCCCACGCGACAGGGAAAGTATTAATACAATGCTGTCATAATAGCAAATATGGTTTTTTAATTTAATTTTTTTATAAACTAATTTACAAGCATCAACAACAATAAAAATAATAATCTAAATTCACATTAAATTTTATATAAATTAAAATGAAAATTTTATAAAACTTTTATTTTTATTTTTTTTTCACTGCTATCTCAAAATAAGTTTTTCCCCTGTCAAATGATGCATAATTTATTAAAGTTTTCTATTTTTTTAAAAATTGTCATTCAATTTAGTTAATGTAACATTCCGAAATACATTTGTTTAAATAATTCTTTTTTTGAATTCTTTATATTAGTTAATATTTAATTTTAGAAATTAATTTGAATTTCAATAAATTTTATTACTACTATGTAATGTGCTTAAAGAATTAATTTTCAAAATTCCTTTATAAATTTTTTGATTATATTATTATTTTAGGATAGTTTAATAATAATCTTAATATTTTAAAATTATTTTTTTTAAATTGATTCAAATAAAAATAGTTAGTTTAACATTTGCTTATTTTAACTGAGTTTGGATTAGAAACAATACACAAACTTTCGGCGCTGCCCTTAGAAAATTTAATTTTTGATATAAAATCTTATTGACAAATAAAATATTAAAAGAAAACAGACGAACTACAAAATTTTTATTTTAATAAGTTATTTTTAAAATTAAAAAATAATTATGTTTTTAATTAAACGATTGACGTAAAACCCACAGAAACAAAAAAAATCAGATCATTACTAGATTTATAATTAGGTTTTTCACTGTCGAGGATATCGGATAGCAATTCGGATGGACGTTTGACAGATTTTTTAACTTTCTATTTTGATTCGTTATTTTAAATAGCACATTATTATTGATTTTCACTAAATATGAATTAATAATCGCACTGTGATTATTTTGATTATATCAATCGCTTATCACCGATTTATTTCATTTTTTTATCACTGTACAAATAATATTTCTGCTTTTGTTACCAGTTAATCATTTATCAGACACCATCGTACACTCGATACATGTTTTACACAGAAAATTGTTACTGACGTTCTTATTTCAGAGCAAGATTAAATTCAATGTGTTGTAAAAAAATAATTATATCCACAACAACAATAATAATAATAATAATAATAATAATAATAATAATAATAATAATAATAATAATAATAATAATAATAATAATAATAATAATAATAATAATAATAATAATAATAATAATAATAATAATAATAAAAAAAAAAAAAAAAAAATAATAATAATAATAATAATAAAATAATAATAATAATAATAATATAATAATAATAATAATAATAATAATAATAATAATAATAATAATAATAAAATAATAATAATAATAAATAATAATAATAATAATAATAATAATAATAATAATAATAATAATAATAATAATAATAATAATAATAATAATAATAATAATAATAATAATAATAATATAATAATAATAATAATAATAATAATAATAATAATAATAATAATAATAATAATAAATAATAATAATAATAATAATAATAATAATAATAATAATAATAATATAATAATAATAATAATAATAATAATAATAATAATAATAATAATAAAAAAAAAAAAAAAAAAAAAAAAAAAAAAAAAAAAAAAAAAAAAAAAAAAAAAAAAAAAAAAAAAAAAAAAAAATAATAATAATAATAATAATAATAATAATAATAATAATAATAATAATAATAATAATAATAATAATAATAATAATAATAATAATAATAATAATAATAATAATAATAATAATAATAATAATAATAATAATAATAATAATTAAAAGATAACGCCAATAAAAAACCTTTCGTACGATATATTTCGATAGCACAGCTATCATCTTCAGGTACTCAAAACCAACTAAAAATATTA
Organism: Schmidtea mediterranea; assembly: GCA_022537955.1. NCBI lineage: Eukaryota > Metazoa > Platyhelminthes > Tricladida > Dugesiidae > Schmidtea > Schmidtea mediterranea. The sequence continues at coordinate 229,453,685 of CM039680.1, forward strand.
TGAATTAACATTTAATTTAAACAAATTATTTTTTATTAATTTAATTTTTTAATAAATAAATATTTTAAAAAATATATTTTAAATTAATTTAAAATTTTAAAATTTTTTCCCTTTTATTCTAATTTTTTAAAAATTAATGTAATTTAAAAATTTCAATTATTTTATTAATATTAAAAAAACAAACATGATTTAACATACTTAAACTATTTAAAAACATTCAAAACATTCGTAGTCACAGCACTTTGCACATTAATCTTTGGATCCAATGACCTTATCAGCAATGCTTCACATATCACTCGTTCCCAATAACTATTAAAACTTCTCAACAAAATTCTAAAATCAGACATTCCTATATCACTTTTACAGCCTCTATTGTGTTCACTAATATTGGTCAAACCCTTCAATCGACAATGCTCTAGAACTCGAGTACAGAGATGACGGGAAGTCTCTCCAATGTATGTGGCATTACACCCATTACACGTAAATTGATAAACGAGATCAGAACACAATCCAACCGGAGTTTTTGATTTATTAATAAACATATTGCGTACCTTACACGAATTAGAGACGATCTTATTATCTAAATTTCCTATCAGTTTACCCAACTTCCTCTTATAATTTGTAAAGCCTTCAGAGTACGGCAATACTAACACATATTTAGGCTCAATTTTTTTATATCCATTTTTACCATCACCCAGATCAACACTCAATTCACACCCATCCGACAAATTACATTCAGACTTTCCACAACATGGATCCTTAGGATTTTTAATCAATTTATCAACAGTTTCTTTTATCATCAACAATTAAAATGATTTAGAATATCCATTCTTTATCAACAACTCAACCAATTTATCAACACTTTTTACCGAATTAGCAAAAGTAGAAGATAAAGCCCATGAACGATAAATCAATCCTTTCACCATATTTCTCTTATACTTAAATTCACAAAAGCTTTCTGGAGAAGTATAAAGACCAGTATCAGTTGGTTTTCTATAAATCTCTGTCTCATACTGTTTATCTTTGCGTTGAATTAACAAATCCAAAAACGCAATAGATGACTTTCTCTCCGTTTAACATGTGAATACAATGTTTTTATGTAAACTATTCATAAAATGCAAAAACGGTTCTACATGTTTCTGGTTTTCAAATATAAGAAAAATATCATCCACATACCTTTTATAAACAAAAGGTTTTTCAAATTGGAAAGAAGCAATTTTCTTTTCCAAACTAGCCATTTCCTTCGTTCATTTTTAAAATGAAACTAAGTGATTGTCTTTCTAGTAAAGATGTCCAATTAATACATAGAAGAACGTTAAGAAGAATGTTGGAATCAGAGAAAATAAGGAGAACTTCCATTGATAAAAAACTAACAAATATTGGATTAATGTTAAATAATGCTACGAATGAGTTTTGTTTACAGGTATGTGTAGAATGGTGTATCAAAAATTCGATTGTGCAAATAAAATCTAAAGAGAATGCTCATATTAAAAAATTGATTAATTTGAGAAAAATATTTGGGATTTCTAAATTTAGTGTGGAGAATACTGTGATAAATTTGAGTAAAATAGTGTTGAATGATGATGAAGAGCGTGTTTTAAAATTTGGTCCAAATCACTGTATTAAGAATCGCTTGGATGAAACAAAATTGTGTGCAAAAATTGAAAGTTTATATTTTCATATAGCCCGATCGATGAAAGGCATTAATGGTAATTATGTGAAGAGCTCGTTAAGTGCAAGTACGATGGAGTATATCGATAAAAACAAAAATCAGAATATTAGGGATTTTATGACTTTAAAAAACTTAGCTAAAAAAAATATAAATATCTGTAAGTTTGACAAAGGAAATGGGATAGTTATTCTTGACCATGATGTGTATGTAAATAAGTTGAATGATTTGTTAAATTCTCCTCAGTTTGTGAAATTGCCAAAGGGTCGGAAGAATGGAAAATTGCCTCCTCTTAAGGATGAAGAGTTTGTGCAAAAAATGTTAAATGGTTTTATTGAGAAGAAGCTTATTGACGAAGAGGTAGGTAAGTCTATTCGTCCAATAGGATCGCAGCCAGCTAAACTATATGGGCTACCAAAAATCCATAAAGATGGTGTACCTATGAGACCAGTTTTGTCGATGGTTGGTACTGCCCAGTGTAAAATAGCAAAGTTTTTAGATGGATAATTAAAACCGTTAATGCGATCAGAGTTTGAATGTAAGGATAGCTTTGAGTTTGTTTCTTGTATTGCAAAGCTACAAAAACGAAGTATGAATGATGTTATGGTTTCGTTTGATGTTTGTAGTTTGTTTACGAATGTGCCACTGGTAGAGACGATTGACTTATGCTGTGCGTTGTGGAATAAAAATGATTCGAAACATCACATTCTGGATAGAAGGGCATTTCAAAAACTTCTTGAATTCGCTACTTCAAATGTCAATTTTCTTTTCAACGATGAATGGTATCAACAAATAGATGGAGTCGCTATGGGTTCCTCTTTAGCACCAACGATGGCATCAATATTTTTGACTAGTTTGGAAAAGAAAATTGCTTCTTTCCAATTTGAAAAACCTTTTGTTTATAAAAGGTATGTGGATGATATTTTTCTTATATTTGAAAACCAGAAACATGTAGAACCGTTTTTGCATTTTATGAATAGTTTACATAAAAACATTGTATTCACATGTTAAACGGAGAGAAAGTCATCTATTGCGTTTTTGGATTTGTTAATTCAACGCAAAGATAAACAGTATGAGACAGAGATTTATAGAAAACCAACTGATACTGGTCTTTATACTTCTCCAGAAAGCTTTTGTGAATTTAAGTATAAGAGAAATATGGTGAAAGGATTGATTTATCGTTCATGGGCTTTATCTTCTACTTTTGCTAATTCGGTAAAAAGTGTTGATAAATTGGTTGAGTTGTTGATAAAGAATGGATATTCTAAATCATTTTAATTGTTGATGATAAAAGAAACTGTTGATAAATTGATTAAAAATCCTAAGGATCCATGTTGTGGAAAGTCTGAATGTAATTTGTCGGATGGGTGTGAATTGAGTGTTGATCTGGGTGATGGTAAAAATGGATATAAAAAAATTGAGCCTAAATATGTGTTAGTATTGCCGTACTCTGAAGGCTTTACAAATTATAAGAGGAAGTTGGGTAAACTGATAGGAAATTTAGAGTATAAGATCGTCTCTAATTCATGTAAGGTACGCAATATGTTTATTAATAAATCAAAAACTCCGGTTGGATTGTGTTCTGATCTCGTTTATCAATTTACATGTAATGGGTGTAATGCCACATACATTGGAGAGACTTCCCGTCATCTCTGTACTCGAGTTCTAGAGCATTGTCGATTGAAGGGTTTGACCAATATTAGTGAACACAATAGAGGCTGTAAAAGTGATATAGGAATGTCTGATTTTAGAATTTTGTTGAGAAGTTTTAATAGTTATTGGGAACGAGTGATATGTGAAGCATTGCTGATAAGGTCATTGGATCCAAAGATTAATGTGCAAAGTGCTGTGACTACGAATGTTTTGAATGTTTTTAAATAGTTTAAGTATGTTAAATCATGTTTGTTTTTTTAATATTATTAAAATAATTGAAATTTTTAAATTACATTAATTTTTAAAAAATTAGAATAAAAGGGAAAAAATTTTAAAATTTTAAATTAATTTAAAATATATTTTTAAAAATATTTATTTAGTAAAAAATTAAATTAATAAAAAATAATTTGTTTAAATTAAATGTTAATTCATAATATTTTTAGTTGGTTTTGAGTACCTGAAGATGATAGCTGTGCTATCGAAATATATCGTACGAAAGGTTTTTTATTGGCGTTATCTTTTAATTAAATCGTTGCCAAATTTATTTAATTATTTAATAATAATAATAATAATAATAATAATAATAATAATAATAATAATAATAATAATAATAATAATAATAATAATAATAATAATAATAATTAATAATAATAATAATAATAATAATAATAATAATAATAATAAATAATAATAATAATAATAATAATAATAATAATAATGATAATAATAATTAATAATAATAATAATAATAATAATTATTATAATAATAAAATAATAATAATAATAATAATAAAAATAATAATAATAATAATAATCAACATATGAATATAATACAATTTCTAACAATAAATAATGACAATATATATATTGAAGAGAAATTTATTTAAGAAAATCTCACAAAAAGTCGCAATATATTTTTTAGTCAAAGAAATTCTTTTTTATAGTAATGCTATATTTATAGATATCACTTTGTTTATTATAAAATCTCCTGTCGTAATTAAAAGTAAACTTTTTGTTTCGTTCAAAATTGAGATATTTCTGCCTGAAATTGTGTTCAAATTCGAACATTATTTCAAGAGTAGAATGAAAAATTAAATATTAATTACTATTTTGAGTATTTTATTTTAAAACCTTATATTTTCTTTTTTAATCTCGTTTGAAAGTCATATGATTGGAAACCTTTGAAAGAATATTTTTGCTTTTGAGCATGAAGCTCATAAAATTAAATGTGCAATTGAAATAAAACATGTAAAATGCAAAAAATTATTAAATTGAATAAGACGCCATGAAAATTATAACATTATAACCTATATTTATGACTTTCTCTTTTGCGTTTGTATTATGTGCATGGTTACATCAATTAATTATTATTATTCGTTGGTTTTTTTCAAACCCGGTATAGTGCACCCCCGTTTATCCGTAACCCCCCAACCCCCACCCACCTCTTACCCCTCTCCATTAAGGAATTTTTACCGCAGTTAAGATCATTGCGGATAAACGGTTCTTCACTGTATTTGCACTGTTTTTCAAGACTTCTATTATTTATTTTAAAATTTGTTATTTATTAATATTAATAATTTGATTATCAATTGGAATTTTAATTTTATTATAAAACGCCGATCTCTGAATAAACAGTACAATTAAAACATTAATTTATTTTATTAAATTAAAACAACTAAAAATTATGAAATACTCGAGTAACATTATTATAGGATAAAAATCTAATAGGAGAAGCATTTATAATTATTTTGCTGTTTTAAACCACAAAACTATGAATAAAAATAATGAGAAACCTAGGAATTCTATTTATGAACTAGCGGTTATAAAGAAAGAATACCTTATAGGTCTCATGAGTCCTTATCAAAATCAAGCTTGAACAAACTGGTTGCGCTTTATATGTATGGATCAATTAATTGAACCAAGATAAAATATTTTTATCCATTCAACTCAACCACTTCACAATTATAATCCTAAGTGCAACATTGATCCTAAGTCATAAACGATTTATTTTATTGTAATTACATTTTTTACAATAATCTCACTTTTAATAATTTAAATGAAATTTTTTGCGTAATAATATAAGCCATGTCATCAGCGGCATTTTACAAAATTTGTAGCCCTTAAAAACGGATTTTAAAAACAAAGTATAATTATAAATAACAATAAAATGTAAATAAATAAAAATAATAAGAAATCAAAATATAATAAAAACAAAATATTATGTCACTTATAAAGAAATCAGAGGTTAAAAACAAAAAAAGTTCTTATAAAATAATAATTATTAAAAAATGAAATAAGTACAGTTCTTTGATAACGTAAATTAAAACATTATAAAAGTAAAATTTATTTAAAATAGTTTATGCATACTAAAAAAGGAAAACTTAATAAATAATAGTAACTTAATTTTTTTAAATACATATAAATTTAAACGAAATTATTTATTGTGCTAAGCACAGCTGGCAGAATGGATAAGGCATTTCTATATATCATACATGGCCAAACTGTGGCTCTTCTACCTTTTAATGCGGCTGTAACCAAGTTTAATAATTTATCGTTAATTTTTAATTTCAAAAATAAATTATATTATAAAATATCTCAACAATACAATTTTTTTCTAAATACACCAGTCTCTCGCTTAACGAAAAATTCGATATACGGAATCAATAGAACTACACACAAATTTGTTCTAGTACTTAATTTTTTTAAAATTTTGTACATTACATAAAACTTATGTATATATTGACTAATAATAACTACTATACATTAATAGTACCTCTATATAATATATAAAATTAAAATATTTGTCTAATTGCGGCTCTCAAAATTGTGAGTTTTCAATTTTTGGCTGCTGTCATGATAAAGTCTGACAGCCCCTGCTATATATAATTGTTTTATAATTATTCCAGTATAATAACATTTTAACATGACAGTAAAGAAATCTTTTGTCCTCGAAAATCACTTGTCACATTATTAGATTAATTTAAGATATTTTCAAAAGTTTACTATTTCTCAACTTTATTTCAAACAAATGAGATCTATATACGTCAAAAATATCTTGAGCAAGAAAACATTACACATTTCATTCTATAAATATTTCATTATTTAATATTGCATATTCATATTCTATTAAATTTACTTTTAATGCCTAGTATCACTCAAGTTAAACTTTTACAATAACACTTGCTATAGTCGATGTTGAAAATTTGTGTTACACTGACGAAATAAATTAATCTATATTTATAGTGAAAAAAAATGAAATTTTAATAAAAAATAAAAACAGATAAATTTGAATTAAAAAATAAAGGATTTTGCTGAAAAATTTTAGTAACCTTATTCCACGTATTTATCACAATAAATAAATTGTAAATTTTCACTATCGAAAATTTACGAAAAGTGCAATTAATTCTCATTTAACTAATTAAAACAATACTCAAGTTCGGAAAATTAAATGAATGGCTTGAAAAGTAGAATTACGATAGTTTTTAATTAACTTCTTCATTTAGAGATTGGAAGAAGTCAGATAATATTTTTAAAATTAACTAATTAAAATACGAAAATAGTATTGAATTAACTAATGCATGTCAACAAAAAAAAGTGGTTTATTTAGAAAACACATTGTAAAATAAAGTGTTTATTTGACTGGGACTCCAAACAATCTAAAAATGGTCGTTACAATAGTGATGAATCGTTGAAATGGTTTTTCTGCTCCGAAATGGAAGGTTCTCAGTTCTTTCCTGTGACTAAGTTTTGAAATACAAAATCGACGGGCTGAGCCAAATTTGTGATCATACAATTTCATTCCAAAATATAAATAAGGGAATCTTTGGAAAACTCTCTAGAATGCGCTTGATAAAGTTCTAGATTCTTTAAACTTTTCAATGTCTGAAACTAAAAGGGCTTTTAATGGAGAATAAAGTTTCCATTTGTCAATGGATTAAGGTTAACTAATTAATAAATTGTTTATACATATTATTTGGCCTGTTTCCAAGTCAAACTCAAATTATTACGAAGCAAAACAATGGATGAGGATGCGCGTTTTAAACAAGAAATTATAATTGAATCCTTTATCACTTAATGTAATGCTGTATCCAAGGTGCTGTTTAAATTTGCACTATCTAAATATCCTGTTCTTGTCAATCATTTCCTCATCACTATAAAATAATCTTTAGGCAATGGAGCAAAACAAAAGCAAAATTTAAATCAAATTAATTTTAATGTAGTTCTTTTTTAACCTATTAAGCATTCTCTATCTGTTCAGTTGTACACTTCACTATCATAGATGTCACGCGAGTCCGCCGGGGAAACTTTAAAGTAATCAAAACATTAAAAAAGTATCATTTAAGACTCGAAATAGGGAATGACGTTTTGGGAGTAAATTAGAGGTTGCTCACATGATGACGTTGACTTTTAAGTCAGCATTTAAGCGAGACCTCATATCAGGCCGGTGTCACTAAATGGAAAATAAAAAAAGTTTGTGTAGACCAATTCTTTCAAACAATTTTATGAAACAAATAATAGGATATGAGTCAGAATCGTTAATCTCCAATCTTTGATGTGGAACCCAGATAGCTTGCCTATATACCTTCCCAATAAGATCAAGTTGTCACGAATGTGTTAGCTATTTCTTACACGGCCATCTTGGGTCCAACTTTCGCAGTACTTTAAAGGCGTCAATCTCATTTGCAGCAGGTCTTTCACTTTGAATTCTATCAAATAAGTATAAATCACCATTGATAATATTCTAAACCAGCGCTGGCACTTAAGGACCCTCAACAACATATAATGATGCTTGTAGTCACCAATTTTGTTTTAGATTGATAAAAAATATTTTTTGCTTTTTCATGCCAGAAACCTAAGCAAATTTGAAGTTAAATTATTTATTTAAAATAAAACCATCACTGAATACTTTTAATATCGTATATGCATTAATTCAATTGAAAAAATTATTTTGTTTTATTCAACAGAAAATGACTTTTAGACATGAGAAACATTTCAAAGTATTTTTACAAATGTCAAAATTGCATTATAACAATTAAAATAATTAAAAAAATAATTATGGCAAGTAGAATCAGTTTCCGTCATTTGCTGCGTCAATTAGTTGTCGATTATATATCAATGTTTTCTATTTAATACAAATTTTCGGCACTGTCTTTTTCAAGTGTTATTTTATTGATTTGATTGCATTTGGTCAATAAATTCCATGAATTTATTTTCAATTATAATTGCAAAAAAGTATTTAATAATACTTACTACAAGATTATTAAAATATGAGAGACTGTTTTTTGGTTTGAAGAGGTCGATGAAAATATGCAAAAAGTTTGGAAAATTAAATTATTGTTAATAATATGTCGACTATTAAATTGTAAACAAAAACATTTTGTACGCAGTCATTTATCCATTAATTTGCATTAGTAAATATTTTACATACGGTTTTTTCATACGAATCGTATTTAATTAAACACTTTCCTATAATTGAAGGTTAAGAGTAAGAAAAATAAATATTTTTTAGCTGCTTGGCTTATATTTCAATACCTCAAAGAAAGTCTGGCGTAAACATTAATTCATAATGTATATTGGCATGATAACGGACAAATTTGTACTACTTAAACCGATTAAGCTGATAATATCAAAATACAAAATATTAAAATAAATGACAAAAACATTAATTTGTCAGTTTATGAACCTAAAAAGAATTTAAACTATTATTTTTATTATTATTATTATCATCATCATCATTATAAGGACTTTTTTTGGTTTTCACCTCTGATTTCTTTATAACTGACATAATATTTTCTACAAAATTTGGACTATGAATCAGATTTATTAAAGGTATTCATAGTCAAAATGTTGTAGAAAATACAATTATTATTATTATTATTATTATTATTATTATTATTATTATTATTATTATTATTATTATTATAACTATTATTAAATACTATTTTTAAAAACAAATAAAATTATTTTATTTAAACAATTTAATTAGGTCTATTAATAATAATATTTTTTCATTTAACAATTTTAATGAAATACACACATCACTCGCTCAACACGATAAATAGGCTCTGCTAGATCACAGTGTTAAACGAAACAATGTAAATCGCGACTAACAATAGTATGAAAAAAGGTGATAGATAGAACCTATCTCCTCTTTTCAATACATTTATTAGTCTTTCTTTACACGATTTCGTTTAACACGGTGATCTAGCAAAGACTATTTTCCGTGTTAAGTAAGGGACATGGTGGATTACAATCTACTATTAATTCAATTTTAAATATTATTCGATCCGTTTATTTCGAAGGCGACATACATCAATTTTGGCATAGAAACATTGTTATTCTCTCTAGACATTTTTAATAAACCTTTTTGGATAATAAATTTATAAATTTACACTATATATATATATATATATAATTTACGCCAAAATTGACTGCTAAAGCTTAAAAAATTATTTTAAAATTTATTGAATTATAAATTTTTGTAACAAAACATGAATTTGCCCTTCTTTCAAGATAAAGGATTCATTTCATTTAGTTTTGAATATTCATCGCAAATAATTTTTTTTTCATAATTTAATAATTAATTTTTAAATTTCCAATTTAATAACCATTTTGATATTTTATATAAATTATGAAACTAGCAATATTAAAGAACGATTACAATAAATAGTTGTTTTTGCGTCTGTTTACGCCATAATAAGTTCTCCAATTTGTGACTGACGGAGAGTGAGTGTATTTTTTTGTTTAATTCCGTACACCGACGAATTTTCAGCTAATGATTTCATTTATTTTCATTTTTACAAAAGATCAAATATTTTTATATTATTATTATATTGAACAGAAATTTTCGTCTTTGACTTTATCAATTGTCATCAAGTGACTTGAAAGTTAATGAAATATCATAAAAAAATAAACAAATCAAAGGTGAGCAAAAAAACAAAGAATTTTACAGATAAACGGGATTTGAATCGGGAAAAGGATCTGCAAATCCTTTCCCATAATTCAATTTCTTTCAATTGGGATATTTAATCTCATTGACATTTGACCTTGATTTCAGGAAATCAAATTCTAATTTGAATAAAACATTGAATTAATTAAATTCATTATATTATATCAGCTAAAAATAAAATATTGTTTTGATTTCAAACAAGTATCAGATATATTTTTAGACGAAAAAAAATTTCCAAAAAACGGTTTTTGTCATGAAAAGAATTTAATTGTCTAAAGTTGTGTTTTTCAGAAATTATTGTCGACAAATCAAACAAATTTTTTTCCCAACGAATTGTTACTTTTTGAATAAATAGAGATAAAATTCTTTTATGCTCCACTGAAATTCACACCGATGATTTGAATGTGGAAATGGAAAACTTTTTTTTAGTTAAGAAAATTATAAGTAATTTTTTTGTTTGTTTTTCTATTTTTACCATGAGAATAACAGTGGAGTTTTATTCTGGGTCAACAAATTGAATAATTTAATTCTGATTTATTTTGTTTTAATTCATGCGCATTTTTGATTAATTTGTTATGTTTGAGTTTTAAAGGAGTTGTAGGTGGAATGTATTGATATTTATGGGGTCCAAATTTTTTTTATTTGATTTTATAATTATTTAAAATATTCTGCTCACAGCTAAAAGTTTAAAGCTCATACTTTTTTATACTTTATTGCAGCTTTATAAATTTTATTCAGTATACTTATTCTTAGCTATAGTTATTTATAGGAAAATTTTATATTCACATTATATTTTATTTTATTTCATTTACATTTGAAGACATAATAATGTATTTCAACTTAAAATTTTTCATACAACCTAAATTTAACGAAATGTTTGTCTTCAACAAAAGCACCTTTCACCTTCATTAATAATTTTTGATAATAATATTTATAAAAGTATTTATTTTTATTAATTTTTATAAATTTTATATGAAAAAGGTCTTACCAAGAAAGGGATATATATAGAAAACACATTTATTTAATTTTCTTCAGTATATTTTTATAAATGTATAAATTTCACGTATATAATTGATGAATTTCCAACTCCAAATTTCCTAGGGCTTTGAGCCTCTTGACACACTTCTTATAAAACAAATTAATTTGAATGTTTCTCATTTTCATTAATTAATTTAAATTGACTATCACAATTTTAAAATTTTATTGCCTATAATTAATTTTTTTATACTTACTATCCTACTTGCAATTTCTTTTTATTGGTTTTTCCTTAATACTTTTACATTTTAATTTTGATAATTTCATTTTTATCAAATTCAATTTTTAATATCTGATTTTTTTCAAAATAGCGATAAATAACTTGTTTATATATCCATTCTTAAAAACAAATGGAGATAAAGACAATTGAAAATGAATATCGACCAATGGTGAAAAGGATAAAATATATTATTGAAAATTAATCAACTCAAATCAATTTATGTATTAAAATAATTCGGAAAATTTAATTCATTTGAACTTTATAACATACACACACATATATATAAATATATATATATATATATATATATATATATATATATATATATATATATATATATATATATATATATATATGCATATCAGGCTAGTTTAGTTAGAATTATGTTTACTTTAACCATATTTGATGTAAATACCTGTTATCAGGTTGTTCAACATATTTAAACAATCGTCAACGATAGAATTTATACTATGTTATGCTAATAACACGTAAAATTGCGAAACGTTCGCTCTTATTCAGTAATATATTAGATAGAAATTATTCAAGGAGTTGTAGATGTTTTCTATTAAATAATTATTATTTATTTATTTTCTTTTATTTTATTTTATTATTAATTTATTTTATTTTTGAATTCCAAAATTATTTGATCAACACTTGATAATGACTGGGCCAAAACTTTGTGGTAATCCTTAATAATTTTTATTGATCTACTGATATCTACTATGTAATATGAAAGCGCGCGTGTGCAATTAAGAATTTTAAAGAGCCCAATAGAGTCATCGTTATAAAATCCGTTTGTAATATTTCACATGTATAAAACAATTACGTATATAAAAATATTAAGAAACATTAATCAATGTGCAAAATAACTGTTTTGTATAAGAACTTTTAAAAAATAAATTAAAATTGAAAATACATTAGTTCTGAAAATTTTATGAATATTCAAATGAAAAATAATAATTGTTTTTAATACATTCCGTCTATCAATACGTTATATCTATAGTTTAAATTTGCTCACTTTAATTTGACCATGGCACTAAGTCCAAATTAAAACATTCGACTTTTTTATTATTAAATGACAATCGATTAATATTCTAATTAAGAAAGCATCAAATATTACAATTACATTTCTACATGTTTAAAATATTTATTATTATAAAATAATAAAATAAAAAATAAATAAAAATAACTAAAAGACAAATGAAAGCTTTCATTAAATTATATAATTACATATTTTAAAACGAATAATTAAATTTATTTTCTTAAGAGATATTTTAGTGGATGTTCAAAAAAGTATTCATATCATATAATTTCTTTTAAACTTTCACATTAAACTTTTATTTTTAAATTGTATTTTATTTAACTTGGAAAAATATCCTGATTCCGAAAAATGATACGAAAATTTTCCTGCAATTTGAAAGAAAAACAGTTAATGCTAAAGGATTTTACATCTCCGAAAAACAATGACATATTCTGACCGTCATTTCTCCAGTAGCAATAAGATCATTTTTTTCAGATTCAGGCTGATAGTACCTTGTTACTATATAAAAGGAGGATGAGGGTTCAAATTGATATAAAGAAGAAATTAGTTATAGAAAAGTAAAGAATTTTAAAAAAGGGAAATTAGTAAATAAAAAAACTACAACTTAGATTCTAGAAGAATAGAGTATAGGTTTTTATCTAAATTAATTTTAATTAATATTGGATTATACTTCTCTTTTTTTAAATGTTTGAAAAATCAATAAATTTTAATATATTATTGGATAATTAGTAGAAATTGACAATTAATTGTATCCTGGAAAATTCAATTACAGTAATTAATTGTTGAGTTACGTGTACTAGAAAAATTCAATAATTTATTACTAAAAAATTAAAATGTATTCATAAAATCAATTATTATTGTTTCTATTTATTATTAATAATAATATTTATTTATTTATTATTATTAATAATATTTATTTATTATTATTATTAGATCGATTTAGAACATCCATTATTAAAGAATATTTATTAATATAAAAAAATTAAATTCCTTTGAAATTCTTCCGTTCTGAAGAAATTTAAACAATTCTATTTTGAGAATTCTGTATTATTATTAGATTAATTAAAATTAATTATATACATATATTATTTTTAATATTTATTCTTACAATTATTATTATTATTATTATTATTATTATTATTATTATTATTATTATTATTATTATTATTATTATTATTATTATTATTATTATTATTATTATTATTATTATTATTATTATTATTATTATTATTATTATTATTATTATTATTATTATTATTATTATTATTATTATTATTATTATTATTATTATGAAATTAGCTAAATATATTACTTTGGATAGGATGAATTAATATTAATGAAATGGGAATTTATAATTGGGATAATTCACTGGTATTTGTTTCTGATTAAATATCCATTAGTCACATGAAATTCTTTAAAATTAATATCTCAATTCAAAATATATTTCCGTTTCTGCTGAAAATCTTCCGGAAATAAATTTTAAATCTATCAAAAAATTTAGGCAAAATTTGTCTGTAAATTCAGTTGTTCATTATTACACACACACAAACTCAAACTGGGCTTCAACAAACAAATAAATAAAATCTCATAAACAATCAAGCATCTTCTCTACTATTTATCTATGAAATAAATGCTAAATATATATTTTTGTCCTTGCCATATTTGCCTTTCCATTTCTAAATTGACACCGATTAAAAGCGTTTAGATATAAATTATTTATTATTGATATCGGAAGTTATATATTTGGTAATAAATAATAATTATTTCTATAAATTGAATTTATTCTTTAATTAAATAATCCTATATACAAACTATTTTAATTAAACTCAGACTTCAATGAATTATACCTTCACAGAAGGTCTTCCTATCTCTGTAATTACTTCGGAAACTTTTCATCTTTTATATAGGTGAAATTCAATTTAATCAATTTTACAGACGTTGCACGTGTGATTTTACCTTTATATTTTATTCATTAATTAATTTTTAATTAATTTATTGTTGATCAAAATTTGAAAACGAAAGCAAAATCTTTTCTTTTTCCTAATGATATTTCACGTACAATTTCCATTCTTAAACGTTGCCAGCTATATTATCATAATTTATAAAGAATTTTTGCAAAATAAATATTCAGTTTCGAAATCTGTATTATTTAAAAGAAAACTATTTTCTGTAATTTTCGAGGTCGGATAAGACTTTCATTTTATTTTTATTTAAATTATTATTCAACAGAGTAAATTTATTTATTTACATTATTATAACAAAGAAATATAAAAATATGTATTTTTTTGAAATATGTTCAGATTTGTTAAAGATTAGTCCAACCGAAAACCTTAATAAAGAATTCAAATTTATTTATTAATTTTATTTTTTTAAATATATTTAAATTTATTTTTTTTAATTAAATTTTTTATTGCAATTAACCTTTGGGATTCGCTTAAATATTTCTTTCAATTTTAAACAAATTTAACTTACATCTAAAAAAGAGTAAATAAATACGTTCTATCTAGCCCCTTTATCCAAGAAACGTAACTCAAACACTCATTAAGAGTAAAGCGTAATTTAAACACAATTATTATAAAGTACCTAATATTTTTAGTGGGATACCCATAGAAAAATGCCTATGTAGATCGGATTTAGCTAGTTGCGGTTCCAATATAGACAGCTGATCTTATTAGCGTTTTAAAGAAAATATTTTTTACATCAAATCCCCCTGATTAAAAATCCGAGACTTGTAAAACAAGGAATAAAACTAATAGAAATATAAATTAATATGGGACATTTTATTATAAATTATAGCTTATTTCTTTACAGAGGTTTGTGCGGAAAAATATTTATTACAGATGACATTTAATAATGACAAAAAAGTAAAAAAAAACAATTTTAAATTCCGAAATCCGATCCACGTCTGAGTGAATGTCTAGGATATCTGCAAGCGTCATTTTTAGAGTTAATGATAAATCATTAAGAAATTCTCTTGATTCGTAGAATATTTGCTTGCTTATCCATCAATTTGCGTGGAATAATGAAAGAAATGAAAGAAAGAGAAATTATTAAGTCATTTCTATTAAGTGCATTCATTACTTGAAAGACCGATGCAAATAATTTGTCAATGATTTTACTTAAAGAAAATTCTATTTATACATTGAAAAGATATTTAATTTCCTAGATTTGTGATATTTTTATTTCTTTTCTGCGAGAAATTTTATTTTTAGAATCGCTAGCTTTTTTCATGAATATAATTATTCAGCGGAGCAAATGTGCATTTTGTAAATTAGTGTGAGAATTTACTGGTAACAGGCGGTTATGGTTTTACACTACTAATAATATTTTTTGTTAAGTACTTTGGAATAATAATAATAATAATAATAATAATAATAATAATAATAATAATAATAATAATAATAATAATAATAATAATAATAATAATAATAATAATAATAATAATAATAATAATAATAATAATAATAATAATAATAATAATAATAATAAAATAAATATAATAATAATAATAATAATAAAAATAAAAAAAAAATAATAATAATAATAATAATAATAATAATAATCAGAATATTCTTTTAAAATTTCATTATTTTAAGTATAAATTTTATGATACGTAAAAATTTGTTTAAATGTTTGAAAAAACAAAAACTAATTTAAGGTGAAAAAATTAATAACGAATTTTACTTATAATAATAATTTTTGTTATTTTTAAAAATACGTTATTATTATTATTATTTTCAAAATATTTTTTAATAGCATATTTTCAGTTTGCAAATTGTGTATCGAGATTTAAAGCCAGAAAATCTACTCATAGATCAAAATGGTCATATAAAAATTACAGATTTTGGATTTGCAAAAGTATTAAGAGACAGGTACAAATTATTAAATTGAATAATATAAACTATTTATTATTGAACATTTTTTTGTAACTCTCTGATGTCCATTTTACACAATCTAGAATTCATGTTTAATTTGAGTACAAAGTAAACTCCAAAGTAAATTAACTGCTTTATAGTTAGACCAAGGCGTTTAAAGACTGTTGTCTTAAATTCATAGGCCCAACTCCAACGAAATCCAAAATTTATTAAAAGATTGTTTGATTGATATTTTATCAACCAATATCTTCATTTGTGTTCTAAATTGACATGATTTTCAAAAATTATATATATATATATATAAAGTGAAATTATTGACCGAAAACACATTTTGCCGGTGCCTCTTATTGAGGCGAACATATTTTAAATTCAGAATACTGACGTTAAATACAATAAAATAATAAACACAATAAGGTTTACTGTAATAATTAAAGCATATATTAAGCACTACTAGAAAGTGCCATTCAAACTTACTTTTTAATTTTATATTTTGATAAATTCACTGTCATCATCAACAGGTCAACAAAAACATCATTTTTGTATTTTGATTTACATATTCAAAAAAATTATAAAAACATTTAAAAAAAATATTATATGCAAATTAATTTTAAAAATTTAAAAATTCTCTAATAATTTCTAAAACCTTCCGATTACGTAATTGTCAACATAAATTTAGGTTCATAATCCTAACGGGCCCTAAATTATATCCAGACATTCTCAAGCATAAATAGGGTTTACTGTTTACATAAAAGATCGCATTACGTATTTAGAATTAATTGAGTAAATTCCTTTATTTATGAGGAATTCCAAGTTTAATGCTGCTACAATAATATGAGACATTTTTTTTGAAAAGTGCCATTATGCGTTTTGTTCTTTGTAAATAAAGATATTATTTTGAAGCATTTTTAACCTTCTATGTTTCTAATGCTTTGGAAGATATGCACATACATAGTGAATTGTTATACGTTAGTGCAGTAATGCGCAAAGTCTTAGTTGCTACCCCCAAATGGGTTGCGCAAAACTTCAGAGGGCGGGAAAAATTGGTTTTATCATTTTGAAATATCTAATAACAATCTTTAAATTTTGTATAACTATAGTTACATTTTTTTCTATATCCATGAAAATTTTATATATAATCATATAATTTTTTAAACAAACGATATGTGGGAATGTACAAAAATATTACTTGAAAGGAGTTTTTTTGGGTTTTTCAATAAATATTTCTATGTGGGGTCGAATAATTTTTTTTATATCCAAAAAAGTTTGCGTATTGCTGCGTTAGTGCAAATAATTTTCATTTGAGGTAATTAAGGCACTTATGCAGCTACCACCCCTCATAAAAATTTTTTACAAATAAAAGTTTTCAGTTTCTGGCTAGAAATTTAAGAAAAAAATAAATAGACAACGCCAGTAATGTTTTTTTAACAATAAAAGTTATAAAAAATGATGAAAGATGTAAATAATTTAACATTCTTTAACTAAATAACTTATGTTTTATTTTTATTTTTTTTTATATTTTATTTTTTGTAACATTAAAAAAACTGTTAACAAAATTTTCAGGTCGTTATAGGTTATATATTAAATTTTTTCTTTATAGAACAATTAAAAGAAATGAATGATTTATATTAATATATTACGATTTTTTTAAAAATTCTTTTTTAATTTGGAAAGTTAGTTAATTTTTTTATTTATGTTAGTTTGTTTTTTCAGTGCTTTTTTTCTTATTTTTTCCTAATTTTTTAAAATTTTGTAAAAAAATGTTTTGGGGAGGGGAAACTGCATAAGTGCCAATTTTAATTATAAGGTTTACGCTAAATATTTTTTCGGACCGTAAATTTAGATAATGTCTGAAAATGTCAAGAAGCAAAATTTTAAACGAAAATTAATTTTACTCGAACAGAAAATCAAAATTTAAAATCGTTTAAAATCTGGAGAAAAATCTTCTGTAAAAAAAAATCTGTAAATTCGAACGAAGTTACTATTTGAACTATAAGAAAAAATGAAAGAAAATTAGAAAAATGTTTATTTAAAAATTTTTAAATAATATATTATAAATAATTATTAAAAATAATATACAAAATACAAGCAAACCAATAATTGATAATTTAAAATAATTAATTTTAAAAAAGTTGTTGTTATTTTAAAAATTTAATAATAATTGAAACGAATAATAAATCTGGTTTTATCACTGAATATCCATTTTTGTGAGGAGTTATATAAATTTAAAATAAAAATTAAAAATTAAATTATTATTTGTAAACGTTATAAGAACTGAAATAAAGGAAAGAAAAATAATCAAATTTGTATTTCATAATTTTGAATAAAATAGCGCCTGTTACTGAGTTGAGATTGAGTTTTATTTTGATCTAATATTTAAAAACGAGGCCGTCTTTTGAGTTCAATGAGAGCGAAACGACAAACAGTAGCTTTTGATGTAAAAGAAGAAAATTTTAGAACAATTAATTAATTAAATCACAAATAATCTTTATAGTTAACACAGAGAGATATGACTTTTTTGTAAAAAAATATGTATTTGGAAGGTGTATGTCCATATAATGATATTTCCTGATTCCTGATGATGGAGACCATTACGTTGTAATATACGTGTTGGGGTATTACGAAAAAAGCACAGTGAAATCAATAAAACACTAAAATGATAAAAGTGCAACATTAATTAAAAAATTTACAAAAATTCGAAAGTAGTATTAATCGGGGGAAATTGGTATGGTTGAACGCCAAATTGAGAGACAAGTCCAGAAATAATAATGACAATTTAGTGAGGGGTCCCTAGAAAATAATATAAGACAAAAAACAAATTAATTAAAAAATTAATTACTAATGGGAAGCCCTATTCAATGGGAAGTCCGAGGCAATGGGAAACCCGAGAGATGAGGAAAACCAGGCGTGTAGACGGAATAATACAAAAGGGTAAATTGGCCTAAACAATATTAAATGGGCGCCACTGATCCATGGAGAGGTAATTATTTCCTAATTTGTAATTTAGTAATGTAGCAAACGTTGTTGACAAATGTCGGCTTAGGTGGTCTGTGGGAAGTAATTATGTTTAATAATTTAGTAATGTAGCAAATGTTGTTGACAATTGTCTGAAAACAGTCTGAGCAGGAGTATAAAAGGAAAAGAGAAAAACACGAAATGACCAGTGGTTGAAGCAAATGAGTAGTCTATCAGGTCAGTAAAAGAGTCTAAACCCAAGGAAAGTCAAACTTTATCTATCAGAAAAGGTGATTATCCATTAAATAACCTACCTTAAGATAATCAAATTTATTCGGTGGTTGAAGCGTGCAAATAAATCACAAATTTTATTTACAAAACATTGAAATAAATCGGATTGAGTTGTAACTGTGGTAAAGTTCAAATAAAATTATTCTGTGTTGGGTTTGCTTATTTGATTCAAAAAGGACACGAGGAGTCAGAGGGAACCGACTTTCAATAATAATAACCCAACATACGTCATTTTTGTTTAAACAGAATTTTATTTTTATCACAAATTTGCATTTATTAATTCGCTTAGTTTTATATTTATATTATTTTTTTTATTAATATTATTATTTTGATTATTATTATTATTATTATTATTATTATTATTATTATTATTATTATTATTATTATTATTATTATTATTATTATTATTATTATTATTATTATTATTATTATTATTATTATTATTATTATTATTATTATTATTATTATTATTATTATTATTATTATTATTATTATTATTATTATTATTATTATTATTATTATTATTATTATTATTATTATTATTATTATTATCGTTATTAAAACTTTAAAATTCTTTTTTGATTTTATCTTTTTTAAAGTTTATCTAAACGAGCCCCAACCAGGCAGAATGTCGAATATTTTGTAAAAGAATATCAAAACCTTTGTATATTTACTCAAATTTTTTACAAAATGCAAATAGAATTTTAAAATATTTAATAATAATTGAAATGAATAATAAATTTGGTTGAGTGAAAGAAAAGATCAATCAGAGAAAAAGAACCAAAAGCTAAAGCATTGTTAAATTTGGTTTTTGAGTGATCAGAACCTATTTTAGGTTGAAATATTTAATATTTCACTTTATGATAAAAATTATAGAAATTGGCTTATATATTGATTTATTTAAATTATATTTTTATTATTCTTAATATTAATATTATTATTATTAATAATATTATTAATTGTATTTATTATCATATTCATCAATAATTATTTTTATTTCTATTTTTGCTGTAATATAAAATCAGTTGTATTTTGTATGTTTCGAAACTCATTCACAATTTTATAAAATACTTTCTAATTTAAAGCACGTCTTAATATATTTTCCTAAAATTTTAAAATCACGTCACATGCAAGATTTTTATTATTTCATGTTTTTTTTTAAAAAAAAAATTTCTATTATTATTATTGCTTTTGGATATTTATTGTTGAAATCACTAATCTGTAATTGAAAATAATCGAATTTCCATTTTTACACTTGTTTGAATATTAGAAAAATTAGTTCGCCGTAATTTTCATTGCCGTATTTATTCGACTGGTAACGGCTACTTGGAGAGGGAAAATTCGTAAAAATTAGGGTCAACATTCCAGCTACAACTAATTATTTTGGTGAAACATCAGATAATTAAAGATTAGAAAAATCTTTTTAAACAAAAATTTTTTTGTAAAAAAAATTTTAAATTCAAGATTATAATTTCAGTAATACTTTATAAGTTATTTATCTGCAACATTGGGCGTAACATTCCCATAGCCAGGATGCATAGGCATATAATGCAAATGCCCCATTAAGTTTTGGGCGTATTTGTCACTCGATTTTATTTTCGTTCTCAGAATAAATAAAGTGTATTTTAATATTGTTTTATTTTCTACAATTTTTTAAGGATTTATCTTTGTCTGATGCAAAAATTTATGCTTTGAGATTTTAAATGTGAAAAACAGCTTTCAATAAAATGTTTTTTTATCTAAAAGTTTGTCTTTATCTAAATAAACAATAGAGATGCCAATTATTTAATTATTATTAAGTGCCATTCAAACATCAGTTTTATTATATATTTCTATAGCCTTAATATTATAATCAATGGGATATAAAAACTATAGATACAATAAATTATACCAATCACTTACTCAATAATTTTTATTAGTTTACATATTTTTTATTTAAATTATTCATTTTAAAGTTAAACAATATAAAGTTAAACATTATATAAAAAATATAAAAAATTAAAAAAAAATCTTTAAATTTGATAATTTATATATTTAACGATTTTATACAAACCCACAATGTACTCCCCGAGTTATTTTAAAAAAACTTGTGAAGGGCTTTATAAATTTTAATATTCTTTTGCAAATAATAAGAAAAATTAATAGAACCAAGTTCCTAAACCACTGATTATATGGGAATGCATAGAATATGTTTCATGGAAGGATTTACAATTCAGCAGTAACAAAAGAGTAAGGAAATAATCATGAAATAACAATGACAACATTATTATTATTATTATTATTATTATTATTATTATTATTATTATTATTATTATTATTATTATTATTATTATTATTATTATTATTATTATTATTATTTTTATTTTTATTATTATTATTATTATTATTATTATTATTATTATTATTATTATTATTATTATTATTATTATTATTATTATTATTATTATTATTATTATTATTATTATTATTATTATTAATATTATTATATTATTATTATTATTATTATTATTATTATTATTATTATTATTATTATTATTATTATTATTATTATTATTATTATTATTATTATTATTATCATTATTTTAAGAACATATACCATGTGTGGAACTCCAGAATACTTAGCTCCAGAAATTATTCAAGGAAAAGGATATAATCGCGCAGTCGATTGGTGGGCTCTTGGTGTTTTAATTTACGAAATGCTAGTTGGGTAGGTGCATGATCTAAATGAAATAAATAGGATGTTTTATAAAAACGATTTCAATATATTTCAACAGCCTCACTGTGTTCATCAAATATATTTGAAATTAAACCTATTTAGATTTATATTGCTTTTTTTCAAACAAAGTAATTCATTAAACCTTTTAAAAATTTATATTATAAAATTTATAAAAATCTAAGTTTTAACAAAATCTTAATAAATTTTTATTAAAATTTTTACATTCATACATAAATCAATTTTAAATATATTTTTATCATCTTGGTTACGAATATATACGTTATGGATACAGTTCTACAATAATTGGAAAGACTGCCTGTCATTTCCGTTCTCAAGTTCTTGATCATTTTCGAATGAAGAAATCGATTAATATTTATGAACACAATTTTGTGTTATTTTGTTTTCCTATTTCTGAAGTGATACATTAAAAATTTATTTATAGTTTGTTAAAATTTCGACTTATAAATTTTATAATATAAATTTAAAGAAAAACAGTATTTATAATGCTTTAACATAAAAACTTAATGACCTTTTTGTTTAAACAAAAGTAATTTAAATTCATAGTTTGAAATTCATTTCTACTTGATGATGACAGGTAGTCGGTCGAAATATATTGTAGTTTATTATATGTTGGATGATATTATTATTATTGTTATTATTATTATTATTATTATTATTATTATTATTATTATTATTATTATTATTATTATTATTATTATTATTATTATTATTATTATTATTATTATTATTATTATTATTATATTAATAATTAATTTAATCAGTATAATTTTAAATATTTATTTATATTAAGAATTGTCACTTTCAAGATATTTCATTGATTTTAATCCGATTTTGTAGATTAGAATATCTGAAATATTTTTTCACATTTATCGATGATACTTATTAATTTGTTTTAATGAATAATAAAATTTCTATGTTAACTTATTTTTATAATGAAATATATTATCAGCAATTATCGTTTCATTTTAAAGTTTTGTTTTAACCATTAAATGTTGTTATTAATTTCAGTAAAATGTAATATAGAATATAATGTAAAATACACATATCTGTATAAAACAGTTTCCATATTATTTAATAATTTTATTAAGATGTAATATTTTTCGATAATATTTACAATAATTACACATATTTAATTGTATATAATGTATCAACGTTGCACTGTTTTTACTGTCTTTTTTGAATGAAAAGACAGATTTCTGTTTAGGTTACGAAGACCATCATAATAATTTTAATTTTTATATTAGTTCTAAGAGACGGTCCTGGCCGTTTAACGTGTATATATATATATATATATCTCGAAAAAAATTATGGCCCATTTTTAATAAAAACACTGGTACGCCAAATAGATGAAATATATTTCAAAGAAATTATCCTCATCAACGGTCCATTATCCAGTGTCAAAATGTTATATACAGAAATAATAATGATGTATTAGTTATTATTTAATGAGTAAATTAAATAATTTCTTTTAATTCGTTGGTGAATTAATGTTAATTGTAAGTGATTGTAATTTAATCACCAATGCCTTTTATTATTAAAGTTATTATATAAAATTTTAAAATATTTTTAATCAGTATATTCTATACACATTTTCTATGTTCAATAATATTTCTCACCACTCTTAATGTTTCTGAACCCGTATGTGCATATGATGGAAAGTCTACCAAATGTATGTGACATTGCTCTCATTACATGAAAACTTATACACTAGATCAGACACTAAAATTTTGAGATTTATTATGAAACATATTTAACAATTTTAAACCTTTTAATACTATTTTAAATATATTGGAATTATCCAATGATTTTTTGATAGAAAACCTAACATTTTAAAAATTTCTGAATATGTAAAAACTAAAATATGAAATTAAATAGATTCACTATTATTATGTGGATTATAATTTATGTTGCTTTTATCCGGTGAAATCAGAATGCGAATAATGGTTTCCTTATTCAATTTTCTACAAAAGCCTTAGAACATACAATTTTATTTAAAAGAGAAACGAGTTTATGTATACTTTTGTTGGAGTTTTCAAACCTAAAAGATAATAAAAAAGACCTAAAAGTCAAACTTTTAATCATATCTTTTTATTTGTGAAATTTTTATTATTAAAATCTTATAATTTTGCACATAAGAGTGCATTCATTAAAGACACCTCCCCCAAAAAATAGACAATTTTTGATCCCACTCTAACGTATCCTTTTCTGTCCATTTTCATGAGCACCCCCGAAGACATCCCTCCAAAAACGACATCATTTATTTTCAGAAGATATTATTCTTAAATCTTAAATATTATGTTAAAATAGTTAAAATAAAAAAAAACACAGACTATTATCTTACATGCTATAGTGTAGACAAGTTCAAGAAGTAGGTCAATGTGATAATATAAGTATCAGTTTACTGTGGACTAGAAAGTTCAGATATGTGATTCACTGAGTGCTGCAGTAGATTCTTGTAGGCTATTCAAAATTCTAAGATGTATGCATGTATGTATGTAGCATAATACTATATTATAATAGCTTACTATCATAGCTATAAATAATATTGAGGCATTTGTTAAATAATAATTTGAAACGCAGATTTTAATGAAAGCATATATTATTGTAACTGAAGCTGCTGAATGCTGCTGGTAATGCCCTAAGCACTTGGATCCCCTCCTTATTGTCCCCACCTGTCCATTTTGCGAAGACCCCCTACCCGTTCTTAGGTCACGTCCTTAATTATTGCTTTTTAAGCGTTTCATGAATCTTATGTTATATACAGAATGAATTACTCTGTTATAAATGAATCATAATTTCATTTCGACTACAGATTATTGTTTTTTTTGCATTCAACACGAGTTTTCGGCGCTTCCTTATTTAGGTGTCATAAAAAATTTGCTGAGTCAAACATTTGAGTTAAATAGGAAGAAACATTTTTGTAAATTAAATAAATTAAATTGAAAGGAGAAATAAAAGGGAACAAAAAGATAAATGAATTTACTGAATAACGAATTAATGTTTGCTTGATCGAAATGTGAAAAAAACCACGGAATCATTTTTTTTAATTAATTTTAATTAATATAATTAATTTTGTCAAATATTGTAAATTCAAATTTATTTCAGAAATCCACCATTTTTCGATGACAATCCAATGAATATATATTCTAAAATTCTAAGCAACAAATTCGATTTCCCCCAGAATCTAGTTGAGCCAGATGCAAGGTTTTTATTTATTTATTTATTATTATTATTATTATTATTATTATTATTATTATTATTATTATTATTATTATTATTATTATTATTATTATTATTATTATTTTATTTTTCTTGTTTTAGTTATCTTGACATAGGATAGTCTCTATATTTTATACAATTTAATATTTAAATATGTTATACTTTAAATTACATTATATTTTAAAGGAAAATGAAAATGTCTTTTGCATTACGCAGATGCCGGTTAGAATATATTCCTTCACAATACCAATGAAGGTGTTTTTGTCGTTAAGTGAAAAGGAAAAATTAAGTTTGAAAGGATTGTAATCAAAATTAACAATATAATTTTCAAATAAAAAAAATATTCTCTACGGGTCTCGGTGGAGGCCGCGCTTTCCAGTGGATGCAATTGAGCGCTTTAAATTCAACGGAGAATTTCAATTTTTTACTACGCCACAAAACTTTCAATGAATTGAAAATTATCAAAAATTAATTTTTTTCGTTACTGATAAAAATAGTTTTGTAGATGACATCAATAAAATTTCTGTGAAAGCGAATTTGCATTTCTCTACGACAGACTGTTTAAGTTCTAACTCAATTTGACAGAATTGAAAGAAACTTGCAGCAAAAACAGTTTGTTGGTAAGCAGCAGAAAAATAAATTGTTTAAATAAATAGCAACACCATATTTGTCTAAATTTGGAACAATATTTTCGTATTTTTAAATTTGGGTGGTTATAATTCTGTTTTGGATTATTTATGAGTTTGCCATTCATTTGTCTTTGGCTAGTTTGTCTTTCGGCAATTCGGCAGGTTCTTTCTGTCAGGCGGAATCCATAAATCATCGCCTTTATGTTGATTGGATTCAGTTCTTAGGGCGACTTTGACTTATTGCATCATTATTATTATTTTTATTATTATTATTTATTATTATTATTATTATTATTTTTATTATTATACTTATTATTAATATTATTATTATTATTATTATTATTATTATTATTATTATTATTATTATTATTATTATTTTTATTATTATTACTATTAATATTATTATTATTATTATTATTATTATTATTATTATTATTATTATTATTATTATTTATTATTATTATTACTATTAATATTATTATTATCATTATTATTATTATTATTATTATTATTATTATTATTAATATTATTAATATTATTATTATTATTAATATTATTATTATTATTATCATAATTATTTTTTTGATAATTTATTATATATTTCAAAATTTATTAAATATTATATCTATAATGAATTTTCTAATAATAAATAAAAGTTTTCACTATTTCTAGATAAGAAAAATAGTAAAGAAATTTTGTGTGAACCAAATCCTATAATCTTTCTTTTTTTTCTACAAGCTTTAAACTAGAATGCCCATTAAAAAAAATATTCAGAGATTCTTGGTCTGGCTCTGCTAGGTTGAACCTTTCAAATAATATATCCGACATGATCGCTAAATTAAATTATAAAAGTGATTGACGCACTGAAAGTCTTCGGTCAAAACATTAAAGTCTGAAAAATGTAAATGAATATATTCCTTAGTAAATGCAAACTAATCGCGCACATTTCAGTGTTGAATCCACACGAACTGTAGAAGTGCAAATAGCATATATCGAAACTAATTAAAGTATTAGAACACAGTTGACATTATCGTTGACGTTACATGATCGGACTGTCAGCTCTATCCTTGTCATTCATTTGTACTGTCTATTCCCTAGGAATTCCAGGCATCAAAATCTAATAATTTTTTGATTCTTATGCCTATTACAAAAAGAAAAAGATGCGATTTACATTTCATCATTATAATACCTTGTTTAGTGTTTAAAATGCGTTTCTAGGCGTCAAAGATATAAATGAAACAGCTTCATTTGACGGATTGAAAATTGAGAAAGCCGAACGCACGGCCAAAAATAAACAATTTTTAATTTTATGTTATTTTTAAATATTAATTTGCACTATCGTATATGTAACGCAACACATTAAACTAGGCACAAATATTAAGTTCATTTTTTAATGAAGGTTTCGGCTCTTCTTTAATGTTTTGCAAGCGGAGTCATCATCATCGTTTCCAAACTTTTACTAAGCGAAAACACCTTAAGACATTTGTCTGTTCTAGCATTTTTCTACGTTATTCTTAGGACATTTTACAGATTTTCCAAATCCAGTTCCAATTTTAGGACAATCTTTTATAATAATAATAATAATAATAATAATAATAATAATAATAATAATAATAATAATAATAATAATAATAATAATAAAATGATAATTTATGATAATAATAAAAATAAATAAAATTTCATTATAATGAAATATTAAAAGTGTTGTGATATTTTTTTTTGTTCTCTCTATTATATCCAATTTAAATGAAGAATTTAATAAAATTTTCCAATTTCCGCAGTTTTGACTGTTATTCTATTTTTGTCTTTACACTTCATTTCCCGTTAACAAATTATTTGTTTAATTAGATGCTCTGTTTTCATTGTAATTTGATGCTCTAGTATATTTTATATTTGAAAAATATTAGTTTTATACATAATGAATTTATATGTATATATTACTATTGGTTAAACTATGTGTTGTTTAAAAATTATGTTTATTTTCTTCTTCAATCAAAACTTGCTAGGCTTAAATTCTAGGGATTCGCTGCTGGCGGGATTTGATTTAAAACAAAATAATAAAATTCAAAAAATAATTAAAAATATTTCTTGTGAAATTCTGTAATTTTATTTTTTCCCTATTTGAAAAATCGCTTTCTTTTGTTTATGATAGAAATATATTGATTTCTCGTGGATGACATTTTACATTTGTTTTGAGATAAAAATATTAAAAGTTTAAAATTAGAAAATAAATAAAATTTTAAAAATATAAATTAAAAAAATTAAAATAAAGTTATTAATTTTTGAACAAAATAAAAATAAATAAAAAATGTTTTAAAATGTTTGAAAAACTTTCTGAAATCTATTTAAGGAAAACTAAATTTAATTTAATTAACATCAGTCTACGTAACACACTCGACAAGTTTTAACTTGCATAAAAGTGACACACATATTGACAGCACTATCTACATTCGTAATGAAATTAGTCCATAAAGATCGTTTTAAATCGAAATTCAACAAGAAAATGGCCTTTATTTGTGGTGGCATTAATATTTACCATTGCCCTATAAAAGGTTAAATTCATTTCAATAATTGTGTTAATAAATATTTTTTACTTCCTATAGAAGGGATTTAAAGTAAACGTAGTTAATTTTAGAAATGACGATAAATAATGATAAATTATATATTAGTATATTGTATGACCCGCGATAATTTCCAAATTAGCCCGCGATCCAATCTAAATATTTTACCAGATTTTTAATAATTTTTATTTGGAAATATTGTAATAATTGTAATAAAACTTGAGATTGTAAATCCTAACTTATAGTTATATTTTATTTTATATGTGTTGGGTTTTTATAGAAAGTCAGTGTTTAGGTCTGATTCCTTGGTGTCCTTGTTTAATCAACTCAATTAACCCAACACAATAAGATTTAATTTCAATCTAAATATCACAACTTTATTCATAACCTTCACAAAAATCGATTCAATTCACAATACTCTGCACAATTACGCTGCACAATTTCACAATAAATCAATGCGTAGAGATAAGTCTGGTGGGTTTCTGGGTGTTGATATTTTGAAACTATATGGTTGTTACCCAGTCAACCCCATACAAATATCTTTCGCTTACCACTTGGAACCAATTGCTAAGCAACGTTGGAACTGTGTTCGAGTGGGTAGATCGTCCGCAAAAAGTGAGCGCTATTACTAATGCTATAATTGACCGAAAGATCCATGGGTCCAACGAGCTGTCGATAGAAGGCCTGTGCTCGATTTCGATTTTTAGCTGCTATTATTCTCCTATCTCATTCAAATGTTAACCTATACTCTCATATCATTTATCTTTATGTCCATTCACTTGGTCCTTCTTATAGTTGTCCGTATTGATGATTTTGCTATGGCCTGTGAACCCTTTGTTATGTAAGTATCCGCACCGTATCTCTCTTAACCTTATCCCTATTATACCTACAATGTTCTCTATTATTGATACTAGCATTGTCATTGTTACTATTATATGTATTTCCTTTATTAATTGTTACTACTATTACATTTATTATTATTCTTATTACTATAATTACCATTATATTTATTATTATAATTATTATTATTCTCCTATCTCATTCAAATGTTAACCTATACTCTCATATCATTTATCTTTATGTCCATTCACTTGGTCCTTCTTATAGTTGTCCGTATTGATGATTTTGCTATGGCCTGTGAACCCTTTGTTATGTAAGTATCCGCACCGTATCTCTCTTAACCTTATCCCTATTATACCTACAATGTTCTCTATTATTGATACTAGCATTGTCATTGTTACTATTATATGTATTTCCTTTATTAATTGTTACTACTATTACATTTATTATTATTCTTATTACTATAATTACCATTATATTTATTATTATAATTATTATTATAATTATTATTATTATTATTATTATTATTATTATTATTATTATTATTATTATTATTATTATTATTATATTATCCTAATTATTATCATTATTATTATAAGTACCACGATCATTATTATTATTATTATCCTCATTATTATTATTGTTATTATTATTATTATTATTATTATTATTATTATTATTATTATTATTATTATTATTATTATTATTATTATTATTATTATTATTATTATTATTATTATTATTATTATTATTATTATTATTATTATTAAGTTTTTGTAGGGATCCGTCCTTATTCCTTAGCGTTATAAAAATATTTTATTTATATACGACATTAGCCGTAACCCATTTACAGTTTTCGACAAAGTATTTTTGTTAGTTCGAAAAATTTTATCAGCGTTCCGCCCTTATTTTACGGTTTTATCCGATTATCCTATCAACAATTGAACAACATTTCACTTTCACTTTACTACTTTCGATAAGTACTTTAATTAGTTTGGAAAATTTGAGCAGCGATCCGCTCTTATTTTGTGGTTTCAAGAGAATATTATACTAACAATCGAACAACATTTCACTTTTGCTTTACTATTTTCTATAAGTATTTTTATTAATTCGGAAAATTTGACCAGCGTTCCGCCCTTATTTTACAGTTTTACGATAAATGTTTTAACTATTTCCGAAAATTTGCGCAGCGTTCCGCCCATATTTTTCGTCTCAATTCAACATAATTTATTTAATTCTTAAATATTATTTAAAGCATTATTTTCCATGATTTTAGTCGTTTGGATTAATCTTTTTCCGTTGGCTATTCATTTTAACTGTTGCAACGATTTCGCAATTTTCCCCGCTACCCTTTCCTTCTCTCTTTGTCCTTAAGATCTATGTATGTTCATGTTATATTTAATGGGTGCCCACTGGACTAGTCGGTGTTAGTGATTTTGAGCCGAATGTTGTTAAAATGTGTATGTCGATTTTATCGAAATTAAGTGCAAGAAAGTTGAGCCAAAAGACCCACTTTCAAGCTACTCTCTTTCGCTATTTAATTCAATGATTTGACGTTTGGGTTCCTGCTTTCTCACGCCGGAACCTTCACGGGCACGACTGTTGGCGATTGTACACGCACTTACACAGTCGATAGTTATGTGTAATTTTACTAACTTACAATATGTTTTGGCTGTGGGCCGAAAAATAAATAATAAATAAATTTTACCATAGTAGTTGAAATAAAAGCTTCGATGCACCAAGGTTGTTGGTTGAAAATATTTATTCAGCATATTACATTGTCCACGTTAAATTCGTTCGGTCAAATACGACAATTGGCAATACATAAAAGCGTTGTGAGTATTTCATAAATACCATTCGTAAAATCATTGTGCACGTTCCATAAATTCCAGTCGTAAAATCATTGTGCACATTCGATAAATTCAAATCGTGAAATCAATTCAATAATCATACACTAGTCGAGAGTGGTCGTGTTCAGGCAAAACACTTACCAGTGTTAATTGCCTGAATGCACTGCTCTCAGCTAGTTATACACACCAACTAATTTTCTGAAAAACTAAGACTGCAAAGTAAGAATGAAAATTTTTTTCTCCGAAAAATAAGACTGAAAATTTGTCAAAACACATCAGTATATATACCTATAATTTGACCTTAACCTTGCGTGTTAATTTTATTGCAATTAAACAAAATTCGACCTTGAAATTATTTGTGTTATCTAAATTAAATTTGTATTAATTTCTTAATTTAAATTGGTAATTTATTTTTAACATTTTTAATTAAATTTATTCAGCCAAAAAATATTTTATTTTTATTCATTTAATTCATTAATTTTTACTTTTATATAAATGGTCATTTTACGGTCAAATTTTCTTGTTTTTATGTTATTTTTTATGTAGATTTCGTGCGGTTCTTGATGCATTTTGTATTTATTTTATTTTACTTTTATGTTTTTTGATTTTATATTTATTTATATTCTCTCAGATTTTAAAGTGTTTAGTTGGTGTTGTATATTGTATTTTAAGTTATGTTGGTGCTGGGTTTTTGTGCTGTATTACTGATGCATTTCAACAATTCTCAAGGTCATTTGTGTTCTGGCCCAACACGTCTTCAAAGGGAGATGTCATTGTCTGGTGCGCAATACTTTAATTTGTTTGATTGATTGAATTCTCTTCTTTGCTGAACTCTCGGAAATATTCCCTTCGACCAACTGGCAATTTTATTGATCCGCCTTTTCCTTTTATACTCATCTCGCAAATCAGGTCATCCGCAAAACAAATTGGTTTTGGCATTTTTGGCATCTCTCTTTCCAAAACCAAATAAGATATTTCAGGGCTCCCGGGGTTTCCATTTACTTACAATAATTATATTGGTGTCGGGTTCCCCTTTTATCCTGAGTTTCCTTCGTCAACCAATTTCGTTTTCCATAATTAGGAAATTTTTTGACCTTCCGGGTTTCTCACACTGTTCAGGTTTTCTGTTGGCTCGGATTTCCCATTAGCTCGGGTTTCCCATTAGCCAATTAATTTTTAATTAATTTCTAATTTTATTAAATATTTCCTTCTGGGGACCCCAATCGATTTAATTTTATTATATTTGGATTTGTCTCGTCATTTGGCATCCGCCCATTCCCGTTTCCCCCGATAAATATTTATTTAAAAATTTTTAATTGATTATGCCTTTTTAATTATTACATCGAATATCATTGTTTTTATTGATTTTCCATTTTACTTTTGTGAATTTTGTTAACTCCAACATATGCTTTAAATCTAAAAATTGTTTTAACTAAATCACTTGTCTGACCCATCTTTAGGTTTTGGCCGTTTAGCTGAGAAGTTCTCCATCACTATCCTAATGCAAATATTATTAGATTGTTTTAAAAACATTTTTCTATTATATTTTTAATAAATTTTTTTAAGCTGGAGGAGACACTTTTTTTTACTTAAGTTCGTAAATTAAATGCGTCATAAATAAATGGAATATTAATTTAATCTTTCCAGTAAACGCTCTTAAATTTAATTAATTATTATGAAAAATTATTTATTATTAACTGCTGTATCAATTGTAAAAATTTGGAAAAGTTATATTGCCCAAAAAATCTATTAATAGTGATAAATAAATAAATAAAATTTTAAAAATCCAGATTAAACTTTAATTAAATTCAAAATTCTTTGAAATCTTTCACTCATCGTTAAATTTCTACGTAAACTTCTTTAGAAAGCTTTCTCTTAAAACCGATTTAACTCTTTTCTCGTCATTATTTCAAGGATAGAAAGGAAATAAGGCATTAGAATTTTAGGGTAAAGAATTCAGTAGACTAAAGGAATTTTACCTTCTCAATCTTTGTTTATTTTAACACACAAATTCAAAAGATAGTAAAAATTGCATACAAACTTTCAAGATGTGGAAATGTTCAGATGAATTAAAACTATATATTACCATATTATAATTAAATGTTATAAATTTTAGTTTAAAATTAATTTTACTTACAATTTTAGAAATAAAAACAAAAATTATTATTTCTAAAAAAAGCTAAATAGTCAATAAAGTGGCAGATGCAAAAATTTTACTAAATTTTCAATCATTTTCAGTTATTCGTTATCAAGTTGTATTTACACGTCAACTTGTATTATAAAAGTTATTATTTAGTTGATAAATGCGTATTTATTAGTGGCAAACAGTCAGATTCATGGTACTAACACGTTCCGATCTAATTGCAACCGTTAAAATTGCAAATATTGTCGGCCATGAAAATGTCACGCAAATGTTACGAACTAATTATATTCAATATAAAAATTGACTTGAAAATTTTCTACATCAAATATTTGTTCATTAGGGGTTGTAGGAGGAAATGAGAGACTAGAACTTTGTCTGTTTAACTCAATATAGTTTTTTACAAATACGCACGTCATAAAACCAAACTCTAAAGAAATGGTAAACGTGAATTCATTTTTAAATGCATCATTTTTTGAAAAACATTTAAATTTCTGATGTTATTTATTTGTTACTTTTTAAAGAAATTTAAGATTTTTTTGTTTTTTTGATAAATTTACAAAATAAAAATTATTAAAGTTAAACATTTTAAAGTTTTCCTAGGTGTATTGAAATAATACTTGTCATGGAAAAGCATTTTTATCTTGACAGGTAAACTTTATATTGTAATAAATAATAGAACATGAGTACCATAAAGACTTCCTGGTATTCTAACCGGATTCTGTGACTATTGTTTATTGGGCAGATGGAAAAAATCTGATTAAATTAAAAAAGAAAACGATTGTTAGAAAAATAAAGTTCAAACATGGGTTTCCTATATAATATACCCGTTTACAATGAAGAAACTCATCTCTAACATAGGTTAGTAAGTAACACCAATAAAATTTTTTTTTAAAAATTTTTATTTCACTGCAAATATAATGCGTTTATTAGTGAAATATTTCCCTCATAATAAAAGTTTACATACATATTTTACTATGTGATGTGTGCATGCGTGTGTTAAGTCTACTTTTTCTCACTTTCTATAACAAATGTTTTCATTCATTGCAAGATTAAAATTCAACACAAAGTTTACGTTAGTGTATTTAAACTTATATAAACTTATAGTTATATATATATATATTGATTTTAATGCTTGAAACCGATTGTATAAAAATCCACATGCCCATAAAACCCGTATTAAATCTTAGTCTATGGTATGCCGGTTATTTGAACACAGGATTATTATTCTCTTTTTACAACCTATGCAGCTTAAAATTAAACAATACATTTTTTTTAAAAGTAGTAAGGAAAAACAAAATTATTACAAAACTTAAAATGAACTTTGACCTTCGGAATTCTTTATAGCTAAGGCTTTCAGCGGACTTGCCGCTCTGCGAAACATGTAATTAAGTGAAACTATAATCTATATGTTTATCGTAATATTGTTGGTGTGGTGAAGGGGTTCACAACTTCTAACTTTATCAGTACGTTGAAAAATTATTTCGAGTGTAATGAGTTAAAATAATTAATGAAAGTTTTAATATTTCAAAATTTTCGTTATCAACCCATTAAATGCAAAAAAATGTTTTAAAATTAGTTTTTAATTTAGAGATTTAATAAGGAAGTTGCTAGTCAGTGATCGCACCAAACGTTTGGGAAATATGAAGGTAGGGTGTAAGGGTTGATTGTTCTTGTTAATGTTGGTTTATGTTGCCAGGATGGCACTGATGATGTTCTGAATCACAAATGGTTTGCCAATATCAGCTGGAACGATGTATTAGAGCGCAAATTGAAGGTATTTCATTTGTGATTGAAGGCGTCAAATTAATTTTTTTTTGTACAATTTTCAGCCCGTCATTATGCCACAGGTCACTCATGTTGGGGACACCCGCTGCTATGACAAATATGATGAACAAGATTGGCGAAAAATTCCTTCTTGTTCTACTGCAGCTCAGGAAATGTTTGCTGAATTTTAGATTTTATATTTGAATTTATTTTGAGACATGTAGATAAACTGTTCAATAAAATTTGATTCGATGATTTTAGAAATTATTATTATTAAAAGATAACGCCAATAAAAAACTTCGTACGATTTATTCATCTTCAGGTAAACAAAACCAACTAAAAATATTATGAATTAACTTATAATTTAAACATATTATTTTTTTATATTAATTTAATTTTGTAATAAATAAACATTTAAAAAATATTCAAATACTTTTAACTAATTTTTGATATTTAAATATTTAAAAAATTTTTGAACAAAGCTAAATTATATTTAGTTTCATTTTGCATCAAAAAATTGCGCTTACTAATATCAATCAATTCCATCAGTCAACTGTGATCGAAAACTTGAGAGTAGAAATAACGGGCAGTCATTCCAATGTATGTGGTATTACACCCATGACATATAAATTGAAAACCAAGATCCGAACAAAATCTAAGTAGTACTCGAAATGTCTGATTTGTTATAATTTTCCTTTTCATACATAAATCACATTTCTTAATAATATCCCGAATATCAGTTACCAAGTGTATCCAAAAAAGATTACCTGACCTATAACTTGTTGTTTTCTTAACTCCTAGATGATAAATTTGTTTGTTCATATTCTGCCAGACTTGTGCCACAACGCTTTGCTAACTATTATTTTTTGCTTAGCAGTATTCAATATTAATAATAGGTTATCGTCTACCAATATCCGATCTAATATTTTGAAATAGGGTGACTCCCGAATCAATTGAGACATTGGGGGTCGGATTTAATACATATTTCTTTATTGTATATAATTAAGTGTCGGTTTCCTGAAGCTCTTTATATGCTTGTACAATAAATCTGCCTGAAGTAATAAGATTTGAAAATCTTACCAGGCCCTTCACCAGTTTCCATACTTAGTGTTCACATTGACATTGAGACACTAACTAGGTAATATCCTCGATAAACCATCGGCGTTATTATGATCTTCACCCTTCCGATATTTAAGATCAAAAGCGTAACCTGATAATTTGCTTAACCATGTTTAGAATTGTGCGCTTATTGGTTTCTACGTTGATTATAAAAACTTTGGTGTACTTTAATAAACGCCGTGTGTTATGATCCGTATGTTAACTTTCTTATTCTGATCAAATCTCTCGTCAGATGTCTGCTTAATCTGATTCATATCATAGATAGTTTGCAAGAAACTTTTACATTTAATATACTTCAAAATGAACCAACATTTTACATCTTTATCTGACTCTGGGGCCTTCTGTGTTTCTTTAAAAACCACTTATAACTCTTTTGCGTCCACATGCAATAATAAATCTAAAGCTGCTCCTAAGTTGAGAGAATTTATTGTTACAAATTCTTCTATGGTTAATAACCACTCTTTTGAATCTTCATCTTTTTCTCCAGAAAACTTTTTATCACTGGGCAGATTGATTCTTGAATGTTCTTTGGAAGTAATTTCACAATTTTCTGCCTTTGTGATGATCTTGTTAGTGCTGCGATTTCAGTGTGGTCGTGAGTAACATTTCCATTAATATCCATTAAATTCAAAATTATATTTAATAACACAATAGAATATTTAAACAAATATCAATATTGTAAATATTGATAATAATGCAAATATTGTTACTCTCAGAGAAAACATTGTCAGATCAGAGGAGCGATTTAAAAAACTATATAGTTATCGAGCTAATAAAGCTACCTAGATCAAATCTGCCAAAAGATTGCGATGATTACTCAAAGTCGGTTGTAATATTGAATCATTTTTGTAATGAATTCTTCTAATTAATGAAGGTTTGGAATTTGTTATTATTATCAACGCTTTGAAATTAGATCAATAATTTTAACGTTTAATCTCCTAACAACTCCAAAAAAAGGTTTTCTATATTAAAATCAAAGTAATATCCTCATAATAACTACTCGAAAATATTAAATTCATCGTCAAATGGTTAATATAAATCAGTAAACCTTTGATTTGATATATTTAAAATCATGTTAGCAACTACTTATAAAATAATCAGTGGTATAAAATTTGTAAATAATATTATAAATGAAACTAAAACTTTTACGAAATACATTAAATATTTTAATGGCAATTAATTAAAACATAAAATAAAATTAATTATTTTTACTGTCAATTTTATAAAACAAAATTTATGTAATGAAAAAATATTAGTTAAGTTTTCGTCACCATGACAATTGATAATTATTTTGTAATTCGTGCTTAAATTCACATTTGGAATGAAAATATTGCCAAAAATTATTAGAACTCTATTAATCCTTTATCGAAATTCAGCATCTCATTAAAACAAATGCGTAATATCTAACAGAAAATAAAAGATAATTAAGAATAATTGAAAAGATAAAAATTCAAGTTAATTTAAATTACTCAAATTTTTAATAAATTATTAGAACTCTATTAATCCTTTATCGAAATTCAGCATCTCATTAAAACAAATACGTAATATCTAACAGAAAATAAAAGATAATTAAGAATAATTGAAAAGATAAAAATTCAAGTTAATTTAAATTACTCAAATTTTTAATAAATATTGAAAATAAAATTTGTTTAAAATATTAATTTTAATGATATTTGAAATTATGTTTTTTAATTTTATAAATGAACTACCAGTGTCTTGGAGTGGGGATCCGGCGAGGGGATACAGGAATTTCATGTCCTACCTGAAACCATTTTTCACAGTGCCATTGACAAATCGTGCTTAAAGATTCCGTACGAAATGATGCCTTATTTTTGTAGATGTGGTGATTCCTTAAACTTTAATATTTCAATAAAAGCACAAAATTCAAAATAATTAATTTTATATTTCAATAAAACCACAAAATTTAAAATAAAAACAATACCTTATTGTTGTCTGTGTTAAACGTCTTATTATCGAAAACTAAATGTCAAAATTCCAACGTGAAATAATGTTCAAAACATTATTTCATAATGTATTGATTTTTAAAAATTTTAAAAATCAATACACGCTGCGGTTAGCAAAAAAACAAATGCTGTTTTGATTTTGCATAATTTTAGGGGGAAACAAAAATGAATACATAGCATAATTTATTCATACTAACAATATAGCTCTAAATTTAAAGCCTTTTTTATATTTGGTATATTTTACAAATATTTATAAATTATTTTGTGAGCCCCAAATCATCTCCCAAGGAGCCGAGGGTTGGCCAGGCCCGCCTTAAAGTATAAGCACTATATATATATATATATATATATATATATATATATATATATATAAGTGTGGACCACAACCCACTCAAAATAATTTCAATGTCATGGTCATTGAGATCAAGTTTAGGATCAAAATTTAAGAATCGAAAATGATTTAATGATCAAATGTTAAGGACAAGTATGATTCTAGGGTCTGTCCAGACTTATGGTGAGCTCAATTTAAAAGTCGTTAAAATTAAGCACAAGTATGATTTAAAGGCATGTTACTTAATTGAAAATATTAGGGTAATAATAACGGGATCATATTAAAGAATTAAAATTTTCACATCAATTTAGCTCCATCTTGATCTCAACAGATTCATGATATTCCCATCATCCCGTTATACGATTAATCAATATTCAACCGTTGAAGTGATTTGGAAAAAAACTTGTTGATTGGTTTCATAAAAAATACAATTTAAATCTTGAGTAAAACATAGTTTACATAATTCCTTTACATTAAATTGTTGATGATAAAA
This sequence comes from Schmidtea mediterranea, assembly GCA_022537955.1. NCBI lineage: Eukaryota > Metazoa > Platyhelminthes > Tricladida > Dugesiidae > Schmidtea > Schmidtea mediterranea. The sequence continues at coordinate 229,493,021 of CM039680.1, forward strand.
GAGACTGTTGACAAATTGATTAAAAATCCTAAGGATCCATGTTGTGGAAAGTCTAAGTGTAATTTGACAAATGAATATGAATTGAGTGATGATTTAAATAATAGTAAAAATGGTTATAAAAAGAATGAGCCTAAATTTGTGTTAGTATTGCCGTACTCTGAAGGTTTTACAAATTATAAGAGGAAGCTAAGTAAACAGATGGGAAATTTAGAGTAAAAGATCGTCTCTAATTCGTGTAAGATACCAATATGTTTATTAATAAATCAAAAACTCCGGTTGGATTGTGTTCTGATCTCGTTTATCAATTTACATGTAATGGGTGTAATGCCACATACATTGGAGAGACTTCCCGTCATCTCTGTACTCGAGTTCTAGAGCATTGTCTATTGAAGGGTTTGACCAATATTAGTGAACACAATAGAGGCTGTAAAAGTGATATAGGAATGTCTGATTTTAGAATTTTGTTGAAATGTTTAATAATTTTTGGGAACGCATGATGTGAAGCATAACTGATAAGGTCTTTGGATCCAAAGATTAATGTGCAAAGTGCTATGACTACGAATGTTTTTAAATCGTTTGATTATGTTAAATCATGTTTGTGTATTGTTTTTTAAAAAAAATTTAATTTTAATATTATTAAAATAGTTTAATTTATAAAATATTACATTATTTTTAAAATTATAATATGGATAAAAAATTATAATATTTATATAAAAAATTTTTTAAAAATTAGTAAAACGTATTTAAATTATAAGTTAATTCGGATAAGTTAGTAACAAAATAAGTCTTTGTTGAGAAATAATAATTATATTTTTGAAAAATGTTTTGATTAATAAATAATCCTCTTCAGTTTCTTTTGGAATTACCAGATACAATGAGACAGTGCCAAAATACCTTCTGATTTCCATTGAAAAAAATTTACTTTTTTGCTTTTTGATTGGTTTAAATTTAACTTTAAAATTTAAAAATTCTAAACCTTAAATTTTAAAAAAATAAAAATTTTAAATATTTTTTATAAAATATAAATTTTAAAATATTTTTTCCCTTATTCTTTTTTATTAATTTAATCTTTATAAACTTTTAAAATGTTTTTCTATAATCACCGTTTTATACTTATATTTATAAATTAATTCATAATACTTTTTAGTTGTTTTTTTGTGCCTGAAGATGACAGTCAAACTGTCAAAATATATCGTACGAAGAGTTTTTATTGGCGTTTTCTTTTAATTATTATTATTATTATTATTATTATTATTATTATTATTATTATTATTATTATTATTATTATTATTATTATTATTATTATTATTATTATTATTATTATTATTATTATTATTATTATTATTATTATTATTATTATTATTATTATTATTATTATTATTATTATTATTATTATTATTATTATTATTATTATTAAACGATAACGCCAATAAAAAACCTTTCGTACGATATATTTCGATAGCACAGCTATCATCTTCAGGTACTCAAAACCAACTAAAAATATTATGAATTAACATTTAATTTAAACAATGAAGATGATAGCTGTGCTATCGAAATATATCGTACGAAAGGTTTTTTATTGGCGTTATCGTTTAATTAAATCGTTGCCAAATTTATTTAATTATTTATTATTATTATTATTATTATTATTATTATTATTATTATTATTATTATTATTATTATTATTATTATTATTATTATTATTATTATTATTATTATTATTATTATTATTATTATTATTATTATTATTATTATTATTATTATTATTATTCAATTACATTAAAAAACAAATCTGATATGAAAATCACCCATGAAAATCAAAAGACATTCTTATAATATTTTATTTCTATGATCATTCATACTTTTTAAATCTCATATTTCATCAAGTTAGATTTTAGCATAACCCTTTTGAACGAAGAAATAGGTTTCTAAATCATATCCTACTTAATTTCGACCAATAAAATAACGACAATTATTTTGATTCTCATGTGGTTTTTCTTTTACTCATTGCCAATTAGCGACACTTACATATAACTTTTCTTTAAAAGCAAACGAATATACATGCTCCTTATTTTTATCATTAAAATAACATGTTATTTTATTTTTTGCTCTTTATCCAAACTTAATCTAGCTCACCCATAGATATTGACCCCAGCAAGAACAATTTGTTTCCAGTCTTAAATTATGTTTTTCCTTATTTTTTGACCATTAAAACATTATTTTAGACCTGATTTTTCTTAAAGTTCTGTCGTAAAATTGACCTAGTTGACATTCAAATGATCTTGAATGATCTTGACTTTTTAAGCAATATGACTTTCAAATGACCTTGAAATGACTTTGACAGGGTAGTAATTCAAGCCTCTTATAATATACTACTCATTCTTAGTAAATGTTTTAGACAGCTCGAAAACTATAATTCACGGTGAATATAAATGTTTGGTGAAACGTGAAATTCAAAAAATACAGTCAAAAGTTGTCACTTATCATAAATGTTAATATTTGACCAATATATTAATTTGATATAAACACGGACAAGAAATTTATGACAAAGTGAAGCCCAGCAGATTTTGTCATTTGTTATATCACCCATTAAAATTTCTATTAAAACAAATATTTTTTAAAATTTTTATTCATCTTAAAGACTTGGTAAAAAGCTTTAAAGTTTTTAATGTCTTATGGATTGAGTTTAATGAGCCATGCTTGTGTCACTTTAAGCTTCGCGTTAAATGCTACAAAGATGGACATGTAAGGTCTCAATGCACGCAGTTCAAATGCCACAATTGTTGTTTTCTTGGCCATTACTGAATAAATCTTAAAGTCATTAAAAAATAGAACTGACGCGTCTGCACGACCGTATTCTCTAATAGGAATGTTTGCGCATCAATAATACTCATTCAACCTTTGGATGTCGAATGTTCTAAAAACTATGATAATAAGGTATTGCAGTTCTGTGGTCACAAGAAATTAAAGGCTGGCTAGCGTTTGTTAGTTGACTTGCTTTAAAAGATTTTTATCGATGAACATAATGCATAAGAAAATTTATTAAAATCTTTTAGTTATTTCTAAGGTCGTTCCAGGATGTAAAGTTCTGTTAGGAATGGATGCGATATCCTTTCTGAAAGGTGTCACCGTGTAAGGAACCAAGGTGAAGTTAGCAAATGTATACTTGTTACAAGTAATTTACTGCTTTTAGAGTAACAGGAAGTTGATATCAAAATGGATAACATGAAGCTATAAAATGTTAGTTCAAAAATGGATGGTTGCAGCTTTATAGCAGTTGGATTGAGGCACTGCCTCTTTTGATGAAAGTAATTCAACAAAGTAAAAGAAAAATGAGATATGTCTTTGATTATCTTTAAAACAAACGATTTTGCCTCAATTCATAATGCGCAGTAAAATGCCTGTCTAAATAAATTAAGGAAATAACGTAGACAGTGTGAAGAAGTTGCTGTGTTTATAGAGTACAAAACAAGATCAGGTAAGAGGAAAGGGAAATTTATTGAATACTGGTTCAGGAATTGTATGATGTAATGAGTGCAGCCTCCAGTTTAATTTAGTCATGGAAATCGGAACAGTGAGTGATAAGGATCCTAAATTATTTTGCAAGCCAGATGATGTGGCTCACTGAAGCTCGATAAAAAGAATACAACATTGAAGGTGATGGATAAAGTAATCGGATATAATTTGAATTCCAAACCAAAAGTAAAAGTTTTTTCCTTATTATAAGTTCGTCGTCGATTGAGATTTTCAAGTCTATAATAAAAGAATACAAGATAAATGTCACGTTGGAATTTAGCAAGGCTGATGAGATGACAAGGATGCCTTCTGCGTGGTTGTCACAACTGAAAAGCAGATTTAACATAATATTCTTAAGCGTAACTGATTGTGAACTAAGTAAATTTTCAATTTGACGGAGGCTGAAACAAAAGAATGAAATAAATGTTCGTTGTCTCTTTTGATAGATATTTCTCGAACATGATGTACAGTTCTAAATGCTCTTGGATAATAGTAAAACGTTTCGTTCTTAATAAATTAGAAGGCACTGAGTACTGTCTCGTGAAAACATAATTTATCGGAATGCCCGTAGACTACCAAGAAACGGTATAGTGTAGAGTAGAGGTGGGCAAACATTTTTGATAGCGGGCCAATCCAATAAATTTGTACGATTTTGAGTGCCAGACGTATTTTAAAGTTTAAAGTTTAAATAATACAAGGCATGATTTGGTATACTTATTATATTTTATAATATAAAATTCGAGGTTGAATGATTCGAAAATTGAAAATAGTTTATGATTTTGAAAAATCTTATTTTTCCAGAACTCGAATGTCTCACGGGCCAGGCAATTGTCGTGACGGGCCAAACTTTTACCACATATGGTGTAGACAGTCCACAGAAATGTTTAAAGGACAATGACACGAGTGGAGTGTGACGCAGAAAAAGCTGTATTTTTGAAGAACTCTCTTCTGATGAAAGCGAAATCGTAATTAAAATGAGTTTTTACCGTCAAAATCAAGAGACCTTGATCCTGGGAGTCGCTAATTCAGAAGGTAGTATTGAATTCGAAGATCTCCAAATTAGTTGAAAAACTACTGTAATGGTCTTTATAATTATTTTTATTGTGTGTTCCGACCCTTGCATCTTATTTATTTATTAAAAATGGAAATAAAAAAATCAATAATTAAATTACTATAGGGAAGAAAATAATCGAAAATGGATAAAAATAATGATCCAAAGGAAATGAAAATTAGGAATTCAGAAAATTCCTAAATACATTGCAAATCTCGAATTTACTGATAAAAAAACAAGAATATCCTGGAAAATTAAAACTATCCTAAAATTTGTCGAACAACCCCATCAACCTAAGATAAAATATCCAACCAAAAACTCTTTAAGATCGAGGATAGAGAAATACTAGAAAATTGAAGGAAAGACAATCAAGAAAAAGCCGAAGGTGTCATAAACTATCCGAAGTCAAGCAATTATCCAAATTAAAGTATCAAGTGATATTAATTAGTTTTAAACTTACTATTGTTGTTAAACAATATCCTTTTTATTATTGTTAAATAATATTTTTTATCTTTTCTTTTGTTGTGTTTAACTACTTAAACAAATTAATATAACATTCCCCCCAGACCGTCCTAATACAGTTCTTTTTACATGTGACTCTGCTGGGACCTGACATATTTTTTATAGATATATAAAAAATATATTAAGACTTTAACAACTACTATGAAGTTTAAGCTCGGAGGTGTCATTAAGGAAAAAGTTTAATTGTTTAAATGATTTACTTTATTCGAAATTACATTTTACCAATCTAAAATGGTATTATATATAATGTATTTAATGTTTTAATTAATTAAATATTAATAAATTGCAAATTACATTTAATTAATTTAGATATAATCCTTATTTTAGGAAATTGTAGAATAGAATTAAAACAAAACTCTATATAATATTTTATTGAATTTTCTCTTTAGTAATATTGACAAGCTCTAAAAGCAATTTGTAAAATTAAAACATTTTCAAAAAGAAATTAAAACAAATTTATCCCCTTGAACCCGACATTTCCATGATGTTCTTTTAATTTATTTCACGACTTTTATTGAATTATTAATGGAATTTTAAAACACTTTTCTCTGTCAATTACTCAATAATTTATTTCCAATTTTGTAAAAAATCTGCAAACGTTCACGTGTTGAATTTTTCGACAAAAATTATTTTCCTTTTACTCAATATTTCTTCAGATTTTCAACGTAAAATATTCATCAGTTACGCACGAATTGCGTGCATCAATTCGCTGTCTACCTCTACCAGTGAGGGAGGATGATTCATGACATCTATCTCTTCTATCTATGGGAAATTATTTACATCAAAAATTATAAAAAAAGAATTAAAATAAATTTAAAAAAAATTAAAATTAGTTCTCTTGTTTTGCAATTTTGCTACTAAAATTGGAGAATTTTCAGATCAGTTTTTTAAATTGAAATTTTAACCGCCTTATTTTGAAGTTGTAATTTTCCGCCTAAATTTATTATTTCCGTATTCATCTTGAAATTAAAAAAGCTAAATTGAAAATTGTAGAATTTACCATTAATGTACTTTTGAATGTACTTTTTTCTATGTACTTTATATTATTATAATATTTTGATGCTCCTTTTGGAATACAAGGATCATTAATTATTTTAGGGCTTTTAACATAAAATGTTATGATATAATTTAAAATAGAAAACTTAAAAGCATTAATAAATTTAAAAATTTAATTAAAAAAATAGTATAAAATAAGTACGTAAAATTTGTAAAATAATTTTGAAAAAATATTTTTTTAATTTATTAAAAGATAATATGTAAATAATTTTTGCTGAGTTTATATATACTTAATCTTTTTAAATTCCCGTGAATATATAATATAAATTTTTATCCACTAATTAAAATGCGTTAAAATATTTATGATATTATGCCACTTATAAAGAAATCAGAGGTGAAAAACAAAAAAAGTCCTTATAGTATATTATAGTTGTATAAAAGACACATAAATGTATAATCTTTATTTCGACAACAAATCTCCAACACACTTTAATAAAGGTCTTTATTGTGCGTTATCGAAAATGAAGCTTATTGGTTTACTAATTATTGACAGAGAATACTTTCAGACACATAAACATACCAAACAAACATAAATCTTAATATTATAAGGACATTTTTTTGTGTTTCACCTCTGATTTCTTTATAAGTGACATAATATTTTCTACAAAATTTGACTATGAATCAGATTTTGCAGAAGATAACAAATCTTAATATTAGTAATAAAATGTAAGCTAGTTGTCAAAAAATAAATGGTAATTTAAAATATCTAAATTAAAATTTATCAACATGATAAATCAAATTAATAGTTTTATAAAATATTTCACGAATGTTAACGATTGAAATTGAAATTAATTTGGAAATAGTTGATTTTAATTGGTTAATAGTATTTACAAAATTGCCAGTGACAACGAATTAAATTTACTGCAAGCAAATAATTCCTCATTGTGTAAGTATAAATTCTGATTTCAATGATCTAAAATTGTTAAACTAAATTCAACCAGAAATACTAGATTTTAATTGGTTTATCACTCAAATATTCAGTATAAATTAATTAATCATTTCAATATTTATGTCATTAAATATAACATCTAAAAAATCAAATGATTTCATTAATTAGATTTTTGTATTCAATTTTGAATAGAAATTAATATTACTTAATTATTCTGTGTCAGTAATAAATTCTTTGGTCACAGAATTTTGATATTCAAATATTTTACAATATTTCTGTCACAGCAATTTAACTTTGCCCATAGCATTGAAAAATACTTAGAAAATTACCTTGTAGTAAAATTTAGTGTTTATTGAAAATAAAAGTTTAGCTTTAATTGTTAGTTGCATTTTGTATTTATAGTTAAGTAAAAGAATATAGAAAATGGGATGCACTCAAACATATATACAAACTAAATAAAAGGAAACAATTTTAGATCTATATAATGAAAAGTCCGATTAAGACCTGGTCGGGGGAGGAATAACCGATCTCTCGGAGGAGAAGTAGGGGACGATGTCTTATGTTTTGTGATAATTTAGACTTTTATCTGACAATTAAGTGGAGATGAAAATAATTTAGGTGGTTTGAAAAGTTAATCGAAATATAGTTTAGACTAAAACTGTAATCAACAAACCTTTGTAGATCCGACAATTCCATTAAGCTATAGTTGTGTTTTTAGGGAGTTCTGACTATATTGTGATCTATTGGACATTGGATTAGAAATACTGTTTTAGGTTAGAATTAGGTTATCGGTGTTTTGTGAACACACTAACAGATTTATGTGACCAATAGGGTGTGTGCATAAAATCTTTTACGGTACTTTAGTCTATTTTAATTGGTTATTAAATAGTTTATTACGACAAAAATTTTTTTGTATGAAAATTTATTGCGCAATTATCTATAGAATATCAATTTTAAGGAAATAATTCATTAATTTATTAATCTTTAGGGGGAGTAATAATCAATTTGATATGTCAAAGGGAAACTGCAATTTTAGTTATTTATACTGGGTAATATCCATCTGGATATCTATGTTAATTTTACTTTTTAAACGGGAGTTTAGGGGTAATTGTCTCAGGGGTATCATTGTCAAATAGATAAATTCATCAATTGAGAATATTTATTGTAATTTCAAAGATATTGATATCTGTAGTCAGATTAATTAGTGTAGTTTTAAATTTTTATCAAAGATTTTATAGGTGGCCGGATGTAATGTCCAGTTGCATATCTATGTAAAGCTAATATTAATTTTGTCCATGATTTTGAGGAGTTACTAATGACAATTAAGGTTATGTCAGTGTGAGTCGGCATCATTGAAATTCCGGGATATATAACATCAAAAGTGCTTTGAGAAGATATTAAATATATTATGTGAGAATGACCACTACATTTGTACGGACTTAATCGAAAGCAACTAAACAAAGGTCGTTCATGAGGACAAATTATTATATAACCATATAAACTGATTACATAATCATAGAATCATATAAATATGATCTAATACTCTGGGATTACTTTTGTTAATAAACACTTTGTAAAAACTAATGAAACCACTGAGTTGCTTTATATAGAAATTAATAATTTATACGGCTGGGCTTTAAGCCAACCTTTACCTTGTGGCAAATTCAATTGGATACTTGATGGTTTTGATTCCATATTGTCTGATTGTTTTTCTTTAAATCTTGAATCTTTGTCGTATGGGTATACTCTTGAAGTAGACCTTGAAATTCCTTCTGATCTTCACGATAGATTAGATGACTTTCCTATTACTGAGAAAATGAAACCTGAGAGATCTAATGTTGAAATATTGTTATTGGCTCATTACCCAAAAAAGAATTATGTGATTCATTGGAGTTTTCTAAAATTATACTTGTCTCGAGCTGTAAGAATCAAACATTTTCCTTTTTTTAAAAACTACATTGATACCAATACAGAGTTAAGAGTAAAAGTACAAACACGCTAGATAAAAATAATTATAAGCTCCTAAATAATAGTTTGTATGGTAAAACCGTCGAAAACCTGAAAAAAAGAATGAATTTAAGATTATGCAATACAGAAAAGAAGATGATTAAATATGCTTCTAAAACAACTTTTCAAAGAAGTATCAAAATTTCTGATGATATAATTGCTGCTTTGTTAAATCCTGACTCGGTATATAGGACAATCGGTACTTGATCTGTCCAAATTTCGAATGTAAGAGCTACAGTATACAGATTTGGAAAAGTATCGACATCAATTTAATTGTGAGATTAATATTGTTGCCTGGAGATAATGACTCTTTCTTCTTGGAGATTAAAAAACTGGATATCCTTTTGTCTGAAATGGGTAAGGATAATCTTTTGGACACCACTAATTATCCATCTAATCATCCACTTTACACTAAAAAACTCGATTCGGTCATAGGTAAATTCAAGAATGAAAGCAAGGGAGAAGGTTATGACGAATGGGTATTCCTTAGACCCAAATGCTATAGTTTACCAGGAAAATCAAAATGCCTAAAAATTAAAGGAATCACATTGAAGGACACAACGTTAACTCATAAATCTTATAACGACTGTTACGAGAAAAACACTACGTTTTCTGTACCTCAATTTCGTATTGATACAAACAATCACCAAATTTATAGTTTTAAAACTTCAAAGGTTGCACTAACAAACAAAAAGGATAAAAGGGTTTGGGTAGAAAAGAATGTTAGTCTTGCATACGGTCACTAAATGATTGAGACTGACAATGATTTTCCACATGATTATCCAACAGCACATTGAACAGCCTATCAAACAGATCATCCAACTACTCAGCCAACTGTTCATTGAATTAATAAATGTATACCTATATACGTTCTTGTTCTTATTCATTATTTTTGTAATTTTTTGTGTTTACATTATTTTAGTTTGTTTTTTTTGTTAGGGGGGAGGTACCAAAAAGTGCGCCAGATGGGATACATCTACCTACTATTATTATTATTATTATTATTATTATTATTATTATTATTATTGTTATTATTATTATTATTATTATTATTATTATTATTATTATTATTATTATAACTCATTGTTAAAATTATTTAGTTTTTTATAACTCATATCGCAACTGCCTAATTATGTAAGTAGCATAATTTCATAAATTTTCGTTTTCAATAATAATATTTTACTAATAATAATATTTTGTAAGTGAAATAATAAAAGATGAAATAACTTGTAAATTATTCCTTTAATAACTTTAAAAAATTACTAATTTCTATTATTTAACAAGTATTTTTATTCTATCTATTATAATATATAATAATGTAATTATATTTCATTCATATCACCGGTTAAACGAAATATTGTGCATTAATAAAAGAAGATAAAAACAAAGAATTTCACTGACCAAATTAAAATGAAAGATAAAATTGATATTCAATATATAATATGTGCAGAGGTTCAAACCAAAAACAATTCGACATGGTTCGGTTTTGGTTCAATGATAATTTTTTTTCGATATTGGTTTGTATTTGGTTTTGCACCGTGTTCAAAATTTCGGTTTGGTTTCGGCTTGGTTCGATTTTGGTTTATAAAATGAAACTTCAATGTGTAATATGGTTTTCCCTATTAGTATATATTGTATACTGGCAGCCAACCGACACTTTAATCAAATATAAAAACCATTAGTAAAAAGTAAATCGCAGTATCGTTTGTAAAACCTATTGAACTCTAGAAGATCAAAAAATAGTGAACTATATTGCCAACAATTTCAATCATTTAATTTATTCTCAAGCCCTAACACCTTCTAATCATTCTTCATCTCAGTCTGACAATCATTTCAAAGGCGACAAATAACTTTATAATAGAGACCCCCTAAAAAATTTAAATTTGTCCCGTTTAGATTATTTATTGTATTTATTCGTTGCCTTTGACTTTATGGGTGATTTCGAACCCCATCAAATATTCTACAAATAATAATAACAACAATTTCGTCAAAATTTTTATTGTTCATGCTTTATATTATTTTCACAATATATTAATAAACAAGTAATTAAAAATTATTTTTATTTCAGTTACTTTGATATAAATTTTGTTTGAATCGATAAATGAAAAATCTTTCAAAATTTCAATGCCAAATTAAAATAATGAAATAAAAGTGCTGTAAGAATTTCTTCACTGATCTGAAAAATGTCGACAAGAAAACGTTTTGAAAAATCACTGAATCGTGATGCTTAATGAATTTAAACAAATGTTTAATAGAAAATTTTTAAAACTTTTTAAATTTTTCTAATTTGTTTTAATTTTACTTTTTAAAATTCGAAATATGGAAGTATTTTTACAATTTAATCAACTATATTTAATTTAAAATATATTCAAATTAAAAATTACTTTCTACTTGATTACTTGGGAAATTAAGTACTAAATTGATTTTTATTTTGGGTAACAATAAATAAATAAAAATATTTTTGGATAACGACAAAAAGGACTCTTTCAAGTCTCTAGGAAAATGGCATCCTAGAATTTCTATACAAAACTTAGGCTTCATTTGCCATCTGTTTAGATAATATTATTATACAGTAAGAAAGAGCTGATAAATCAACAGCTCGTGTTCTTGATCAGAATGACCGATTTAATCTAATAAGTTTAATTTTCTTACAACAAAATCACAACTATTTCCATTTTCGCTGCCAAATAAAAGACCTTCACTTGGTACTAGAGGCAGTTGACTCTTCAAGGAACCGCTTCAAGTTGCCGGATATGATTTGTCTCTAAAAATTAGCTCACTAAATGTCACTACTCTAATTTTTGATTATACATTTTTTTGCTTCATCTACTTTATTTCTTCAAATAAATAACAGTTGTCCAAAATTTTCCATTCTCTATATAGAAACAAACTTTATCAATTTCAATATCAAAAAACCTAAAAGTTTTAAATAATTTTATCCCATTTCGACAGGTTATTACTGTGTAATTTGTTTCCAAATTAAATTGATTAATGTATTTCAATTAATTAATTACTTAGTCAGTAACGATTTGAAACCATCATATTTGCAGTTATCTTCTCCTCTTACATGTCTCCACTAGAAAATATAAATTTCCATTATTTGTAATTATTTCTGCCCTTCAATTTATTTTGTTTCCATTCATCAACACACTTCTTGATTATGTTTAAATAATCAACAGAAAAAATTAATCTAAAAATTAATTTAAATAATAATTTAAGATTTATTGACTAAAGTTTGGATCAAAATGTGAGTAGCTATCTTTTGGAGTTTCATTGATCTAACACAGGCATGCTTAACAGAAATGAATTTCAGAACCACATTACAAATTTTTTTTCATACAAAGAGAACCAATTTTTAAAAACATTACTTTTATTAAAAAAAACTTAATAGCAAAAATAAAAAATAATCTATAAAATATGAGAACTTCAGAAAAAAGAATCAAATGAGGCTGTTGGACCGCAGGTTAAACATGCTTGTACTAAAAATTATCCTAATTTAAAATATTTTTAGGTATTCTTTTTCTGGAATAATTTTTTTTGACGTCAATAGAAAACTGTGTACGACCAAGTGTTAAAATAATCACACTAAGAATAATTAATTTGTGATGAGTTGACATTTTCTAGTTAATAAAAACAATAAATTTGAAAATTTAACAAAAATGTATTTCTTATCCTCTAATTGCGATGAAAGAAATTTGTAGAGAATCGTATAATTTGTATAAAACAACTGCATAAAAGTTCAAAGGTAAACCTAATAGCATAACGTAAATTATTAAAGTATTAGATTACATCAATAAAAAATTTGATTGAAATAAATCTTCTGTAATAAATTTCAACAGGCACGATATAATTGGCTGTGATATCAATAAATTTCAATATATCATCGGATCATTTCACTGAATATCAGGCAAACATCTGCAGTGAGAGAAAATCATATAATTTATTTCAGTTAAAATACAAAATTATATCTTGATTATATTTACATAATGACAACTAAAATCAAAATCTTTGCAATGGTTGAAAGTATAAATAAAATAATGGATTAGAAATATATGAATATCGGATGATTAATTAAAATTCACTAGTAAAATTTTAATTTAAAAAATTCATCGCCGAAAAACTAATGTAACAGATTTATTTTGATACATTTTGTAAATATTTCGCTTCATTTATAGCTTTTATATCAAACATGATTCACTCGTATTTGCGATGCTCTGGACATTGAGATTCACTCTCGCCTCTCGTCAGTCTCGTTTGATCTTTAATGGACCTAAACTAGGCCCGAGAATAACTTGATTTCTATTTTCAAAAATGGCTTCAATTTAGAGACATTTAAACATAAAATGAACATAATATTGATTAGACATGAATTTTTAATTATAAATTGTGGTTATATTATATATATTTATTTTTAATTTAGAAAACAATATTTCTAGATTTTCAGCTCTGAAATTCGATTATTATTATTATTATTATTATTATTATTATTATTATTATTATTATTATTATTATTAATCTCAAAAAATTTATAATTTGTCGAAAATAAATTATAATAAAATTAATTCTTTTTTCTTCACAAATCTCGGCTTCAATTTTTCCTGTTTCCTTCTAAATTTTTCCTTTTTACATAAGCATTAACAGATATTTATTATACTAATTTAAGCCTTTTTAATTTTATTATTAAAAAATGTTAAAACAGAAAAATTACAAATTTGCTAAATTAAAATTGGAAAAAATAACCAAAATTTACATGAATTGACGATTAATCTAGTGCCCCTCCTACACTATTGCTCAGCAGTTGTCATGAGGGCACCCGGAGCTTCGTGTTTGGGAACATTGAAACGAAATTATCTCAGTAAAACAAGGATAAATATGCAATTAGATAAAACTGTCATTAACTGATGATAATCTTTGAATGGTGTTTCAGGTGAAAGATTGATATGCCGTGCGAATATGTTTTATATTGGGCTAATTGGTTAATAATGATTATTATTATTAATAATAATAATAATAATAATAATAATAATAACAATAATAATAATAACAATAATAATAATAATAATAATAATAATAATAATAATAAAATGATAATAATAATAATAATAATAATAATAATAAAAATAATAATAATAAGAATGTAGAATGTAGAATAAGAATCACAAAACATTGACATTTAATTAATAAAAGAAAGCTGCAATCCAGCATATATATTATACTACAATACAAACAAATTTTCAAACAAATTTCTTCATTCATCTTTTTTTAATATATATTTTATTTAAAAAATTATAAATTCTCCTATAAAAATCTCGATTCTTAAAAATCAATTTTATAAAATTTTGTAAAATTGAAATGTTAACAAACTTTCAATAAAATACTTTTAAAATTCTTACACAAAAATATTTTACATTTATTTTTATGATGCAGGACAAAATTGCGTTTCCCAATATTAATCAATTTCATCAGTCGATTGAGATCAAGGATTTGAGAGAGGAAATGTATGTGACATATACATTTATAACCAAGATCCAACCACAACCTATATAGGACGTGAAATCACACAACAATTGCGTTAATTGATATTAATCAATTCTTTTAGGATACAATTATCAAAAACTTGAGAACGGAAATGATAGGCAGTCATTGCGATGTATGTGGCATTGCACCGATGACATACATATTCATAGCCAAGATCAGAATAATCTTAATTAATTTTATTTTCTTCCGAACAATATATATATATATATATATATATATATATATATATATATATAAAGAATTAAAATTCGCATTTATTCAAACAAATTCTTAACATGTATGGTTAGTTTCTGAAATATTTCTTATTTTCAGAAGGTTTTTCATAATTAAAGGCTTGAAAGTTTTCCCCCTATATTTTCGGTATTCATTTAAGTCTTACCAAAATAAACATTTTTTTCAGATTAAAAATACTTAAAGTTGCAATTTCTTTTCAAATTTTAAATGTCTCTGGTAGGCTTCTCTTATTTCAATGTCATGAATGTATAAAAAACAATAATTATAGTTAATCTTAATTACATTTCATATAGTCAGCATTTTATGGTTCAACCAGATCTTTGAAAGCGGGAAACTAAAACGGGTTACCAATTAACGGTTCGGCTAAATTTTTCCCTATCAAATTTTGATTGAACCACCAGACGACCGATGTGTCTGTATTTGTGGATTTTAGGGAAAATTTTTAATCCGACTAAAGAGTGAGCATTTCACCTGCTTCAGTGGATAACGGTAAATTGAAATTCTCTGTATCTGCTAATGGATAGAACAGCAGTTTCATTTGACCCGTAACACGCAGATATAGTTAGTAAAAAGAAAAAAGTAGGAAATCAGAAAATTTTCAGTCAACGAAAACGGCACATGTCTGTGAACAGCTGTCGGTTATTATTTGTCTGATTGTTCACTGTATTTTTTACCAATGTCGGTTTCTGCTGTTAATTGACTCATTATTCTTCGACATCTATTTTTTTCAATTATCAATTTGCTGAGATCTGGGCTTTGAACGATAAATTTCAAAGAGATTCCCACTCATCTAGAAGAGAAAGAGATGTAATTTTATAATACCGAGAAATTTTGTTGATCAGTTTTGTCGGACTCGCATTTCGAGAAAATTTGTATTTTTCAATAATAATAATAATAATAATAATAATAATAATAATAATAATAATAATAATAATAATAATAATAATAATAATAATAATAATAATAATAATAATAATGATAATAATAATAATAATAATAATAATAATAATAATAATAATAATAATAATAATAATAATAATGATGTTCCATTGGATAAAACAACTGATATGGAACCAAGAGACCTATGGTGATTATTGAGGTTAACTTTAACCCCAAAGCTTTATTTATTTTTCTTTCAATAATGAGGAATAAAATTTTTGATTTTTTTTTTGACGTTCTTGTCTCTTTGAATTGTCATGATGATTTTTCATTTTAAAAATTATATGAAAGGTTTTTCATTTCGATATTAAGTTTACGATGAAAAAAGAACTGCTAAGGGTTTCGAAACGGGAATATATGGAAATATAGGGCTTGTACAACACTCCAATTAGGATCTGTAATGTTTTCTTCAATCTTTGATAAACCGATAAAAGTTTATCTAATATTGTTTATGAATAAAAATAAGTATTCGAAGTTCCTTGTAGAGAAGTCCTTTAAAAAACCATTGATAGGTTAACGAGAGTATGAAAGTTCATTCTTTGATTATTCCTAACTCAAAGGATTTTAAATTAATTACTTACGATTCTGTTAATTGGTTTCCATTACTCACAATTCACGTTTTTTGCGGAAAAATCTTTTATTTTAGACATCTGTAAAACTGACGCCACTCAAAGGAGAAAGTTCACCACCATCAAAGAAGACAGAACTATTGAAAATGAATTGAAATTAATCTTAATGAAAGCCAGCGGAAATTATTCAAGCACTTGATTAAGCAAGTGATAATTTTTATTGGCAAACTTTGTCATAATTAAGTGCAACAATAAATAATTGGTCAACTACTGTCACCCTATTTTCACACCGTAGAAAAAGCCATGGAATTTTTTTTATTATTTCATGACCGTCAGAAAATTCAGACCTCCCGCATTCTGTAGGCTGATTAGAGTGGCATGAAAATGAATTCTGACAAAATTGACTGATAATTCTCCTCAGTTCGGGGTAGATGGAGGTTAGCTTCAAAAATTTCCGATTCAATTGCCATATCTTAAATTTCGATTAGCCAAGCGAGTCTGGGAAGAAATTTTTATAGACCTCTTTTATCTTAGCACGACTGATGGAGTTGAAAATGTTGTTTACATGAAGAAAGGACATCAGCGGACCATTCTCATTGACACCCGAAAGCACATATTCAACGAATCTTGTTTTTCGATCAGTAACCATAACAACCGACACTTGATATAAACAATTGTCATTCTTGTTATCACCACTTACTTGTCAGCGGATCTGTTTATTTACTTAATTGATAAAAGAAAAATTCCCACTGAATTCTCCTCTGTAAAGCATGTTATGTAATATTTATGACCAAGATATCTTGATTTTATTACCAATGTATTTTTACCTAATAACTATTATTTTTGCTATTTATACAATTTTCTTTTAATTAAAACAAACTTATCTAGATTTCTTTAGGTTACTCCTTTGGTAATTTTGTATGATTCTTATAAAATAAACATTTCTTTTATTTATCACATAAAAATACATCTTTGTTGATTTATGTATTTTATCAGAATATTTTAATGAATAACAAAATACGGAAAAAAAAATTCCAATATTTAATTCTTTTTTAATTTTATTTACAACATTAAAAAAATTTAATTGGAAAAAGCTTGAAAATCTTTATACTTTAATAAGTTTTACGCTTTCCGAAATTGCAATTTATAGAACTTAATTTTATGTCACAAAAAGTACAAAAAAAAACACAAATTGCGAGCGGTATTGTATATAATAATATTAAATAATCCTCGACACTTTTTTCAACAATATAATAATTACTTTGCAGCAAGGGCTTTTTTTTATTTATTTACTTATCTGATCGCTTAATTTATGCTGATACCAAGGAATCACCGTTTAATAATATATTATTTATTTATAAATAGAAAACAAATATACACCTATTCGAAATAATGGCAGAAATTATAGGCGAAAGACATACAATAGAAAAGCAGAAAAATAATTTCGACGTGATAAAAATATAAACTATACAAGCAACAACTTTGTAATAAAAAAAGACATACCGAACTAGATATAACAGAAAAAAAGATGTAATTACAAGGCATTTCTTCTAGAGATGACCTAAATTTTTGAGAAAGGAGAAAATTTTTGACAACTATTTTAATTATATTCGTAAAACGGTTTATTTAAGGAAATAAACTTTCCTAATAATCACTTGTAAACTTCATGTCGTTTTAAGCTTCAAGTGCACCATAGAAATTTCTGACACCGGCAATAAAAAATTAATTAATTACAATTAATTAAGTAATTTCATTAGGTATAACCTGATTTAAAAATGAAATATTATTTTCATGAAACAAACAAAAATATTGAAAAACAGTTATTTCTTTTAAACAAACAATATCAAATAATTCTAGATTAATTATTGTCGGAAATTGTCCATATGAACTTACCGATAATGTCCTGAAGCGAATTCTTCAAGAAAACTCAACCGCCAAAGCCTGATAAAATTAATTTGTTTATTTGTCTTTTATCAAAATAAATAACTTTCAATGTTTTTTTATTATTTTCATTTAATGATCAAAAATGAAATAAGTTGAAATTTTCGAAGTAACTTGCATAGAAAAGAGCTAATTTTAATAAGGAAAGATTTATTAACAAAGTATAAAAAAAAGAAATAATAAATATTATTAAAGATAAAGATAATAGTTTATTATGAAAAACTATTATTATTTTTTATTATTATTATTTTTATTATTATTATTATTTTTATTATTATTTTTATTTTTATTATTATTATTATTATTATTATTATTATTATTATTATTATTATTATTATTATTATTATTATTATTATTATTATTATTATTATTATTATTATTATTATTATTATTATTATTATTATTGTTTCGGCCAAATAAAATGTAATTTTTATTTTTTTTATTGTAAAAATTACTTTGTTAATTTGAATTTTGTTTTGTCGAAACAGTTTTTTGATTGTTGAGGAAGGTTTTTAGAGTTTTTTGTAAAACTTTTTTAATATGAATACATTTTTGAATTTAAACTTACTGGATGGAATTAATGATCAGCTATTAAACATAATACAGTGGAGCCCCGCTATAACGCGAATTCGGATTTAACGCGGTCGTAGCATGGCACCCAAAATTTTTATATTCATTTTCATTTAGAAAAATATTTGATAAAATTAAAAGAACCGAAACATGAAATTAAATTCATTTTTACCATCAAAAACTGTTCTTGAAAAAAATAACAAAACTTAATAAATACATAGTGATAAAATTGTCAAAATGTATGCCGTGATCAAACTTGTAGTTAAAAGCAAATAAATTTAATATATTGTTTTTGAAATTAAAATGATTGTAATTGTAGATTATTTTTAATACCTTTATTATTAAAAATGATTCGTAATATTTAATTCTTTATTAATTTAAATTCTTTATAAGTGTATATTGTTTGTTTTTTATTAAAAAATAATTATATGTTATAGAAAAGCAAGTTCAAAAACGAATGTTGTTTTCAATCAAAGGGAAACTGCTAAAGAGAAACCAAAGTGTAATTTCCGTATATAAACAAATTAATCGTCGTGAAATGATAAAGGGAATGGTATTAGATAATAACGGTTCCGTCGATCAATCATTGGCATTACTTACTTTAAAAGAAGTATGCCCCCTTGTAGGTAAAGCCTGGGAAGCTATTGCAGAAAATTGTATTGAACGATGATGGATGAAGGGACTTGGGGCAGCTTTTATGCCATCGATACAAAATAGTAGTGACGATGAGTTAGGTTTTACAGGATTCACGGAAGAAGACGTGCGTTTAGCGGAAGACGTACTCAAAAAATACGAACGCAGTCATCATGATATTCTTAATTGGTATTCAGTAGATGAAATCTGCCCAATATATGAGCATAAATCAGATGAGGAAATTGTTATAAATGTCGGCATGAAGAATGAAGCTACACAATCAGTTTAAGAAAAAACAGAAGATAGTGATAACGATACGATTGCTCTACAATTCCTCCCCAAAAGTTTCTGAAGCAGTAGTACATCTAGAAGCTAGTTTAAAGTGGCTGGAAACACAAGATTTTGACAGTCTGCGCAAAGAAGCAAACGAAGTTGGATGTATTTTTCAATAAATTATAAAATTTAATTATAAAATAACTTACTTTCATTTTCGCAACGATTAATTTATAATTTTTCGGATGTTTTTTTTAATTTTTACAAATTTATTAATTGTCTTTGCGCGCTGAAATCATCCCTTGATTGCTAATTATTCTTGCAGTTGTCGCATAAAATAAAATTTTATCGTTATGAAATGAGTGTTTAAATATATATAATAATAAACTTTTCGGGCGGCATGCAATAAATATAATATATCAATGCCGTAAAAGGTTTTATAATTCGGTTTATGTTATGTTTTACGGAGCGAATTCAGATATAAAAATTATTAAATGTTTTAAATATTTAAAATCTTTATAAAATCAAATCTTTATTTGACAAAACGAAACCAATACGGCACAGTAACTTTCTATGTTGATACACTTTTTATAATTTTATGATATTTTGGTATTTTTGGTCAACCCGTATTATAACACAAACAAAAAAATTAATAAATGTTATAATGTACGGTAATAACTTTTATATATTGGCATCGATATCTAAATTTTAATCAAATTTTTATAATCATCTGATGATAAGCCGACTTTTGATTTTTACATGTTTACACGTATATCCTGCCCGAAAAAAAAGTTCAATATTGTAAAACCCCGCATTTACGCGACCCCACTTTAACGCGACCCGATTTAATGGACCCTGATTTTCGCATTATAACAGGGTTTCACTGTATTTTGAAATATTGGTCAATGTATTAGTTTTCATATTATAAGAGATTTTCGTTGTCAAACAAACACATGGGTTTATCGAATGTACTTAAGAAGCTTCTGCAAGTTTATCTTCATCCACAATGAATGGAATTTATATGTGGAACGATCAAATTAAAGTTTACTAGTCAAGTGGATCTAGGTACTGGATCAGGACCTGCAGCTGTAATATCTGTTAAAATTTACTATAGTGATTCAGTACAAACATTTGTTGGTGACATTGGCTTTGATGTAGATGAACCGATACAGAAAGAAGGATTTAGTCAATTTGGGCAATTGATCGATGCGAAAGTCATTAGATTTCTTAATGATCAATCCAAAGGACTTGCATTCGTTTCAAATTCAAATCTCAATTAGCAACTAATCGAGGAAATAATAATAATTATTATTATTAATTTTATTATTATTATTATTATTTTTACTATAATTATTTTATTTCGATTAAAACTGTATTAAAAAAAGAGAAAAATAAATTTTAAACTAAAATAATTAAAAGATGATATAAATCTCGTGAAAATTTAGGTGAAAACGTTTCAATTTAAATTTCATTATTCCGACGCAAGGATAACAAATATTAAAATTAAAAATTAATTTTTTAGAGCTAACTGAAAACGGCCATGGGCAAAATATTTTAATTTAATTCCTATTTTTTCCTCAGACAATAAGGGTAAATAGAAAAATAATTTAGTGAGCATAAAATATAGTGAAGAATTTAACTGATTTACATAGTCTCTTTATATCAGTAGGGTATCGCCATTGCATCCCTTTATAACAGCTGACCTTTAACCCGTTTATGCAAGTTGACAAAAAGTGATAAGATATGCTGTTGATAAACTAAATTAATCCTTATCATTCACATAAAAAGTTAATTCCAACCGTCAATATAGGAGGAATCGTAATAAACTTGGACAGAGATTAGCAGCTGTTATACAGTAATGATTCCATAGAGTTGCGCCACATGTTACATCAAACGATATTTCGCCTAACATAATATTAGAACAGGAAATCAGCGACTAAGATCTTAGTGGACACGAAATTTGTTAGTTACTCTTTGGTTATAGTAGTTAGAAGTGAGTTAGCGGTGCCTTCCGGGGTTCCTCGGTTCTCAAGCTTACACACCTCCTTTTCAATTGTTCTTTTTAAATGAAATGACTGTTATGTCCAGTTTGATGTTTAATCTAGTGATTTTTAACGTAATTGCTAATATGAAGAAAAACGTGCACCACTATCTCCCTCCCAAGCAAAGATCAAATTTCAATTTTAATTTGAACTCCAAAGTTGTCAATGTGGTACTGACATATATAATAAATTAATATTAAAAAATATTCCATCTTTCAACAAGTAGTAGAAGAGCTAAAAGAAGCAATATAAATTATAATTTAATTTCGAAAATTAAGCATCATCGAAATATATAATTTATTATTAAAAAATATAATTTAGAGTTTTATATAGATTAATAAAAAAGATTAATCAAAATCAACCTTTCCCAAAATTAATAGTAAACAAAAGCATTTTTAGAGACGTTAAAAAATATTTATTTAAATTAAAATTTTATTTATTTTACCGATATGAAAATAAATCATAAATGATCTGAAATTCATAATAAATGCGATATTTCCTTTCATTAAAAATATTGTTACGATAATAAATTTGAAATATTTCAAGAAAACCTTTAAAAATTGTAAATTGAAATTACTAGAGGCCATAATATATGTCCTTGCCGTACTCGATATGTTACAGCTAGCAGATTGATGTGTATACTCAGTGGTGTTGTGCTAATTTTTTTTACCGGAACGCGTATATATAATTATATAGACAGGGCCGATCCTGGGTAGGCGGCCGCTCTGTGCGGTTTCATGTCCCAAATTTGACGACGGGGGGGGGAGATTTCCCACAATTTTCGCCTGTCGCCAGGATCGGCCCTGTATATAGTATAAAAAGGAAACGAAACGAAAATCGTTATGAAACCCATTTTGTGTATATGTATATATATACATGTTTATTACAATAATAGAAACGTTTAATAAAAATTAGTTAACAAATTATAAAATACGCATATTAGATACTTAAACAATATTGCATAAATATTTTTAACAATACATGAAATCAATACGTCAGCCTATTCTAGTTATCAGAAATCATCTTTAGTTCCGGAACGCGTTTCTGTCCAAAAAGGAAGTACCGGAACGAAGTTCCGGCTCGATAACACCAATGTAAAATTCTTGACTCTCACATTTTCAACGTTGATTTGGAAAGTGATCATCTACTCAGACTGGAAAGACCCATTCTCTTATTATTCGTTATTTTTTAGTTTTGTTTAAATCGATTATTGCGTAATTTTTAAAATCTTGTTCCTGGTTATGTCATAAATTTTAATATTCTTTAAAAAATGTTAAATTCTTATTACATGGAATTTATTCTTGTTTTAATCGATAATAACAATTTTTATGAATTTCAATAAAGTTTTTTTCAAAACTAGATGACATCATTAAAATTTGGCAGTCTATAAATGTTATTTAAAATCTTTTATAGTCAACTTTTACATACAATTTTCCAAAACTTAAAATTATTTATTTACACTATTGAAAGCCTTTATACCAATAATCTAATTAATAAAATAGACATGTTACAAACTAAATATTAACTAAACAATACATTAAATCCTAGTGAAGTCGAGCACTTGAATATTGCGACTTAAGCAATTTAACTGCATTTATAAATTTATATAGAATTTCATCTACCAAGAAATATTTCTTTATTTAATGATTTCTCACCATTCTTTTTGTTCGTATTTTTTAAAATTTTGAATGATATGATATATTTATTTCTCTTTTATAGTTGATGAATCAAGTGTGTGACCAATCAAATTCATGCATATGTGTGCATAACCTTTTTGTATTGCAAGTATGGTAACCATATTGCAAATAATTTCACAAATCTTATACATTTTAAAAGCAATCTACATATTTTTTCGAGCATTGAATGATAAAGTCCGGATATCAAAAGAGGTCTTCATTAAATTTTATTTCCTAATAATTTTCAATCTGCATCTAATATTATTGCACATAGGCATGAAAATTGAGCATGATGTAATTTTATTGGATTTATAAATTCATAATGAATAAGTTTTCTAAAAAATGCATATCATGATTAGATTCTTTTAAACGAGTTTTCATGTTTTTAGTTATATCTATAGAACATTGTGTGTGCGAGAATGTTATTACATTAAATAAATAATAATTAAATAAATTATAAAATGGTATACAAATTCCTTATGCTTACATTGCTTTAAGTTGAATAGAAATTTTTGTGTTGTTTAATTATTGAAATCAAATTGTATTGTAAGGAATTTAATAAATAATTTTTGATTTTGAATGTAGAATTTATTAATATTAAAAGTACCGTAATTTACGGCCTATAGTCCTCATCCACATATAAGCTGCACCCCAACTTTTGAGAATTTGAGATAAAGTTTATCGCATAAGCCACACCAAGTATTTTTATGGTTTTTGGTTTCAGATGTAAATAAACATCATTTAAAATGTATTCCAATATTTTTATTACTCATTGATGAAATAAAATAGTTATTTTTCTGCTATCCAACCCAGAATATCAATATTAAAAATGACAAGAAGAAAATCTTATTCCGCTACAATGAAACTGGAGATGGTAATATTAGGTTTAACGATCAACAAAAATCGTGACCTGACTCCAAAAGGTTTTACTTATAAATAGATTAAAATGACTAAGATAACTAGATTTGCTTTTAAAACGTTTATTTATAAATTTACAGATATGATTAAGATGAGTATACAAGATTTTGAAAAATATGAAAATATACCAAAAATGCCACAAGATTCTGAAGCAAAGATTATCGGTTATGTCAAACCGTCCTAAGGTCTTTCTAAGTAGAAGAGAGCTGGATTCTAATATTATCTAAAGCTTTGTTTAAAGTTGGTAAGGCAACTGAGTAGGGATACCCAAATTATGCGCTATAGATTGTCACCCAGACTCGGTAACAACTTTTCCTGTGCTTTATCGTCTCAGAATTTAATAAAATTATAGCAAGTTTCCTTAGAGAACTGTTGCCAAAAAAACTTATATTCACAAATTAGAACTTTTAATCAACTGTCACAAGAGATTTACTCAAAGGATATGTTTAAGAACCCATTTCTGTTAATTAAAAATAATAATTTCTCAAAACTATATTACAGATAATATAATAATTATAATATGTATTTTTATCGGCTTATTACTTTGCCTTTTCAACTCAGTTTGCTTTCTGTCACAAGATTCGTTTTCAGACTTTTCTTTACTTTATTCTCTTGATACTAGCAATATTATCACAATGTCTGCTATTTCCAAAATCAGTTCACAAATTGCGGTTGAATGTAAGATTGCAAATTTTGGTGGAAATACCAAATTTTGAAACAGCTTTATGAAGTGCAATAAAAATTAATCTTATTTTTTATTTGAAAATCAATTTTTCCTTATCGAATGATGAATAATTTGTGCAATTTCACTCAGTAGTTCTCATATATAACTAAATATTCCAAAGCGACATTTGTATAAATAATGACTTTAATTTATCGGTTAATAATTTGTTTATCTTGAATAGTAATACCTTCATATGAAAGGTAAATCATCTCTCTATTTTGATATGGCAGTTTTCAATCATTGTTGAGTGCAATGAATAAATTTTACAATATAAAAAATAAATCCAATAAAAAAATACAGCTAGAAATGTAGAATCGAGGTACAAGAAAACTGGATCGCTCGAATAAGGGAAAAGAGGAAGAAATGAAGATATAATATAGAATTATGTTTATGCAAACCAAATATTATAGAACGTCAAAAATATTATTTTTTTTTATTTATATAGCTTATCTGTAATAAACAATAATTACAAACATATAATATAATCTAAAAATATTTATATGTTATTAAAATTACGCTTTAAAAAATATTCAAAGATAAAAACAAAAAATCCATTTAAAAAGTAAAGGAGAAATTCAAGCGCAATACTGTAAATAAATATAAATTTGAAAAGTCTGATGGGCAATTCACAAAAAGAGTAAATAGATCAAAAAAGTTATATAATTAAATATAAAACTCGGTGTTTAAAATGAATTTTATTTTTATTTTTCATAAATTTAAACGGATTTTTAGAATATTCTTTTTGTTGAAAAGTAAATGAAACAAAACAATATAAATTTGAGTCTATATAAATGTAAAAATATAAATGTAATTTATACTTATAATTTATAATTAATATTTGCCCTTGAACCCAGATATGAAATATGAAACAACAATAAACTTTTACTCAAAAATATTTTTAAATAGTTTTTGTTTGAATCACATCATTACTCATTGTTATTATGCAAACAATTCAAATATTTATTTTAATTTAAAAAAAAATTTGGTGGAGTTAGTAAAAAAAGTACAACTCATGATACATTTTGTTTCCAATGTTTTATTTTTGAAAAAACCTCCCAATAAATGTGATTAAAACAAATTTGAAAATAATTTATTTCCCACAAATACACACACACATACACCGGCATATAAGAAGTGATGAAATAATTTTATTTCGTTTTGTTTACATTTAATCAACAAGGAAAACGCATTAAGTCGATTGTTGAAGTGCAATGATGGAAGGCCCCAAATACATTGGCCACTGCACGGCCACTTGAAGCCGCTGAATGATACTCGTCCTACTAAATAACTAAATGATTGACTGGGTTCTCCAGCTCATCTAGATCGCTGGAAATCCATTTAGTTTTTTCTGATTTCGGGAAATTTATCTGATTTTAGATTTAATTTATTTTCCTTTGATAATTTAGATATCGTATTTTGTTTTAACAGACTAAATGTAAATTATCTATTAGGAAAAAAAACAAAAAAAAATTATTTTAAAATAATTTCACTTTCTAAAATAAATACAAACAATTTTTTATTAAAAGATTGACTTTTGAAAAATATTTTTACATTCATTGAATTTATGCAAAAAAAATCGTGATGATTTTGAATGTTTAGTTTCATTTCAAGTTTACTCGATAATAATAAAGAGTATTTAAAAATAACTTTAAATATGCAATTTCTTTTATTTTCATAACAAATATATATTAAAAATTAAAACTTTCTTAATTAACACGAACTTTTGATTAATGGTTGCTATGAAAATAAATTAAATTTTTCTAATTATTATTATTATTATTATTATTATTATTATTATTATTATTATTATTATTATTATTATTATTATTATTATTATTATTATTATTATTATTATTATTATTATTATTATTTTTGTTCCATTTATTATTATTATATTATTTATTATTTTTATTAAATTAAGCCCGCCCATGATAATTAAGATAATTAAAATGCTTAGCATAAATTTTTCTATGAAACTTTCACTAAGATTTATGATGTATTGGAATTTCCGTCAAATCCTGTTTAATAAAAATACAATATAAAACTGTATCATAATTGCAATCCCATAATCTACATTGTTATATTTTCATTTTATGTAAATTATTTTTATTAATGTAATCTTTCTATGGTAGGGGTTTTCAAACTTTTTAACGTGGGTACCCTAAAATGACTAACTGTCTATTAAAAAATATATAAAGATTTGTAACGAAAAAAAAGCATTACAAACATTGCAAAAAAACAAGAAAAAAGTATAAGAGAAGCTTTTTAATGAGATGGTTGGGCTAGCTTGGATGAACACAACTTTAGAATGTTTGGAATTATTTTCGTTAACTTTAAACGCAATTTTGGTTCAAGTTACAATTTAGTTCGGTATTTTTTTATTACATATAGATAAGAGGTACTAAACAGCAATAAAAACTTTAAAGCTTTATCAGAAAAAAAAACATTTTTTTCGTACCTCCTGGGGCTCGCATATCGCAGGTTGAGAACCTCTTCTCTTTGGGATGTAATCTACATAAGATCTTTACTAATAATATGAAGCAAATTAATTATATTAATAAATACTGCTAATTTATGAAAAACGTATATATTAATATAATAATGATTTAATAAAAATATAGTAACTTAAAAATCCCTTTAGTCCACGAACCTCCAAGTTCTTTTTGACCTGAGAATAATTAATCATAGAAACTCTGGAACTCAGATACACGCTCTTTTTGTCTACGACTAGGAGGGATTATATATATATATATATATATATATATATATATATATATATATATA
Source organism: Schmidtea mediterranea (assembly GCA_022537955.1). Classification (NCBI taxonomy): domain Eukaryota; kingdom Metazoa; phylum Platyhelminthes; order Tricladida; family Dugesiidae; genus Schmidtea; species Schmidtea mediterranea. The sequence continues at coordinate 229,520,903 of CM039680.1, forward strand.
TAATAAATATAAACAAAATATTCTGTCTGTTAAAAATTTAATTTATTGTAAAATCATTTCAAACGAGAATGGAAAATTTAATAACGATGAACTCGGTCTAATTTGATATTATTATTGGGAAGTTAACAACCTCTTAACTAGTCTCAAGTGAATTAAGACATTTTAGATTTTCCCGCTGAAAGAGTTTTGTTGAAAATAAAATCTCGAAAAAGACATTTTCCTTTTGGGTTCCGAATGACTAATCCCATTTAATTAGAACGTTTAATTATCATTCTGATCAGTAATATTTTTTGTATCAAATTTCAATTTTCAAATCAGATCTTGACTTCATTTTCTGTTTCAAATCAAATGTTAAATGATAATTTAGTTTTTTTTAAGTAAATTTTGTTGAGTTTTTTTCTTGTTTTAATGAAAAAAAAAGTTTTACTGTATTTATTATTTTTTTTAAAATTGATAATAAAAGATTTACAATTAATAATGCTAAATGGCATTTTTATAAAATTAAATTTTTATAAAAAAATTAAAACATTTAAACAACAATTAAAAACTTCATCGAAAAGAAAACTTCATTAAAATAATATTATAAATATTTTGATAATAAATAATTAAATAAATTTAGCAACGATTTAATTAAAAGATAACGCCAATAAAAAACCTTTCGTACGATATATTTCGATAGCACAGCTATCATCTTCAGGTACTCAAAACCAACTAAAAATATTATGAATTAACATTTAATTTAAACCAATTATTTTTTATTAATTTAATTTTTTAATAAATAAATATTTTTAAAAATATATTCAATTCACTTTTAATTAATTTAAAATTTTAAAATTTTCATTTATATTCTAATTTTTAAAAATTAATGTAATTTAAAATTTTCAATTATTTTAATAATATTAAAAAAACAAACATGATTTAACATACGTAAACTATTTAAAAACATTCAAAACATTCGTAGTCACAGCACTCTGCACATTAATCTTTTTGATAATAATGAATTAAAAATAAAATAATTATAATGAAAAATAAAATGAAATTAAAATTAATTTATTTTTATTAAATTTCATTAAATTTATTTACTAAAATGCGAATCAGCCTTTTCAGTGCTGGAATTACCGGATGTATTTGCTGTTGCAAAATGAAATTTTTGTTGAAAAATTATATTGTTTCTTTTTATAAACAATATCAACATTGTGAACATAATACAGAAAATAGGAGAAAAAAGAATTAATTTTAATTTTAATTTGAATGAATATTTGAAACGATTAATTTTACAGGTTTGACATTTGACCCACCCATCATGTTGAAATGATCCCAGCTTGCAGGCAATGAAGAGTTGAATGAAAGTTTTGTAAATTTTCGACATAAATCATTGTCGAAAAGTGAATCATCACTATATTTAATTTGCCGAATCTAACCGGTTCAAAACAGACTTTTCTCCCCGACCAAATCAAACTCAGTAGGAAATGACAACTAATAAACAACCCGTTCCGTGCCGCTCCGTGTCACACGTCACAGGACACCGTCCCATCTGCTTAATGAATAGAATGACCAATTAGTTTTCAAATGACGAAAATCAGGGTCTTAAAATCTAATTGCTTTCATGACTAAGTCTTTTCCATAATCGCTAACACTTGTTTTGATAGGACCATTTTATATATCATTAACATAGATGTTGATACTATCTCTTAAGGACCGGTTATGTGTTCTTATTTTCCCCGGGAATTCTTCGTTTTGCAATTTTGGATAATCTTTTTCCTTAGTTTCACATAAATTCACTTGAAAATTTCAAGTTAACACTTTAAACAATTTTTAAATGAAACAGTTTATAAGTAGTTAAATAAAAAACTTCATTTTTGAAAAATTCCAAAGAAATGCGTGATTTAAATTTTAAATATCAAGGAAAATACTTTGATAAATTTAAAAAAGATTAATATAGAATTATTTGTTTATATTTTATGCCTTTTTAATTATATTTCATTTCTGGACAATTAAAACTAGAAGTAAAATGAATAAAAATTTTAATAAAAAGTCTGTAAACAAATAAAAAGAAATGAGAAACGCAATATTAGGTTTTTAAAGTTTATTACTTAATTTTATTTCAGTTAATTTGTCTAAAGTTGGTAATTTTAAATTTACTTAAAATTTTTATAATAAATCAAAATATATTTGCTAATTAATTAGTAAAATTTTAAAAATAAGGAAAAATCTAAGATATAAATTTTAAAATTATATTAAAAATGTTTAAAATAAATTGATTAATATAAAGACCAAACAAAAATAAGAGTAATATTAAATGAATAAAATATTTTAAATAATTTTGTCGAAATTTTATTTATTAAATAAAATTATCAAATGTCTGTGAAACGAAATATAAAAAAATTAACTTTAAAATATAATGTAAAGTAAACTAATTAATAGTATGTTGCGTTGAATGATTATGGAATGTTGAAAATTTGCTAAGTGCAATATACAGTAGACTCTCTCACAACGCTGGGAATACGTAACTCGCTGTCGGAAATCGCGTCATAATCTTATTGGACTAATTTATGCAAGTTCAGTGCATATTAATAAATATTAATGTTAATCAAAAATAACTGTTTTACCAATGCTTACTTAAATAAAAGAAATACCTGAAAAGTTAAGATGAAACCTGCATCTCTGGATGACTTATTGTGTTATACTACAAATGGAAAAGGTGTTTAATGATATGAATTAGTCAAAAAATAAAACATAAGACACTCAAGGTTAACCAAAGTTTTGTCTAATGACTTATTTAAACCAAATTTTTAAGCCAGAAGAAAATAGTTTGACAAATTTAAGAAGAGATTTTGTTTGAGTAATCTAAAAGTACATCAGCAGTTACAAATAAAAGTTTTCCCGAAAGTTTCCCCAAAATGATAGTGAAAGACATATTACGTCTATAATGTGGATGGTCAGTGCGTGTATATTGTGAAAGATGAGACGTCCACTTCCGGTTTCAAAGCATCAGAAATGAGGATAACTTTACTTTTGTGTATTAATGCAACAGTCGGTGTTAATTTATCATATGGTAAATCCACGTGTAATGAAAAAAGTATAAAGTCAGCCTTTCCTATTCAGTGGCAAGTCAATAAAATGAGTAACATGCAAAATGTTTGGAAATTGGTTTTTTAAGTGCTTCTTACTGCACGTAGAAGATTATTTTCAACAGAAAACTATTATTTTTAAAGTTTTGTTTCGGATGAATAACGCGGCAGGCCATCCTAAAGATCAAATATTTAAAACCACACATCAAATGAAAATAAATATTTTAGACAAATTCATGAATATTGGCACGACCCGACTAAAGTAAGGGCTGTGAGTAACAAAAATCTTCAATAAACCGATTTGTCGCAAAAACTTTGACCATAGAAGTCCTAGAGATCCTTAAAAATTAACAAGGATCTGAACTGGATGAAACGAATTTGTTCTTTGGTAATAAAAAATGTGCCAAAGGCTTCAATAATTTAGATTAAATTTTTTAAAGGTTGCCATGTTTCTCTGGTTACATAGTGTTTCCAAAAAATATGAATATTTAAAAAACCGAAAAACATATATTGTAATGTCAGAAGCGAAGAATCTGGCATCCCCTTTCTATTTCTGAGTTAGAATGTTTTCAGAAAAATAGTCTTGTGGGAAAGCCTGTAAAGCTGTAACGGAAGAAATGCTTATTGTTACCGGAAGTTTTTTATTGGTAAAGAAATATAGCCAAAACATTATAGAAAACTGAGGTCAACGATAATACCGCCTGCATAAAAGGAGAAAGAAAACATAGGTCACGCTATTTTATATAAAAGAAAAAAACATAAAATAAAAACTTTGATTTTTGCTAGCCTTAAACTTTTTTATTTGTTTTATTTAAACTATTCATAATATATTCATAAAATATAAATAAAAGAGAATTAAAATCAAATAAATATATCAGATAAGTAAATAACAAAATAAGCCTTTGCTGAGTAACTTATTTCAACATAATTTTAGCAGCAAGGGCTTTTTTTGTTACTCACTAATCTGATATATTAATTTATGCTGCTACCAAGGAATCACCGTTTTATACTTATACAATCAAATAAATAAATATCTAATAAAATAGATAATTCGTAAATAAATAAAGGGGAAAAGTTGCATGTTTTGTCAGGTGCCAGCAAATGACTACCTATAACAGACAGAGACACAAATTCAGAAATTAGGAAAAGATAACCGAATAGAAAAACCAAGATGAAACTTAAGAAACAGAAGAATAATTATAGAATATTACAGAAATAAAAATACTGTTAAGTAGTTTGAACGCTTTTCAAGTTTCTAAGAAAATGAAATCTGGTATATACTATTTCAATTCATGGATTCAGAACGAACCAAAATAATATTTTGGTGGTCGTGGGAATTTCGTTTTTATGAAAAAGTGATCTGCATTCATAACAAGTAGTGGGATGTGTCACCGCAAAACTCACCCCCGAGTGGGGGTAAAACGTTTTTTCTAAGTCTAAAAGTACAAATTTTTTTTAAGACAATGATTAATTCAAGGTCATTGAAAGAAAGACTATGGCTCATCAAAAATTTTAATATTATTAGTTTATTTAATTATTTTTATTATTATTATTACAAGTTTTTTATAATAATCTCCTCTTGCACATATCCTTGTTACTCATGCACTCCTATTGCTCATATCTTTTTAAGTCATGTGCGTGTAATGTTTAATAGTATTATTGATGTGTAACAAAGACCTTGAAAACATATATACATATATATATATATATAAATAGTGTTAAATAATATTTACTCTCATAAAATGGCATTAGATATTTTCGAATCAACCTTAAATCACACAGAGGTTTTATTTTATTTTTATTAATTGTATTAATCTTCTAAATTAAGAAATTGGAATTCAGAATTAAATGGAATCAGACCTATTTAATAATCGATAGATTGTTGACAGAAACCTATGATTATTTATTACTACCAAAAATAAATAAATCATTTAAACATCACAATATTCAAATTCTAGTAGAATTATTCGGTTTCAACAAGGCAATAATGAAATTAGCTAGTTGTATATTATTTCTAAATAATATAAATCCTACTGAAATTAATATGCTTAATGTATTCTGGATGTGCATGGATTTCAGGTTTGGCAAATATCAAGATGTTATTCAATCCTACATTGATAATGCAAATGAAATCGAAATAAAAATCAAGGATAAACTGGATGAAGTATAAAAACAATATCTTATATGTTCAAGTTGTTTAATTAATGATGTCAATATATTATATTTGCCATGTGGTCTTATCATTATTTGTTCATCATGTTTTAAAAACTCTAATAGTTGTGAAAGTTGTGGTATAATTATTGATGAGTATCATTTTGTGTATATGTAATAAATGATATTTTGTTTCTAAAGAATATTTTTCAAGTTACTTTTAACTATTGTGAACATATTTTATAACCCTTTATATATAAAAGCAACTAATATTAAAATAATCAAAAACATAATAAAATAAGTAAATGTACAAGTTTATTTTTTCTGTAATATACAAAATTCACAAAATTGTTGGTCTGATAAATTGATGATGATCATCATTCAGGAGCCAGAATTTCGTTGAAAATATCTTGAAATTGCTGTGTTTTTGTAATACTATGACCACTATTAATTGCATTAAGCCCTCTATAGTGTCCATAGGCAAAACTAACATTTTTATCAGCCCATGCCCTTTTATTATCGTGGTTAAATAACGATATTTTACTATTTTTAAAAGTGAAAAATTAATGATTCCGGGACCCTATTCTAGTTTGAGGTACAGATATAATCTCGTTATTATTGTAACAATCTAAATATGATTGATGATTTATATTTGTACCTGATAATTTTACGCCCTTAGCCCTCATGGTTGACTTATTTCCGATTAAACTATAACATTTAAGGACCAAGAAAACTCACTCACTATACCATTCTCCCAAAAAGAAGCTGTCCGTATCACAGGCAATTTAATTTATATATATTGAAATTAAAAATAGTTCTATACTTTTGCAGTTCTATATACTGCAACCGTAGTTTGAATAGATCTAGTACTGATTGTCCGATGTAACTAGGCCTATCCAAACATATTGAATCCTTATTAAGATGCACAGCAAACATATTCTCATGGACTTCAATGGTTTTCTGAATGCCGGTTTTGACGAATATGTAATTAACTTTTCAAGTGAATTAGATTTTCGCAAATTCATCCATTTCTTAAGATTTTCAACGGATTTACCGTACAAGCTGTTATTATATAATTTAAATAAATCTTTATGTATCTCGCTGGTTGGATTTACTCACAAGTCAGTATTTTTATCTATATCATTTTTAAAAATAGGTTTCTGCGTAGATTTTATACATCTATGTACATTCACAACCTTAGCCCCAAGCAAAAGATAGAGCCTGAGAAGCCTACAATGAAGAACATGGTTCTTCTTTGGATAATGCGTGAGCACAAGCTTCTCAACTTTTGTGTTTGGTGGGCACATCTTTGTTATCATTTATAATATCATTTAAAATATCAATGGAAATTTTCAGGGATATCAATATCAACTTCCATAGTATATCCATATGGAAAGGGTTTAATATCCACAACATTCGTGCACTCATTCAATACATCATCCAAACCATCATACACCCAAACAAAATCAACATACGGCAAAGATTGGCTAAGAGCCCAACCGTACAAATTATTTATATCTATATACAACAATTCGGTGTCCTCTGAAGAAGCAACATAGTGTTTGTTAATAAACGGTAACCCTCCTCGTATTCCTCCCTCGTAAAAATTGAACATTTCATGTCCTGTAAAAGTTCAATGGGTTCCGTTAATGTCATAAGCGCTGAGGCCCATGACATACCCGGAATTCCATAAAAATTTAGAGGTTCAAGACCATTGTAAACAATAGCTTGGCACGGAATTGTTAAAAATACTCCGCAAGGAGAAATACGCCAAGTTTAAGGTAAATTAACATATAATCCCGCAAAGTCCTACAGTTTTGTTGCATCCAAACCAATTCAGAAGTCGCATACTCATCATCAAACACACCCTTCAATTTAGGAGGCAATTCATAATTAGTTTCCGGAACATCAAAAGAAGCGGCATAATGATAAGGAAATATACCTTTATAATCTATAATTGAACCAGGAAAGGCAGATATAGTAAGAGGTAGTTTAGTAAGTGTTTTTACAGCCTTAAATCAAGAGCAATTTACAAATTGCATACTATCTATAAATCTAACAGCCAAATTTTTTATATGTACAATTAAAGAAATAAATTTTTCAGTCGAGGTAGGGATTATGTCTAAATTCCAAAAAGGAAAACCGTTGAGACCATGTTTTAAAATATGATGCAGATCGTAACCTTTTAAATTATGAAACACTATCGGAAGCAACTTCTATATTCTACTCGCAAAATTACATTTTCGGCACGCTGCACCAAGATATTTACCTGTAAATTGACAATGGTCTTTAGCAGGACTTACAATCGGTTTCTTGCAAAGATAGCAAGTTCGAAATGATTTAAATTCTCGTTGTTCAGTGAAAGACATAAAACTTATCAACTTTTTCCCTTCCACATCATAATAAGATAGGACAATTGTGACGGCAATTTCCTCTACTTTTTTAAAAAATAAAGAAATGCAGTCAGGTACATAAAATTCAAAATATTGCTGTGTTTTTGTGTAGTTATTTAAAAGTAAAAGGCCTGCTGAACTAGGCATATGAATTTGGTGATGTCTAACATCAGATGGTAAAACCGACTCGAAATCGGCATAAATTACATAGGTAGGGGTGATGGTTTTAGAATAATTTTCAAATTTTAAATCTTTGTTATCGGGTAATGTGTAAAGGTTTGAACCCGTTTGATTTTTAGCGCATAGAGCTACATGTTTATTAAAGGCATTATCCAGCCTGAAACCATTTAGGCAGTGTGGGCACCATTTGCATCTAATTTGAACTGGACAATCGGGGTTCTGATGACAATTTATTAATTTATTGAGATCACTCACCGTGGTGTAGTGGTTCCTATCACTTTTATCTAATAAAAGCAAATAAATATGTGTTCCATCAGTGACCTTTGAACGATGAATTATACTTAAATGAGGGTAATTGAAGACATAACTGCGGTAACTTGAATAATTGATACCCATACATTGTTTGCTTCTACACATTTTTTGTTTCTATTACCTAAATAATGATAAAAATAAAATAAAAATAAAAAATAATATACCTCAATGGACCATTGGAAATAATTTTCATAGTCGGAGCCGGATTTTAAAATCATGTGTTTCATGTGCATTAATCCTACTATTATTCGCATCCATTTATTATTTTCATCAAAGTTATCAAAGAACTTCTATTATCCAGATATTCATGAAATATTGAAGGATAAGTCAGCATCAATGATTCCAGACTTGATCTTTAATCATACATCTATATGGCTATTTTCCTTAATCGATGAGTTCCTATGGAATTTCAAACAAAACAAAATGTTAAAAGATACAAAACCCGAATACCCATGTGATGATCGATGTCATTGTTGTGCTGCCCGATATCGGAAGTATGTGGAATGGAGTTTGAATAAAGCTCTTCAACAATATTACTAGAGTAGAATAATTTATTTTTAATAAAAGTTTATGTTGTTAATGATTTTGTTTTTAATATATAATAATAATAATAAATAAAAATAATAATAAAAAGTTGTAATAATAAAAAAATTTATAGTAAAATAATAATTAAAACATTACTTATAAAAATAAGTTGTAAATTATATTAAAAAATTTCGAGAAATTTTGAATAAACTTGAGAAAATTTGAATGACTTTGAAAAGTTTTGAATGACCTTAAGAAATTATGACGACTCATCCAAATGACCTTGAGTCATTGTCTTTGTCTTAAATTTTTTTTGTACTTTTAGACTTACAAAAAACGTTTTACCCCTCGGTGGGGCGAGTTTGCGGTGACATTCCATTACTATAACATGTCCAAAATAAAGAATCAACTTGGTTTTCATGTCGTTGCATTTCACCATATCCCAACGCATATAATTGTTAAAAGCATTTACGAGGTGATTCTCCTTTTTTCCTAATTGAGACGAATTTACCTTTCAATTTTAAAGCTATTTAAAGACAGAGTAAAAATTCTCTGGCTTCAAGACCAATAATTATGTGAATATTTTCCTTTTTTAATAATTCTGGTTTTGGAAAATTCTTGAAAATTTTCAATGCGGATTTATTTTGGGAATTTGATTCATCAATGGCTTAACTTTGTTCAGAATATTTCAATTTTTAAATGTTGTAAGACATATTATATTTATTCATTTATTTTAATAAACTCTATTTAAAAAACCAATTTTAAACAACATAACATTTTTACACATATACTTAATTGTTTTTTTTAACATAAAGTAAGTCCTAAGATCATTCCACAAATTAATTAGCATAACATAAATTCATTCCCTTTTTAATATAAGTTTTTCTAAAATCACGATTTTCACATTCATTGATGATATTCTGTTTAAGATGATGGCTATCAATTGATCATCATTATTAACATCCTTTGGAAGAATTGATTCACTTCTATCGTGTGAATAAATTGCATAAGACATTGGCACTTTTGGAGTTGATTTGCTACAGAGACTTTCTTGCTTCAACATCTCGTCGTTTGTTGTTTTCTGATTAAATATCGGATGAGCTTTGGTCGGCAATACGACGGATGAAATTTCAGTTGTTGATTTGGAGCAGAACGATCGCCTTAATAGAATATTTATCTAGATTTTAGTGAGGTCGTTGATTAGTTCATAGCAATTTTATTTTCTCAAATATGATAAAATGATCAAGCTAGATACAGATTAACTATTATTATAATAATAGTTATAATAATTGTAATAATAATAGTTATAATAATAGTTATAATAATAATAATAACAATAATAAAAATAATAACAATAATAATAACAACTAAACAAAATAATAAACCAATATTTTTAAAGCTTTAATAAAACCTAAAGAGAATTGTTGAATATTCAATAAACTCTATAAACAAAATTTTACATTTGGAATTTAACCCGAAATTAATGTTGAAAATGAAGAAATTTTTTCATCAACATATTCTCGAAATTAAAACAAGAAATTATCTACTCACTGCTCGATTTTCTTTTGTCCAAATTATTTGTCCGTTTGCTACCTACCGTGCATAAATTATGCCTGATTATGTTTTACTTCATCGGAGTTTTTTCGCACATGAAAAAAGCGGTAGATCTTTAATAAAAATTGGAAAAATATCGATTAGTAGTAATTTTTGATTTAAAAAAAGGTTTTATCGATTTATTAATGTAAAAATTCAATAATAATACACCGAGGAAATATCAGATTATTATTTTTATAAAAATGAAAAAAAACCAAACCCCTCTTTTGTAACATTGTCTTACCCGGTTATGAAATAATTTATAACTTCTGAGATTTTTACAATTACTACTTAGGAAACTAGCATTCTTTGTATATATATATATATATATATATATATTTCATACTGATTCTTAGTGACATTTTTCTGATACACTTTTTTATTTTTGAAAATTTTTTTTTACGGATGTGTTTTTATCTAAGATCTGGGGGGTTGGTGAATATAGGACAATTGCAAATAATGCATATTGGTGAACAATCACTTTGTAACATGGACTTGCGTCTTTCTTTTAGAATTTCAGTAATACTTTTTCATCCTATAACAACATTGTTTTATTTTCCAAATAAAAATTTTTGAATAGATTTTGCTCAACGGTAACCGGGTCGTCAGATTTCTGTTTCTCATATCTTTTTTTTTAATTGGTGATTTATTATTTAGAAATATATGATAAAGCTATTTTTCTTTAGTTTCTCTATAAGCAAATATGAAAGTTTTATTTCCTTAACATTATATCTATCGATTTTCACTTTTATACTTTGATGAGAGCGTAATAAATCATGATTAATCTCCTGCTCAGCACTGATATTAGAATTATTTAATCTCTGTTTCATCTTTTAAAATATTTCATTTGTAATGGTATTTTTTCTTCACTTTCCGCATCTAATTCAACTTGGTAATAATAATTTCGAAAGCTATTAATGAAACATATTTTGTACCATTCATATGACATAGATTTTGGCAACATTAGAAATTAAACAGCAGCGTTTAATTTTCTTTGATCTCGATCTTGGCAAAGGATTCAGTGCAATTAACTCCAGTTGAACCTTATTTTGAAAGGTTAAATGATGTTGATTTATTTTCCATTTGGATTTCTTGACTGTTCAAGGAACATTGAATTCTGGTAAATTGATAATATATAGCTCCTTTTTCAAGAGCTTCTTGAACATAAGGTGGAACATGGCCAATAGCTCCAGCAGTTTTGGCTTTGTTATGAAAAACATTAGCTAGATTAGATAATAGATTTGTCATTCAACTCCTTGTAAATCTTCATAACAAATTATCGATTCATCGAATTTGCCCAAAATTTTCAATGTATTGTCAAGATTTTCACTTAATTTATCTTCACCAGATAAATCCTCGAGCCGTATAGATAAGTCTAAATCTAGCTGGCTATAAATCACCATTCAAACATTCAAATCACCTGTTCCCAGTGTTAAAGCAGTTTCAAAAATTTTGATCTCTGATTTAATTGCATTTGCTCTGAAGAAACGTTGACCTTCAATACAATTAGCTTCAAATTTATTATTTTCGGAAGGTTCATTTGAAGTAGTCATAATAATAATTAACTTTAAATCTCGAACAAATAATATTGTAAATTACAAAATTCAACCAAATTGTCCTTTAGAAATTCAGAAATAAACTCCTTGCAAAATACATATTTTTCTTAAAACTTTTTTAAACAACTCTCAATCTTTATTAAGTTAACCATTTGTTTGCATTTTAAACTAAAACCTTCAACTCTACACAAAAATACATCGACTACACAAATCAAAAAAAAAATAATTTTACATATTTTGTAAATTAAAAACCCAAAAATCCAATCAAGATTCAACAAGCAGAAACATTGAATATTTGGGCGCTCATAACGCATGCAACCAATTAAAGACTGACATTAAATATTTGAATGTTGTTCTATTTTAGAAATTGGTTTGAATAAGTTGTCAGGTGTTGAAATTTTGACTAAACTTTCTTCTTTCTCCCTAAAATTTATGATATTTTAGTTTTTAAATTTAGTTTTTTCTTGATTTATGATATTTATTTTCAAAAGTATCGCTTTTCCATTGATGTACTATCGGTTCTTTTTTTAAATCTCTAGCATTCGAGTTAAATCTCTAGCATTTCCAAAAGTGCAACTTATATCTTTGATTTATCTTCATTCATTTTCTACAATTTCTTTTATTTATTTTGCGTTGGATATTCTTGTTCTGATTATCTCTCATATTTAGATTTTATATTCGTTAGCTTTGGTTTTAGAAAATCATCAGTAATTTCATAACGTTTTATTTCACTCTTTATTTTTCATTGTCAAAGTAATAATTTTACAATGTTTGCCCTCCAAGATCTGCTAAACACCTTTCTTGACCTTGTTGATATATGTTTCTGTTTCAGCACCTCTTTTTCATAATTGAGTAAACGTTCAAAGTCCGTAACTAAATCATGTTTTTCTTAAAGAAATCCTAGTCTTTTCTTATAATCTTGTTCATCAAGAATTATCACATGTGTTACGACAATTTTCAACCAAATATTATCGTAATATTACTTTTCGTGAGCTGTTGTCCAATTTAATTATTGACAAATAGAATTCATTCATCTTGATAAATTCATTCAAATAATCTTTAATTGAATATGTTTTCGGCGTTGTTCTCTGCTATACTACTCTGTATCTGCAGCACATGCATCATTGGGATAAATAAATAACAATGGTATAATTTGATGACATAAACATTCAAGATAATTGTGATATCACCCCCCCCCTCCTTGTGCTTGCATCTTATTTATTTTTATATTTTTATTTTTATATCGTGGTTAAATAAAGATCAATTTGGTATAGTAAGCTAGCGACTTACTATAGCAAAAGAAAGAATATAAAAAATTGATTAATAAAATTTGAAAATTAAACTAAGATAGAATTAAAAAACGAATTTAGAACAAAATCATAAGAAACAAAATACAAAATTGTAAAATATTGGTGAAAAACTTACAAAGTCAACTTATCTTTCAAAAGACAACGCATAATTTCGAATAAAAATTAAGGATTCAAAAGATTGCGAACTCAAATCAAAGGATAATCAAAGCCAAACTATCCATCAAATAACGCGTATCCTTCAAACAAAAATTAGTAAACAAACGATAAGACAATCCTTTACGTCCAAAGAAAGACGAACGAACTAAAGATAACTGTATTCGACTTATCCTTCAGAAATAAAACATATCCTTCAAATAATAATAAATAAAATAAAAGATCAAACAATTATTATTATTTTTAGTATTTGTTGTTTAATAATATACGTTGCTAATATTATTCAATAATATTTTTATTTTTTTGTTTCTTATTGCAGTTAATAGTTAACATAAATCAAAATAACAATCACCCCAGACTGTCCCGAGACAGTTCGTTTTACAGGTGACTCGGCTGGGATCTTACATACTTTCCACATGCATAAAATTTAACGATTAAAATAACATAAAGAAGTCAAATATACCAATACAATTACTTAAATAAAATAATAATAATAAAAATAATAATAATAATAATAATAATAATAATAATAATAATAATAATAATAATAATAATAATAATAATAATAATAATAATAATAATAATAATAATAATAATAATAATAATAATAATAATAATAATAATAATAATAATAATAATAATAATAATAATAATAATAATAATAATAATAATAAACCACTGCTAATATTTGGGGTATCTAAATTTATTATGTAATGTTCCATCAAAAATAATATGTAACTAATTCAAAAAATTTAATAAATAAAAGTAGTTCAAACACTCTACATTCTTTTATTTTTGCACTTGACCTCATCTCTGAAGTACTGGTTTATTGCCCCAGTGAATCATGACAATATTTTATTATAATTTTATTTGTTCTAAATTTGTTCCACTAACGCGTTTGTCAGACGATCAGAAAGTAAAACCTTCCATGGGGTGTAATTTGCAGCTGCGGAAAAGTTTATTAGAAATCCTCGTTATGTTTCCCTTTTCTTCAAATTATTGAAATAAATATTCTACAGTTTTCCGCCTCACAGATGATAATGATTTAAATTCAACCATTAAAATAACAACATTAACTCTTTATTTACTCATTTTTCTCAGTGTTTTTGATTAGAAAAGAAAATTGCTTCTTTCTATTTCGAGAAGCCGATTGTTTATAAACGGTATGTGGATGATGTGTTTTTGTATTTGAAAATCAGAGCCATCTATAACAGTTTTAGGAACCTTTTACATAGGAATCAACGGATACTAGTGTTTGAAATACTCTGAATGTTTTTGTAAACGTAAGTATAAAAAATATGGTGAAAGCATTGATTTATCATTAATGGTCTTTATTTTCTACTTTTGAAAATTCAGTAAAAAGTATTATTAAATTGGTTGAGTTGTTAATAAAAAATGGGTATTCGAAATCAATATTATTAATGATGATAAAAACGACTGTTTACAAATCGATAAATTCATGTGAATTATCGAACTTGGCATTAGTTTTCTAGAAACGTGTATAGAGGAAGGGATGATGCCTTCTTTCATTTTAAAGATGAAATTGAGTAATTATCTACTTACGGAAGATATTCAATCAATACACCGTAAAGTGTTACGTAGAATGCTTGAAATACAGAAGAAAAAGAAACGGTTAATGGATGAAGAATTGAAAGTAATGAAATTGTCTTTGATCAAGTTAATTGGTAATTTTCATTATCAGCATTGTATCAAATAGTGTGTAAATATTTCGGTTTTAAAAGACAATTTAAAAAATAAAATATTTAAATACTTGAAATATATTTATTAAATCAAATTAGACCAAATAAACTGTAAATTTTTGTAAAGTATATTAATTAAACTTAATGTAAATTAATTTTTTGTTTAATAAATGTTTGATAAATTATTTTTACTTAACAGGTGCAAATTATGGCGACAAAATGAATGTAAAAGATTATCCTGATGACATTAATGGTAACAATGGTGGCAATAATGACGGTGATCAAACTACGGCAATGGTGACAGTGATTTGATAGCAATTATTTTGTACGTATTATTATGAGATTGTGTGTCCCCGTCTTATTCTTTTCTTTAAATATATATTTGCAAGAGGTCGTTGTGGTGTGCGACTGTAATCTAGTTCAGTGTTCTGCAAAGTGTGTGCCGCGGCACACTGGTGTACCGTGGTCTTAAGTTGGTATGTCATGGAAAAATTTCAAGTTTTGTGAAGAGAATGACTCTTACACAATCGAGAGTTTTGGAAGCAAAATACCTGCGTCAGTTGATACGATCTCACGTCGCATTAATGATATTTCTTGCGACATTGAATTAACGTTAATTGAAAAATTATGGATTAGTGGAATTTTTGCACTACGAGTTGACGAGTCTAAAGATATCAGTGATCTGGTACACGGATGGATATGAAATAAAAGAGGACGTTTTTATTTTGTCTGCCACTACCTGGTTATACCACTAGAGAAAAAATATTCAAAGTAACAGACAAGTACTTCATCGAGCATAATTTGAAATTGCACAACTGCATAAGAATTTGCACAGACGTGAAAGATTAGGTGATTTATAACCTAGACTTCTAAAAATAACTAATATTAAAAATGCGCATTGCTTTTTACACAAGGAAGCGCTGATGACGAAGTTTCTGCTTGATCAAGTCGCGACTGCTGAACACTTATCTGTTTAATCCAGTGTGTCTGAAAATGAAAGCTTATAATCAGTCACTTCTGTTTCATACAGAAGTAAGATGGCTTTCTTGCTTAAAAGTGCTTTCTTGGATTTACGAGCTAAAATATTAAAGGCTCATAGTTCAAATTTTGCTTCTCTGATTAAAAAAGGAGAATGGGTTGCAAAATTAGCATATCTGGCTGACATTTTCGCTCATTTAAATGAGCTTAGCAAAAAATGCTAGGCAGGAATTCTAATATTTTAACGTCATAGGACAAGATTGAAATCTTTCGCGCTAATTTGAAGTTATGGATCAGCCACTCTAGAAATGGTAGTTATTGAATTTTCCCAAATTTCATGGCTGCCGATACAGAAAAAAAGTGCAGGTTTTAATAGTGAAACACTTGGAGCTATTAGATGAAAAATGAAATGACCTGCAACCTATGGACTGAATACGAAATCCATTCCGATATAGTATTTTCCTTGGGCACTTATCGATAAACGAGCAGGAAGAATTCATTGAGCTAAAAACTGATCGAATATTAAAACTATAATTTACTAAAACAGAGCTAGCACATTTTTGGCTGCTGATAAAAAAATGATTATCCGCTTCTTTCAAAGCGTGCTTATGCATTTTTCTTAACCATTTGCCATAACTTCTTTATGCGAATTGCGGTTTTCAACTATCATTACGATTAAATAAAAATAAGAGAACGCTTTAGGACGACCAAAGAGTAGATTAGAGCAGCCTTATCAATGATTTCCCCAAATTTTGGTCGCCTGCGCTCAGTTAAGCAGGCTCGCATTTCTCATTAAACATTTTTTCATATTATATTGATTTTAATAATAAATAAATATTAAATAAAGATTGATTTTTTCTTTGATATACCTTTAAAATTTCTTGATTTGTTAGGTGTACCTTGAACACAAAAAGTTTGCGGAACACTGATCTAGTAAGTCAAAGGCCTCGGCAAATATTTATTTTTTATATGAAAAACACTAATTAATTTTATCATTGTGCTGATTACATAATCAATGGGAGCTGTGTAAAAATTGTTCAGTAATCATGTGATCTCAAGATTCGGAAATGTTCCTTAGCCTCCCAGATCTCTAGATTTATCCGTTTTTGATTTTTCTTGTGGAGCTATCTCAAGAGTAAAGTCTATACAACTCAACCAAGAACTCTGGATGAGTTAAAACAACAAAATTCACAGTATCCCATCTGAGATGTTGCAGCGGTCAATGAAAAATCTAAAAAGCATTTGTGCAGGAGAACGGCATCTAAAGAACGTAATTTTTAAGAATTGATAAATTCCATTAAGGTTTCTTAAATGGCAAATTTTAAGGTTTCAATTACTAATAATATAATATTTTTATTCCTTCACTCTTGGTTTTATTGGATTATTAAAAAGTTCCCGTTTTTTGTGTCACCCTATATTACCAAATAAACATTAATTACTAAACTTATTTGCCCATTCCAAAATATGTTTCGTAACAAAGGAATTGAGTGCCATTATACTAAAGAAATAAATAGTTTTTATTTATACATTTACCAAATTAAAAATGTAAATAATTTCAATAAACCTTATCAATTCATCCACTATATTTTTTTTAAAAAAGAATAAAAACTTATTGATTATTAATTCATTTTCTGTATTAAATAAAACAAAATAAACGCCAATAAATGATTATCTGAGAAAATAATTGAGAAAATAAAAGTTAGTACATTTATTAAAAATACCTTGGAATAAGAGACACGAGACAATTTCAGAAGTCTGCAATGTCTTGCATAAAAAAGTAATTATATTCCACTGCATCTTTATTAAAATGATAATCATATAATCCTCTCGCAACATTCATCAAATCTCCACAATGAAAAATAATATTTCCATAATGTAGTGATATCATTTAAAAAATTATTTTCCGTTTTCAACGAATTTAGATTTTATAATTTTAAAATAATAATAATAAGTATTATAATAATAACAATAATAGTAATAATAATAATAATAATAATAATAATAATAATAATAATAATAATAATAATAATAATAATAATAATAATAATCTTAGCTTGAAATTGGATTAGCCCAATATTATAAGAAGAAATAATATTAAATCATTTTTAAACAAGGACAGTAGTCCTTTAATTTGTTTCTATACTATAGAAATATTATTATTATTATTATTATTATTATTATTATATATTTTTAAAATATTTACTTATTTAAATTTTATCTAATTATAATTTTTCATTAAATATCCTATTTATATAGGATTGAACGAAAGTCTTCAATGTTTTTTGAAGAAATATTTAGTTTAAATGCATTATGAAATCCTTTTTAAAATGTTAAATTTCTATTTTGTGGTATATGATGGAGTTAATGCGAAGAGACTTGAAAAAGCTGACGTATTTTTTATGGAAAGATGGAATGAATACTCCAGCAATCGAGAAGAAGATTATCTACGTGTTTGGCACCGGTACTATGTTTACGTGAAACTGGCAGCGAATAATTGCAAAATTCATTGTTGGTAATTTTTTCGTTGATGATAAAGAGAGAAATGGGTGACCATTGGTTAAAGATTATTTACAAGATCGAATTAAAGAGTTTCTGAGATCCAAAAAATATGTAACATCTCATAATATGGCACAAGAGCTGTCGTTGTCTCACACAACATTACTTTGATACTTGCACAAAATTTCAAAGCATTACTTGGTGAACAGATGGCTACCACATTTATATTAATGGAAATAGGATATTATTTCTATTTGTTGGATTATAAATCACTTATTTTTCCATGTGAATCGAATGCACAGCAACGCAATGCACGTACGTTTTAGTGTCGTAAATCGAGCTTTGAATAACGGGACATGTCGATTTAGAACATATTTCCCCACAACATATCTTGCCTGAATAAATATCATGAATAGTTGACAATGTGTATTAATAAAAAATGTATTATATACAATAATGATTGACTGTTAACTCGCTCATGAAAACTAAAACTAATAAATATAAAAAAACAATTAATAACAAAGACGTTTTTTTAATTATTGAATTGACGTTAATTGAAATTAAAATTTAATTAAATTGATGTTATATACAAGCGAAATCAAAGTCCTCCCTCATAAATCATTTCATAATTCATTCCTTCTTAGTCGGTAAACGAGAGCCCCCTTATTTATGCAATTTCGGTTGTTTTGATGCAATCAGATTTTTTAAGAATTTTCTTGAATTTCAAAAATTTTAATTCAAATTCAAACAAAAATTATACATAATTACTAAATGTCTAAAATACAAAAAAAAACTCTACATTTATGTTAAAATTAAAAGTCAAAAACTCAAATACAAATCATCTAAAATATAAATAATTTATATATATAAAATATTCAACAATTGTTTACAGAAAACTGACATTGTCAGTAGTACAAAGAAAATTGTTTGCAATCCAAAAAATTTCAATTTGATAATAAATTCAACAATTCACAGATAATTATGATAATCATATTATTTATTTTAATTTAATTAATTTTTGATTTTTGCATTTTAAGATAAGAATTTTTAAACAAAATTCTTATAAGTATTAAAAGATGTTATATGATTACAAGTAAACGTAGTTTTGCACCGAGGTTCCGTTCCGATAGACACCGGCGTAAAAATCGGGCTTAAAATGAACGCAAAATAATAGATGATGTTGAGGTTAGGTTCCGTGTCAAAATTCTAAGAACAATCTAACATGTTTATTTAATACACATCCTGCTAAATTAAATTCTCACACATTTTTGAAAAAAAGCATCCAATTTTATTTGCTTTGCTTGTCAATTCCTTTCTTGCAGAATCAAAATATAAGGTTGAATGGTAGCTGTGACGCTTCTTTTAATTATTCGCGCTATAATTGAAATCCTCGTCTATCTCACAGAGCTCATCTGTTAACCTTTCTATAGAAGAAAGGGTACGAGTTAGATCGGCCGTTTTTAGGGTTTTCCTATCATTTTATTTTTCATCCTTTTCTTCTTCTTCTTCGGGATTTTCAGATTGAGGGCAATCAAATACCTCCATCAACTCTTCTAATTTTTGTTTTGAGAGTGGTTGGTCAAGCATGTCTAACAGTTCGGTTATATCATTGGTGTTACATCTTCGAATCCACATTCTCGTGTAAGCCTGATAATGCCAATGTTATCTACATCTTCTACACTTGCACCTTATAAAAACCCAGGCAAAAGTTTACGATAAAACGCCGTTAAAGTAATTGGTTGTCACTTCGTCCCAATCAGACTTTAGATTTTTGATTCCATTTAAAATTTCGTATGACCGCCAATAGTCTTTAATGGTCAGATTGGAATTAGTATTCACAGTTTCACACACACACAATATGATGCCATGTACACTGTAATAGAATAAAACAATGTATAAAAGTGTGTCTGATATTAGAATTGTGGGGCCTACTGTCGTCAGGTGTTGGCCGAAACCGGGAATCCCACGTCTGCACCAACCAGCGTAAATCGTTTGATGCACTAACTGAAAGCTAAGGATTTCTTGAATTCTTATCAAAACACCCATTCAACATGCTTGATCCCAATGTGCGAAAGTACGACGAGGAAACCGTTAAATGGATAAAGGATATTACTCAATGATTGCAAATCGAAAGTCAACGTGTAAATAGTGCTTTCGGTATTTTATTGAAAGATAATGTCTGCTAAAAACAGATAATAAGACGAATTTCTTATTTAGAATTTCAAATACAACTATAAATAATAAAAACAAAACTAATATATGAGTATACATTTATTAAATCAATATGACAATAAGAATGATAATCACAAGTATGTTAGTGATAGGATGAAAAGTTTGATGAGTATTATGATGATTGATTTGATGAGTCTTGGTGAGCATACTGTGGGCAGTTTGATGATTATTCTGTAAATTATGCGCCGTTTATTACTGTTTTAGTAAAATTATTTTTGAGGAGTTAAAATACGCTAGTAACTAAAAATTTCAATTATTGTTTTCTTCTTTATTTAGGCAATTATTGCCAGGTTGTGTAATTATGAAACGGTTTTATCTTATAACACTTATGCGTGAACCCACAGAAAATCTTTCCTATTTTCTAATATCTACATCGAACTCAACGTTCCAATTAAAATCTTAGAAACCCATCTTTTAAATCATCATGGAGAAGGAAATGTAAAATGTAGTAAATAAAAGTATTTATATTTTGTTTTAATGACGGAAATAATTTTGATAAATCATTATTAAATTGTAAAGAAGACTTGTTCTGTAATTGACAGAATGTCTTTTGCATGCTGGAATTTTGAAAAATGCTCATCAACTCTCAATAAAATTAAATAAAATAATTCAATTAAAATCTCTATAATGACTGTTAAACAATATTTTGATAGTAATATTTTTGATAGATGTTGTTGTTTATAATGAAATGAAATATTTGGATTTGAAAAATATTTTTTGAATGAAAAATCTGTTAAAAATTCAGAAAATTATGTTTTTTATATTTACTAAGATATATTTAAATAATTTAAGAAAACTTAAATTTAATATAATAATTTTATTTAAATCAATTATTGTATACATAGAAATTAAAGTTGTAAACTTAAACAAACTAATAAACATTTTTAAAATTAAAATTTACAATTTAGAATGTTGAAAATTAACGAACGGAGGAGCCATTGTGATTTTCACAAAACTTAACCCTTGAATTCACAGCTTCACCTTGAATGGTATTTCTTTACTCATTTCTTCATTAAATATTATCTTCACTTTATTTATTTTTATCTGAAACTTTCATCCTTGAAATGACATCTTTAAATAGGATGGTATATTGGAATACATTTATTTTGAGTACTTTTATTTTTAATGACGTTTTCCTTACGCAGCATAGTACAGTTTCATTGTTTGAATACAGTATAAAAAGCATTAATATAAAATTGGGGTTTGTTTGGAGCGACTATGTTTTTATTTTGCATGTCACATTTTGAATTTGCGTCTATCACATTTACATACGTTTTAACATTGTTTTTTTACATTTATTAGTGACAATTTATTTTTCTAGTGTAGTTTGTTTTACTTATTATGAATATTCAATGCAATATGCAATTCTATTCTAATTATAATAAATATCGTGTTGATGACAAAAAAACGAAGAAAGAAGAAAATTAAAAACCGAATGAACTTAGAATTTTTTATAGTTAAAGTTTTAATCTCATCCATTTTAAATCAAGTAATATAAAGAGGTTTTTATTATTATTAAAACAAAGTATTAGAAGAAGCTAATTCAATCAGAGAAGAAGCAGAGTGCAAATAATTGTTTTGGAATTATCAGGAGCTATTTTTGTTTTATGATAAAACTGTGGAAATTGGCTAAAATGGTTATTTATGTAAATTCTATTTTTATAAATGATTTAGCTATTGACAAGTAATTTTTTTAAAACAATAATAATTTTTAAATATTGAAATATTTTATAATATATTATGACTTCTCATTTTCCAAGGCGCTACTCACTTCATTGACTCCTGAATGTTTCGCTGCTTTATACCATAAGAGCTCTGGAAATCAACGTGAAGGATAAATATGAATCGGATTGTTTGAACCGGTTCTTCATGCTTCAAATAATTTTTCCATCTCTTGTGTGGTTCTATTTGAACTATAAAATAAATTTCACTATTTTCCTTATTGCTAAGATGGTTTGGGATCAGAAATAAAATTTGTTTCTGGCTATAGTCAAAAGAATAGTAAAAAGGAATAGTTCTAAAAGGTTTTGGTGCAATGAATAAAATGCAAACTCAATTTTCGTAAATTATATGTATTTCCGGAGAATGGAATATGTAAAGGGATTACAACAAGTGAGTTCGTAGGTTCACATTTACTCACTTCCATTAAACAAATGCATGCTGGACATACAGGACTTTATTTATCTGAGCTCAATATATAACAGTTTCAAAGTAGAGAATTACAAGAGTAAAAAGGTGAATTTGATCGTCAAAAAGAGTTTATAGCAGGCGACATGATAATTCAAAATTATGGACTTACTATTCCAATTGTCGCTAATAATTATTGCCGATGAACATTTAGATATTTCAAAGTATCCTGTAGAAATTATCTAACATTTGTTTAGTAATCGAAAAGATTAAGTATGAGAAAAACCGAAATTAATTAAATAAGTGAAAGTTCCTACTACCCAAGAAGATACTCGTTTCAGATGATAAAAATGATATCAAACCCAAAAAAATGCGCATATTAAACATTATTTGTATACTTTCAGGTCTGTAAACTAGTAGGGCTATCATATAAATTTGTATTTATTTATGTATTTATTTGGCTAATTTGATCGAGTTAAAACATCCTTTAGTAGATAATGTAGGATAAATATTAATAATAGATATTCTAAATTATATAATATATGTCTATGTGTGTATGTTGAATTTATATGACTGAAGACTATGTAATGTCTGAATGTCAAAAGTGCGATTTATGGGTTTTATGTATGCATGTGTGTATCTTGCTCAAGAAACTCACAATATAATTATTTCCTCCAGACTCACCTGTATTGTATAATAAAAAATATTATGTCTCCAAAGTCTTCTAACAGATAATATTTAAACAATAAACTTAAATTCTTTAAAAATCTGACGTTCTGAGGATATTTAAACAATTTCATTTTGAGAATTTTGGGTCGTTATTAGATTATTTAAAATTAATTATTTATAAATTTATATTTTAATATTTATTCTTACATCCTCCTTTAAAATGTTTGAGTAACTCTATATTTCTAACTAAAATAGAACCATTACTAAATGTTATTACATAACTTCTTTTGTGGTTATTTTCTACAATCAATAACCAACCACTTATTTCCCATCACTGCTTACTGTTATTTCTGAAGTTTTATCATCAATCCATTCATTACTTAAGGCTTTGTCAAATACAATATTGGCTGAATATGTCTTAATTTTTTCTGATATGTGATATTTAGTATAAATTATGTTTCTGGTAATAATTCGATCTAATCTCGATATTTATTATCTTTTAATAACATTTGTAAAGAATCTCTTATTGTTCGAAATTGGTGTTAAATTTGACATTTTGCCGAATGATCGTGCGGAATTGAATGACATATCTCCATGTTATAATCTTTTGATAAATCTTGAAACATTTCCCCTTCAAATTTCAACTTTTATGATATGAGGAGCACATAAATTTAACAACCAACTGTTTCTTAACTCATTAATCACATATTCATTTTGAGAAGATATTGCTCTTAGTACTATTTATTTACTTTTTTGATCGATAATTCCTAAATTATATATTTCTTTCCATACACAGAGTTTGGAAAAGGACCACATATATCCATATAAATTACCTCAAATATCTTAGAATTGTTTCCTTTGGTTCTATTACTCTAATTTTTCAAAGACAGTTCACACCATTAAAATTTTGAAAAATTTTAAGCGAAGTGTTTTTATAGATAGTCCGCACAAATGAAACTCGTAATTTTTGTTTAAATCTATTAAAGGGTTGTTTACTTATATATTTAAATTCAAAAGTTTTTCCAAAACTTGTGAAATCATTAAATTGTGTTTGAATTGAATTTAAATTAAATTATATTTTTCAAATATCTTATTTATTTATCTAAATGTGAAAAAAAAGAAAGTCGTACACTCGGGATAAAAAATCTCGAGATCATAGAATATGCAGAAAAATATGGGAAAAGACCTCGGCAAAGGTCTTTGAAAAATGTTCACAATTGGATAAGAAATTAATCCATAATTTTAACAATGAAACCAATCTATAGAGCTAGAAGATTTCCTAAAGAATTTTGGTTCGAACTCGAATCAGTCTTGAAGGATTGGGTTCTTTCTGAACACCGTAATGGATTACGTGTCTCTGCTGTTAGAATACATTTAAAAGCTCAAGAATTGGCCAAATATTTATTTCAAAATTCAGTAAATATCGAAAATTTTAAGTCCAGTGCCACATGATGTTTCAGATTTATGAGAAGACACAGACTTTCTATAAGAGTTGTAACTTGGGTTGGACAGAATTTGACCGAAATCTGCACTTCATGTATAAGCCGCAGCAACTATTTTTCCAAACTTTTCACTTTTTTCATAGATAGTCCGAAGACTATCTATGAAAAATTAGGGTAATATAATTTTCCGCTTTTGGTAATTTTTACATTTTTCTATGACTTCTTTTACTTTAATATTAAGATTATTCACTGCAAAGTTGTGACATGCATTTTGTCTCAAAATTTCTTTAAAAAAAATAATTTCATAAATATTTATTTTAATTGATGCCATTATGGGCTACGTCAAATTATCTGAAATTTTTGGAAAAATTGTTCCTTGAATAAAATATCATTAGCAAGAAAATTAATGAAAAAATTATTTAAGAATAATATTTATTTAATTGTACTCGTTAAGGCTTGTTGATTTTATTTTAATTAAATTAATTAAATTATTTTCTATTTATATAAATTTTATAAATTTTCTTTAAGTAGCTTATTTAATTATTTCGAGCAACTGTTTCCCGGTAGTTTTCACCAAATCTGACATTATAACATATTAAAACAAAAAATGTATGTCATTAGTTTTATTAAGCAATATTATTCTATGTTCATTTATTGAACAAGTAATATTCTTTTTATATTTTCTTATAATTCGAGAACATACTTCAAATTTGGTTTCAATTTAAATTTTCTTATAATAATTTATAATATTTATATTATAAATAATGAAATTTTATATTTATAAAAAAAACTATATTTTATGAAAATAATTCAAGGAACTAAAACTAAATTGAAACCAAAATTTAATAAAATATAAATAATTATAACTAATCAACAAAATCAAATAAAATAAGTAATTAAAGATAAAATGTAATTAAATGAAGCAACTAAATGTAAATAAAATAGTTTAATAAAAGTTTATTTAAATAAAAAGAAATATTTTAAAATTTAAATAAATTTGGCAACGATTTAATTAAAAGATAACGCCAATAAAAAACCTTTCGTACGATATATTTCGATAGCACAGCTATCATCTTCAGGTACTCAAAACCAACTAAAAATATTATGAATTAACATTTAATTTAAACAAATTATTTTTTATTAATTTAATTTTTTTAATAAATAAATATTTTTAAAAATATATTCAATTCACTTTTAAATTAATTTAAAATTTTAAAATTTTCACTTATATTCTAATTTTTAAAAATTAATGTAATTTAAAATTTTCAATTATTTTAATAATATTAAAAAAACAAACATGATTTAACATACGTAAACTATTTAAAAACATTCAAAACATTCGTAGTCACAGCACTCTGCACATTAATCTTTGGATCCAATGACCTTATCAGCAATGCTTCACATATCACTCGTTCCCAATAACTATTAAAACTTCTCAACAAAATTCTAAAATCAGACATTCCTATTTCACTTTTACAGCCTCTATTGTGTTCACTAATATTGGTCAAACCCTTCAATCGACAATGCTCTAGAACTCGAGTACAGAGATGACGGGAAGTCTCTCCAATACCTTTTATAAACAAAAGGTTTTTCAAATTGGAAAGAAGCAATTTTCTTTTCCAAACTAGTCAAAAATATTGATGCCATCGTTGGTGCTAAAGGGGAACCCATAGCGACTCCATCTATTTGTTGATACCATTCATCATTGAAAAGAAAATTGACATTTGAAGTAGCAAATTCAAGAAGTTTACGAAATGCCCTTCTATCCAAAATGTGATGTTCCGAATCATTTTCATTCCACAACGCACAGCATAAGTCAATCGTCTCAACCAGTGGCACATTCGTAAACAAACTACAAACATCAAACAAAACCATAACATCATTCATACTTCGTTTTTGTAGCTTTGCAATACAAGAAACAAACTCAAAGCTATCCTTACATTCAAACTCTGATCGCATTAACGGTTTTAATAATCCATCTAAAAACTTTGCTATTTTATACTGGGCAGTACCAACCATCGACAAAATTGGTCTCATAGGTACACCATGTTTATGGATTTTTGGTAGCCCATATAGTTTTGCTAGCTGCGATCCTATTGGACGAATAGACTTACCTACCTCTTCATCAATAAGCTTCTTCTCAATAAAACCATTTAACATTTTTTTGCACGAACTCTTCATCCTTAAGAGGAGGCAATTTTCCATTCTTCCGATCCTTTGGCAATTTCACAAACTGAGGAGAATTTAACAAATCATTCAACTTATTTACATACACATCATGGTCAAGAATAACTATCCCATTTCCTTTGTCAAACTTACAGATATTTATATTTTTTTTAGCTAAGTTTTTTAAAGTCATAAAATTCCTAATATTCTGCTTTTTGTTTTTATCGATATACTCCATCGTACTCGCACTTAACAAGCTCTTCACATAATTACCATTAATGCCTTTTATCGATCGGGCTATATGAAAATATAAACTTTGAATTTTTGCCTCTTCTTAAATAAAAAATTGCCTCCTCTTAAGGATGAAGAATTCGTGCAAAAAAATGTTAAATGGTTTTATTGAGAAGAAGCTTATTGATGAAGAGGTAGGTAAGTCTATTCGTCCAATAGGATCGCAGCTAGCAAAACTATATGGGCTACCAAAAATCCATAAACATGGTGTACCTATGAGACCAATTTTGTCGATGGTTGGTACTGCCCAGTATAAAATAGCAAAGTTTTTAGATGGATTATTAAAACCGTTAATGCGATCAGAGTTTGAATGTAAGGATAGCTTTGAGTTTGTTTCTTGTATTGCAAAGCTACAAAAACGAAGTATGAATGATGTTATGGTTTTGTTTGATGTTTGTAGTTTGTTTACGAATGTGCCACTGGTTGAGACGATTGACTTATGCTGTGCGTTGTGGAATGAAAATGATTCGGAACATCACATTTTGGATAGAAGGGCATTTCGTAAACTTCTTGAATTTGCTACTTCAAATGTCAATTTTCTTTTCAATGATGAATGGTATCAACAAATAGATGGAGTCGCTATGGGTTCCCCTTTAGCACCAACGATGGCATCAATATTTTTGACTAGTTTGGAAAAGAAAATTGCTTCTTTCCAATTTGAAAAACCTTTTGTTTATAAAAGGTATTGGAGAGACTTCCCGTCATCTCTGTACTCGAGTTCTAGAGCATTGTCGATTGAAGGGTTTGACCAATATTAGTGAACACAATAGAGGCTGTAAAAGTGAAATAGGAATGTCTGATTTTAGAATTTTGTTGAGAAGTTTTAATAGTTATTGGGAACGAGTGATATGTGAAGCATTGCTGATAAGGTCATTGGATCCAAAGATTAATGTGCAGAGTGCTGTGACTACGAATGTTTTGAATGTTTTTAAATAGTTTACGTATGTTAAATCATGTTTGTTTTTTTAATATTATTAAAATAATTGAAAATTTTAAATTACATTAATTTTTAAAAATTAGAATATAAGTGAAAATTTTAAAATTTTAAATTAATTTAAAAGTGAATTGAATATATTTTTAAAAATATTTATTTATTAAAAAAATTAAATTAATAAAAAATAATTTGTTTAAATTAAATGTTAATTCATAATATTTTTAGTTGGTTTTGAGTACCTGAAGATGATAGCTGTGCTATCGAAATATATCGTACGAAAGGTTTTTTATTGGCGTTATCTTTTAATTTTAAAATTTATCTATATTATACGGCAGTGAAACATTTTTAAAATTATTTTCATGTCTTTAAAAGGTTATTGAGATCAACGTTTGTGGGAGTACTCACATCACACTAAACATTTTATTTTCCTAATTATATCAATATATTTGAGTAAAAAAATCACGTTTTTAACATTCATTTGAAGAATAATGATAGTTTCAGTTTTAAAGTTGATAATAAGATACACAAAATGTTTAAATCAAAAAATTGAATTAGAAATATATATACTATTGAAAATATATATATTATTGAAAAATAAAATAAATCTAAATTTTTATCTTCTAATTTATTAATATTTTGCAAACATTTTTTATGTAATTTCCAAAACTAAAATATTCATTAATTAGTAATAATCGATAATTGGTAACATTTTCTTTTTCGTATTTTCTCCTTTCAGGCTATTTTCAATAAATATTTCCCAGTCTATATTCATAATATTTGAGCTTTGAATTATTTGTATTATAAGCTTATTATTATTATTATTATTATTATTATTATTATTATTATTATTATTATTATTATTATTATTATTATTATTATTATTATTATTATTATTATTATTATTATTATTATTATTATTATCATTATTATTATTATTATTCTTCTTCTTCTTCTTCTTCTTCTTATTATTATTATTATTATTATTATTATTATTATTATTATTATTATTATTATTATTATTATCATTATTATTATTATTATTATTATTATTATTATTATTATTATTATTATTATTATTATTATTATTATTATTATTATTATTATTATTATTATTATTATTATTATTATCATTATCATTATTATTATTATTATTATTATTATTATTATTATTATTATTATTATTATCATTATTATTATTCTTCTTCTTCTTCTTCTTCTTCTTCTTCTTCTTCTTCTTCTTCTTATTATTATTATTATTATTATTATTATTATTATTATTATTATTATTATTATTATTATTATTATTATTATTATTATTATTATTATTATTATTATTATTATTATTACATGTATTTTTATGAAGATTATTGTTGAATATATGGGATTTTGATATAGATCAATGTCAATATTCATGGGATTCTTTATCAACAACAACTAAGGATATACAAGGATAATATCATGATACAACTTTTACATGGGAAAAATATCCAACATAAAAATATCCCAAAACTCAAAATCCCTATAAAAATTTTTCCATATCAAAATTTCCCAAAACTTAAATTTTATTTTTACAAGGTATTCACGAATTTTTGTGTGCCGAATGATAATGACACTTACTGCTGTTATTTCGGCCTTTCTTTTTAACTCCAATATTTTTAAAGCTGACATCATCACATAACGCATTTACTTGAGTTTTGTTGTTAGTTTTCTCCAGAAAAATTAGAATTGTTCGCAACTAAAGGAATTACGTTTTTTCATTTTCTCATTCTCGATTTTTATTACAATTAGCATTGCCTCTTTTGAAACCTCGTACTGATTTTCATGCATAAATTTACTATGCATCCTCCGACAGTACGTGACTTTACAAAATGATATTTTTCCGTCTTTACCATATTCCCAGACTTCAAAACATTCAAGCGATTCTTTCTCTTGCATACGAACTCCCATCTATTTTGTAAAGCCCGATTTTGAATAAAATTGCATTGATCTAAATAGTGATACTCTTTACACTTTAGATATTTAAACTTATTGGATGAGGAGTTTACTATTTGCAACTGACGATGTTGCCATTATTTCCGAATAGAAAGTTTGCTTCGGTCTTTCTTGGTCTTCCAATCTTTTTACTGATAAATTTTGGTTTTAGAGTCGTTTCTTTTATTGTTCTCACCAAATTCGAATAGTGTTTCCTTGGTCGATCTTAACAGTTCTACTTCTTTCTGTAGTCAATCGTTTAGGTCTTAAATACTCTCGAATACAATGTTTACTTTA
This sequence comes from Schmidtea mediterranea, assembly GCA_022537955.1. Lineage (NCBI taxonomy): Eukaryota > Metazoa > Platyhelminthes > Tricladida > Dugesiidae > Schmidtea > Schmidtea mediterranea. The sequence goes on from CM039680.1 coordinate 229,551,450, forward strand.
AGATCTTTCTTTCATATGTAAAATAATGTTTCTGCAGACATATTTTTAACAAAAAACTGTTTTTCATTCAATGATCTCTTCCACTTGTTAGTATTCTTACTTTAAACGCCTCTAAAATTCCTACGAATGCATTTATCATTAAAATTTTATTTACACGTACTGGTTGGAACATGTCTATGTTTTCCATTGAAGCTAGATGATTTTGTCCTTTTCCGCTATATTCTTTATCGAACTTATCCTTAGCCATTTTATGACCTATTGACAAAAATCCTAAATTCTGAATCAATTTGAACGGTTCACCTTTCAAATATGAATAAATATTATTTTATTGCACACAGGTTTAAGGCATCTTTTATACTTTCTCTGTCTCCCATCAAACAACAGAATTCTTATATTTTGTTTTTTTCAATTCTACTTACTTTAAACTAAAATTTCAAAATGAGATTATTTCATTAAAACAAAACTGATCTTAACTTGTCTCCTATTATGACCTTGAACTTAAATTACCATGTTATCAGATGAGTCTTGCGTATTACGTTATATGACTTTGTAATGGCATTGACCTTGATGAAGAAGATGGGGTTATTATCAGAAGGAGTTCTTGGTATACTACTCTTGCTTCATACCAGTAAAGAATCAGAGTCAGCATTTTAAATTGAAGTAAACATTTTTAAGTAAAAATGCTTACGTCTAGTCAATGACATCATTTAGAATTTGCCTTTTGTTATTTCTATTTTTGTTAAAAAAGAATCGCAATAATATATGTTGAATCGAGAAATATATGAATGAATGCTTATTTCTCTTGATTAGACTTGGAGTATTTTGAGGGTTTTGAGAGTTTTGGGGGTTTTGACAAATGATTCATCATTTATTATCTGCAAGGTTATTTATTCTTTTATTCTCCTATATTTTAACTAACCTACATGCATCTATTTAATTATATAATTATGAAGATTTACTGCAAAGCAAAACTGTTTATCATAAATATTTATTTCATTTTCAAAATTCTTCTTCAGACATAAATAAATTATTTTTATGTTGTTAATAAAAGGAAATATTTTATAAATTAATTTGAATTTAAAAGAAGCAAAAAATCATTTCAGTGATAAATATAAATTTTTAAAAAATCATATAACATCTCTTTTTTTATTTTTATTAATCTAAATTAAAATTAAAATTAGACTAAAAATTGCTCATCTTAGCAAAAAAAATCATGAAATTTATCAGTGAAGAATTAAATATTGATTAAATTAAATTAAATATTGAGCAATAAAAATATTTTAAAAAATTTAACAAGGGTTTCATAATATTCTAAATAATGCACTAAAAATATTTTTTATGATTTTTCATAATAGCCATCAAAACTTTTACCGTGTAAATAAAATTTACTGAAACCTTAAAAAAACTTTGAAAAAAAATTATTTTTTCGTTTAACAGTGATAAAATTCTTCAGTTACATTTCTATGTCTATTTAAAACATGAGAAAAGTCACGAAATTTAAAAATATAAAATTTTGTAATTATCTATAATTAGTAAGCAGTCAGTTCTTTTATTAAAAAAATATTTATTTAATTTTTCAAAATAAAAATTAAATATATTAAAATAATTATATTAAGTTAGAGACAGTTTATAATTCAGCTATGATTAGTATTAATGGAATTTTATCGAGTCTTTTTAATAAATGAATTTCACATTTCTATTTCAAAAAATATTCCCATTTTTTTCATTATCATTCATTAGATAGGAATCTTAAGAGGGCGCCATTTTCATTGTTAACAGAGCCAGGAAAAGTCAACACAGCATACTAATAATATATTTAACAACTAAATAATATTTATGAACAAATTCTCGAAAATTTTAGTAATAATAATAATTATTGTTATAATAATAATAATGATAAAAATAAAAATAATAATAATAATAATAATAATAATAATAATAATAATAATAATAATAATAATAATAATAATAATAATAATAATAATAATAATAATAATAATAATAATAATAATAATAATAAGAATAAGAATAAGAATATGAATAAGAATAAGAATAAGAATAATATTGACATTAACATTATAAGAATTTATTTTGATTTTCATTTCTGATTTACTCTTTTTCCAATGACACTGAAATTTTTTTAGAGATATCGATGTTTTTTTTGATATTCACAAATTCAAAAAAAAGTTAATATCATTGAATAATAATAATTATATCAAATATATTAGTTAATCAAAATATTATTTTAAATAAAATATATTAACAACAAAAACTTTATTTATATTTATTTTAAATATAAACAAATTAATGAAAATGTTATGGTATTTTTAAATACAACATTAATATTGAAATATAATAAAATAAGGTTTTTTATTTTAGCAAAGAGAACAATCGTAAGCACTTTGAAAAATCTGGGCCCAAAAATTAATTATGAAAACAAAATGAAGAAGTAGTCGAAGCATCTCACACGAGAGCCATCAATGGACAATAAACAGCGGCTTAAATTACTTATAAAACATGAATCAGTACAATTTGTGGACTGCTGCAATCAAGGGGAATGGCGCGCTTCTACGAGTCCGTGAATGATTCAATGCTTTTAATAAACTAATTATGCCATTGAAGATAATTCCATCGCCGCATCTGTTATGATTTGGCGCAAATAACAAATGTTTATCAATTTCTGACGTACAAGGAGCAGAAAGTAATGTAATAAAATAAGAAAATAGGAATTTTGAAAGGAAGAGTCAGTTCAAAATATTATAACATATCTCGATGGTTTCAAGTTTAGAAATATAGAACAAATAATCTTAATTGAAAATGTTTAAAATTTAATAATAATAAAGGCTTATTTTATTACTTGTTTATTTATTAAACAACAACAATAATAGTATCATACAAGGTTTGGGTATAACTTTTTTGGAATTATTTGATTTAAACCAGTGATTCCCAAAGTGAGCGCTGCAGCGATTCAGGGGTGGTGAAAGCTTAAAAGAAAAAAGAGAAGATTCAGAAAAATTTATGTATGTATTCCTCTCATAACGCTTCATTTTTCTATGAATAACGTACTGGACGTTGGCTCGGTTCCCGCATACTCCCTCACTTGTATTGAAGTATTACAAGCATTACCATTAGCTAGCTACAAGCAATGCTGATAGCAACTGCCATTCTTGAGATTGGTCGATCGGTGCTGGAATTCTTGAAAGATAAACATGATGCTTTACGATTTAATTTAATTCAATCCAAAAGTAACATCGCTTACTTGAAAGCAATCTTCAGCTTCATGGTGATGAACTGAATTATAAATTCTGTTTTATAAAACTCAATTCTAAAAATTTATATTATAACATTTATAAGATCGAAATTTTAACAAATGTTTTGATCAAGGCGAAGTGTTTCAAATTGTAGTGAATAATCCCATGTGTTTGTCACTTTCAACCTCATGTATAAACATTATAGAAATTAATATCCGGGATGAAAGTAGAAATCTAATAAATTTTCCAAAAAGATTCTAAAAGCTAATTTAACGATACACTTCCGTAAATTAGATAGTTAATTCAGATATCAATTTGCTGTAAATTAATATTAAAATTGTAGGTGAAATTACAATATTTTATCAGTAAACAATATAGATCAGATTTGTTAAAAACAATTGGTCAATTTGCATAACCAATTCTGAATCATATATGTAGTTTTGGTTTGGAAACTGCGAAGGATGTGATAATGAATGATCAGAAAATATTACCAAATATCGTTTAAATTAAAAAAGCATTACCGGCGTGAAATAAACTGTATCAAATATGATACCTTCTATTGCAAGTAAGTTTAAGAGTGAGGAATCTGAATACACAGAAGGATCTTAACATTAACGTAGAAAACATAGTATATAAAAAATTGAAAGAAAGGACGCGGAGCTATATTTGACAAATGATTTATTTTGTGAACTGTTCAGATTAAAGTTATCAAAAGTGATTGAAAAAATTTGCAAACAATTTCTTTTTTCATACAATTTTTAAAGATGATTTTCTCGGATATGATTTTATCAAGGTTGAGCGTCATAACAATGCACATGTGCACAAGGCAATAAACCGGTGAACCAAAATGGCACTTAGATTATGCAAAGTTAATGGTAAGAAGAGTTAGCAGGACATCGAAACATTTCATTAAAAATCAAGGAAATAGCACATTTTGCTATTGGAAAAGGTGCCTCCTCATTCTACAAGAAACAAATATTCTGAGATTAAAGATACCAAATCTCGATTCTTGTAGCTGATTTTGAATTTTGAACTGAATATGAACTAGTATATTGAGTTTCAGTATTTTAAATTTTTTGTTTTGTATAAGAGTGATGCTGATTTATCTGTTTTAAAAACCTTTGGAAAATTTTGAAATTTTGGATCGACCTTAATATTTTTTTATTAAAATTTGCCTGTTTTTAAAAGACAAAAATTTAAAATTTAAAAATTTGGTAAATTTTGATCGAAATTTGGCTGTTTTCAAAAATTTTGATAAATTTGGCTTGACCCACATTTTTATTTTGCAATTCACCTTAATTAGAATCCACCTTTGCCTTCATAAAGATATCTGAGGACGGTTAGAAATAACTAATAGTTAATTTTTGCTATTTATAGTAAAAATGTTTTATATCTAATAAATACTAGTAATCAGATTTTAGTTCGTTTTATTTCATTTGGAGTAAGATTTACAGCTGTGTTAGTCGTGTAGCTTACATGCGATTCGAACATATATAGGTCGTTTATGAGCAAAATTAAATTTATCAAAGAATGATGTCTGGATTTTTGTGATATTCGATTTTAATCCTTTTTTGATTTTCTGTCAGTAAACTACTAAATTACTTTCAAATAAATTTTCGTTATTTGGCATAAAATTAAATTTTCTACAAAGTAATGTTTAAGAAATTATATTTTCTAAATTTTCAATTTTGACATGAAGTAATCAATATTTCTCAAAATAAATTTTAGTTCAGCAGAAAAATTTAAATTCTCAAAATTCAAAATTTCCATCCCGCTATATTTTAAGACTTTCAATTGTTTTTTGGTTCTTTTCTGATTTTTAAAAATTTCCAAGAAAAATTCTTAAAAACCTTAAAACATTGTCAATTCATCTCATTTCAAGTCAAAAATAATTCGATTTCACAGATTGTTTATTTAGTGTTTTATCTTTATTTTCTTTATTATCGTCTCTTTTAATCAGAGATTTTCATTGATATATTTTTCTTTTCTTTTTTGTTGATTTGTTTCCACTATGTACGTTGCGTCGCATCTTAGACAAGTGATTTGATAAACAATGTTTTTCGAAAATCAAAAACATATGTAGAAGAGCAACAAAGACAATCTTGTTGAAAATGGTCTGATGTTAGAGATTTTTAGAATTTACCGAGTTGTGATTTCAAAAGTCTTAAGGTGGTGAAAATTGGGCGAATATTTACTGGTAAATCTGTATTATGGATGAAATATCTGATTGTATTGTATGTCTTATTGTTTAAGAAGGGGAAACGTAGGTAAGTTATTTATTTGTCGAGGTGTTTCTTTTGTGTGTTGTGATTATTAGAACAGTGTTAGTTTAAAAATATTTTTCTACAATTTCTATTGGTAATCCATTTTGCAAAAAACGTATTTTGAAGTTTCAGAGGGTTCTTGTTTTTTCTTATACCGGAACAGTTTCTTATTGCTCTTTTTCACTTATTTTTTCCTATTTGTAACTCGATTTTTTTTTAATGGAACGTGACTTCGCCAAAGGAGAATGGATCCACTGTGTCGACGTTTAGTGAATAAGTATCTGTTGAATGTGAGCGTGTCTAATTCTTCTGAGGAACTTATCACTATATCTAAAAAAGAGATTCTGCTTTCAGGATTAGGTAGTTCAAGAAAGAATTATATATTTGTGTTAGTGGAGTTAGCATGTGATGATATTACGTTCAGAAGTACTGTGAAGACTCTTAAACTCTTGGATGTAAAACTTTACATGTGCTGCTAATGTATATGTCGATTAGCAAACAAAAAGATAAAATACATGTACATAACTATATAAATACGATATGCATAAAACTAGATATCATGCTACAAAAGTGTATAATTCATGAGATGAATGTTAAAATAAATCTAACAGAAGCTGAAAAACAACTGAAAAAGAATTGAAATTTTTAATAAAAATCCCAAAAGTAAATATTAAATTAAATAGCTAACGAAAAATAAAATTAAAATAAGTTAAATTGAACGAATAAAGTCGACTGTTCAGATGCGCTTGGGTAGGAAAATAAAATTATCAGATCAGTTTCAAATTGTTCATCCGTTAGACAAATACAATAAAAGGAAACCAAATAGATAAAAAAAAGTCAGGCAAAAGCTTTCTATCAGTAGTCCGTGAACTCTCAGGTGTGCAGGGGCATTAAAAATTTTCAGTAGGTATACTAGCTTTTTCTAGCTATCCACCTGTTAAGTGCATTACAACGGGTACCATGCGATTGAATGGATGCATTATAGATGAGGAACATTTACAATACACTATTCGCATTTTGTCCGGGAATTTTTTTTCAAAGCATAAGGAAACAGTAAAGATATTAAGAAAATATATGAAAGATTGTAAATTTTAATTTAATAAAATTTTAAAAATTATGTTAATTGTAAAAAAATTTTAGTATTAATTTATCGATATTTAAATTTTTTTATTTAAGTTTTTATTTTGATAATAAATTTAATTTTGCTATATAATTAGATTAACAAGATAATAAATAAAAATAATAATAAAATTCAAAATTAATAAATGGACAAATCTGTGTGTATACATGTATATATCATATACAACAAAGCAAATGCCATGTATACCGCTTCCTTTTCATTATTTGTTTACTTGTTTGTGATTGAACATGATTGTCACCGTAAATAATAATTACTCATAAAGTGAGGCCATTTTTTTTGCTTGTACTGAAACGAAAGTATTTACAATTTAATTGAATGTTTCAACGAGTTCTCTAGAAAACAATAAATAAAAGTAGATCCAATATTTGAAAAATATGAAGTGTGAAAGTTTTGTATTACAGACACGGAGCTTGGTGTTTGGTGATTGGAGCAGTTACGAAAAGCCCGGTCTCAACAAAATTTAAATATTTGGTACATATTATACCATTGACATGTATTGGGATGTGTACAAATGTATCCATATTGTCAAAAGGTAATAAGTCCAATCCTATGGATTTGGATAGCATTAGGAAACATTTAAATAAGAAATGGATTTAAAAAATGCTATAATGTTATATCTATAATATGTATTAAATATATAAATCAAGATAATTACTTTTTAAATTTTAATCATTCACAAATTACAAAATATATTATTTAAACAAGCTTAATTTCATGAATACTTTCCTGATTACCCAATAAATTTAGCTGCAGCTACTGGACGTAATCGTCATAGTCCTGAACATGTATCGTATTATCATTTATTGCTGATATAGGCAATCTTGCTTGATTACCAAATATTATTTCATATGGTGAATAATTTGTTGATTTTTGAATTGTAGTTCTTAATCCGAACTCTTTTACCGGTAATACGGCACTCCAGTCTTTGGCCTTCTTCCCTTCTAACACAGCCGCAATCATACTTTTAACCTTCCCAAATAACCTTTCTACTAGTCCATCATTCTGTAGGTAGTATGGGGAAGTAAAGGTTTTCTTAATTCCTAATATTTTACAGAATCTTGATTGGAAGTTACTTCTACAATTTGAGTGTATTTGTTCCGCTGCTCAGAACTTTGAAATCCACTGTGACCACACCGCTTCTGCAATACTCTCTGTCTCAATATTTCTCAATGGAATTAAGCTTATGTATTTCAAGAAATAGTCGATTATACCCAGTATATATTTATATAATTTCTATGTTGTCTTAATGGTAAAGGTCTTATATGCTATGGAAAATGCCATTTTATTAAAAATGTCACTCTATATTTTTTGGAACAAACTGTTTTTTCTTTTGATTCTTCTTTAAGTTGAATTTGATAATACACGTTTCTAAGCTCGATTGAACTAAAATACATAGATCCATATGACGAATCTAACATTTGGAATTGGAAATGAGAGCCCACTAGTATTTTCATTTAATAATCCAAGCACATTTGAATATCATTTTGTATTTTTCTTTGTAACACATATAAATGGTGAATTCTATTGTTCTATAGATTTTCTGTAATTTTTTAAAGTTAATTTTAATAATTAATGGATTTTCTTCTTAGTTTATTCTTTACTGGATTACAATTAGTTTGTATTTTATGCTTTAAAATATCTGTATGATATATATTCCATTTATTAACATAAATATATTTGAAAAAGTCCTAAGTATCTCTATTAACTTTTGTGATAGTTAATTTTAATCAATTTTTCAAATTTATTTAATTTTCAATATTTTCTTTTAAGCTTATTAAACATTTATTATTTCTGATGATATTAACATTATATTTATGTAATTTCAAAATTCTGGTATTTATTTGCAATGCAAAATTTGCAATTATAATCTATTTTCCATATTTAATTTCAATATTTCCAAAACCATTAATGTTTTATTTACACCCATTAGCACAACTTATTTTCCTTTAATTTCTTGTAATATTAATTTTATTAGCAACTCTTACTTAAAACACTAATTTTAGCACCTGTGTCTAATAAGCAGTTAAATTCTAATTATTCATCACTAAAAATGGCTTATCATCATTATTTAAATAAATAACTTTGTAAACCAATTGCCGCTGTCGTTCAGACACACAAGGGTATACTTACACACATGCCAAATCATTCATAATAATTATTAATTACGTACTTTAATTATTATATTCCTTATTTCAGATAAGCGAATAACAAAAGAAGTCCTTGCTGCAAAGTAATGATTATATTGTTGATAAAAGTTTCGATTATTAAATAATTTAATTCCAAAAGAAGCTGAAGAGGGTTATTTAATAATCAAAACTTTTTTAAACAATATAATTATTACTTCGCAGCAAGGGCTTATTTTGTTATTCGCTTATCTGATATATTAATTTATGCTGCTATCAAGGAATCACCGTTTTATAGTTATACAATCAAATAAATATTCCTTATTGCTTATTTACAATTAATTTTTTTTGTAAATTAAATTTATGACTTAATTATTTTAATTATATTAATTAATTTTTGTTATAGAGAAAAGAAACCTAATTTTAAACATGAAAAAAGCGAAATCATGTATATTTGTTATCAAAATGTTGTGAAATAAAGTATCCAGACAGAAGAAAATAGGATAGTTATCAAAAGAAGAGAAGGAAGTTATCCAATAATTACCCGGGAAATGGAGAAAAGATGGACAGTGTTAGAGGATATGCGAATACATTTTTAATGAATAAATGAAATTTTTGTTAGCAACACATTCAAATGATTTGATGTTTATTATTAGTCATAAATGAAATATTGAAATAAATGTAAAGATTTATTGCTGAACAGTAAATATGGCTGGTTTATAGCAGTTATGGGGAATAATAGATTGTCATGTTCGTTTGATTAATGCTCAAATCTCTGTTACGGAAACTTATGCCATCTTTTACATAGGAATAATATATTTCTCATTGTCTAATTTTCTGACTGAATTTATATTTTTAATATAAAATTTCGTAAAATTTATGATTATTTAAATAGTACAAAAAATTAAGATTAGATTTAGTATTGAATTGTCAAGGGGATTAAATATATTTTGTTTAATAATAACTACAAAATTCCATTGTTTTAGTGTATTCCGTTTAACTTAACTTTGGTGGCAATATGGGCCAATTGTGCATGGGTTCCTCTTTGCCCTATTAATCTTTTAAAAGGAAGCAATACATTTTACGAATGTATTAACCCCTTAAGATTTCGTGGTACATTTTTGAACCACAGTGTTCTATGTTAGTTTTTAGGTTCGTAGGAACTATATTTTAACCAATTTTGTGATTAAACTTCCAAAAAGCATCATAAATTATACAGATTTAAAAAATATGCATTGTTTTAATCTTTGAAGTAGTGTTGTTCAAGTGATTGACGTTTATATTTAAAAATGGATATATGCAATGTTTCTTTACATTTCCAAACTAAAATGAATAAATGGTTCTAGCAAATTTCATTTTTCCTTTACTTAAAGTAAGGCGGTATAAAAATGTACCACAAAACCTTAACCAGAGTAAATTAAATGTTTTTGTGTCTAAGAATGTTTTTTTTTAACTTTATCGCTAGACAAACTGTATTTGTTTACATTTAATATACTTAATAATATAATTTATTAATTAATTAGCACTAATTAAGATCACGTTTAAAAAAGACGATTTTATATAATTAAAAAACTGAACATCAATTTTTTGTGTATGCAATCAAGTTGTTTTATTGTCTCTTTTCCTAGTTATGAAGGTTCCATTTTTTATTTGTAAGCAAACTCTTTTGTCTTTTATAGATGAATCGTGGCATTAGAATTGTGCATTCTCTGGGCTGACAATTCAGATGATGAACATGAAGAGCTATATGAAGAAGACCCACAACACATTTATAATGATAATGCGGCTGGAGTACTTGAAACAATAATAGGTTTGTCACTAAAATAATTACTTTAATATTAGTTATGTGCAGCGATTATTTGTCAAAATTTCTCAACCGGTTCGTACTTCAACGAACTTCGTAGTGATTCTTTTTTCTAATATTTATGTTTTGATTCCTCAATTTGATTTTTACCTAGTAAATATATCTTAAGAAAAAAGCTAATTGTGATTCATATCCTTTAAAACTAAAATAAACCATCATATTTTTTTTAATTGTTCCAACTGTTTTGCATTCTAAAGGTTCGGTAAATTGTTAGGGGTGTCATTTTGGGAACTAGAAATTTATAATGTTGGTTCCTCTAAAGTTGATGGAGATGCAACAATCTCCAATTCAGACGACCTATTTTCAGTTGCTGATGTTTCATCTCTAAATTTTTTTGAAAAATACGTGAAAATCTCTTCATATTCTAAAAATAAAATAAAAATGGATATTACATAATGTGGTAAATCACAAAAATGTTTAGTTGAACTTACTTTATTTTATTTTTTTAAAAATCTCCAGTTAAAATAGCAACACAATTACGATTTATAATTTATATGACCTGAACTAAACAAAAGAACTATAATAACTGACAAAGAAATAGTTTCAACTTTCACGTATAATCGCAATGGTAACTAGATTAAATTTTCAAATTATTTTAATTAACTGAAACATTTATTATGATAATAATGATTCAAATGCATTACTACTGTTTTTGTTTGTATAAACAACAAATTATTGATAGAATTGTACAAAAAAAATACAAACGTTAAGAAAACTAGATCAAATTATCAAAAATATTTTCAAAACAAGTCTTTTCAAAAAAAAGATTTTTACCAAAATACGTTTCTACTGTCAATTCACCAGCTGAAGATACTGAAACTGAAAGCCAATGTGAAAAATTAAAAAGAATGCAAAGAGCATCTGAAATGTATTTGCTATTTAACTTGAAAGAGATTCAATATGGTGAGTGTAAATTAAGACACAATGAGAAGGAGAAGCATAGGCCGTTTCGATGACGGAATGATAAATACTTAGGTCTAATGACGTAGGTCACGTAATTTAAGGAGAAAAGGTAACGAACGGTTATAGACAAATTGAATATAAAGTTTCAAATGAAAATGTTGATTTAAATGAAATTTGACAAATTTTGTTTATGTTTTCTTTCAAAAGAATACGAAAAACTAACTCGATTATTAGACTTGAGTCAACTAAACACGACTTTATCTCCATAAAATCAAGGAGAATAAACTTGTTTTCTGTTTTGTGGAATTTGTGAATTCAATTTATAGTCATTTTTGAAACATTTAATGTTTTTATTAAGTATTATGAATAATTTATTCATTTTTATTGTTATTAATGTTTGTTTATCTTTTTGTTTCTTGATATTTTATGCTTGAACAGAAAAAAGCACAATAATTTTTTTGAGAAAAGTGTTGAGCTCCTAATATCAAACTTTATCCACAAAGGTAGATCTTTTTTCCTAATGACCTTTGACACTTACGTTAATCTGAATTTTCAAAACTTAAAAAAAATCACACAAATAGTTATTTTTTGATTTCATAATAAAATAAAAATCAAAAATTCAAAATCAAAAAAATCTCAAATTTCTATTTATTTTATTATATTATTGACTAATATCTAAGTAGTAAACATTTGTAAACATTTTTCAAAAAAAACTGTCAGATAAAGTAATTACGACATCTCCATCATCTGTTTCCGAGAAATTATTGATTTAACACTTCTCCATTTGTAAAATATTAATTCATCGAAAACACAGAAATAGATAAAAAAAAATTTCCTGATCGAAAAATCTCTTTCACTTCTTTTGCACATGTGTTGCAAGAGAAACAATTAAATCTAACTAACGAAACAAATCTTGCAAAATTACCTGGTAATGTTACTCAGTTGACATGGAAACTGTTCTGAGAATGTAAATTGCGATTTCTATAAGTATTCGGTTGTGTTTTCTAATGGAATATATTAAAACAAAAATATTTCATTTCTCCTTAAAATCAGAAAAAAAGTATACACATCAGTGAATCGTAAATTTTTCTCCTTTCGAGTCTTATTATCAAAGAATAATAGCTTACTTTTGGAATACATTATTATTATAATATTATTATTATTATTATTATTATGTTTTACTATAATTACTATTATTATTATTCGTATAACTCGGTAAAATAAGTAATAAAATACTTATTTATAAATAAACAAAATACAAAAAACACACACACTACTTACGGTGTTGTATTTCAACTAGTCAGATTAACTGACCAATGAAAATCAATTATTCATATTGCATACTAGCACAAATGAAATTTGTATCGAGTCAGCCGAAAGCCGACTGGTAGATGTGTACAATTCTGCACCCGTACACAAGATGGTATTTGATTCTCGATTTCTCTCTGGCAATTATTGTTTCTCAAATTGGTTCTAAATTTTATTATTTTTAATTCTTCGAATTTTTTCAAGATTCAGAATAAATAAATTCCAGGTAAGCGAGTTTTTTCTTATTGTAATATAAATCGTTTCGTAATTATTTTTTATTCGATGAATTTTATTAGTAATTAAAAATAATGTTAATTTATCGGAAATTTTATAATTGAAATATTTTATTTTATTTTTAAAATTTTCAATAATTCACTCATTTATCGATTAGATTTATTCGCTGTTAAAATTACTTAAAAAATTTTTTTTTATTTCCGTCAACTATGCTGACTTATTTCTGGAATGATTTTCTAAAAATCCTCTGCCAATTCAATTGATGCTATTGTTATCTATGAAATCAATCAGATAAGTTTAAACAAAAAATTATGATAAATTCAGTTTTCTTTAAAAAGTTTTTTATTACGATTTGAAAATTATAATTTCTACAAATTCTTAAAAATGAAAATTATTTATTCCTTTCATTTCTAAAATTTGTTTGTAATATTTATAGGACCATCCGAAAATTGATGAAATGGAAATTTGATTAAAAATATTCTGCTAAAAATATTTTTTTTAATTATGTTTATAAATATTTTAAATAAAAAAAATAGTCATAAAGTTCATTCTGGTTTATCGCTTCATTACCACTTGACTTTCTCTATTTTATCAAGGTGAATAACTCAATGATAAATTCTTAAATATTTCATGTGATGGAAATTAATAAAACAAAAAAAAATCATTAAATATTGCAAATAAATAAAATTGAAATTTTAAATATTTTTTTAATTTTCCAAAAATTATATTATGAAAAAATAAAAAAATTTAATTTTGTAGTTAATAGATGTTATTGATTTCGTAAATATTTAAATTAATTAAACAATATTTATTTTGGATAAAATGTCGTAAATAAAAAATTACCAAACAAATCAAATTTAGTAGAATAATATCAATTTCAATAAATTTATCATTAAAAAAAGGAAATTACCATTCTAAAATCCAATTTAGGTATCAATTTTTAATTTATTAAATTTAGTTATTCAATTTCTATTTATTTAATGAGAGTATAATTATTTTTATCCTCGATTTAAAATAATAGACAAGCTATTAAAAATGCTGTAAAATCATCTAAATATTAATATTTATAATGATAATAATAATTTTAGTTTTGAGAAACCTTTACAACAAATTTATGATTCATTTTTAATATTAATTTTCATTCATTTTGTTCAATTAATTACAATTTTATTATATCAACGAAATCAATTAAATTTAGTGATTTTTTATATCAAATTTATCAAAATTCAATGATTTTATTGGATAAAACAATTAAAATTAAGAATTAACTTTCTATAAAAAAACATAGTTTCAATTTATTCTCATCTAACTTGAATTTTAATATTGTAACATTATTTATAGGATAACAATTGAGTGAATTCACATTTACGTAGAAGCCCCCTCCCGGACTGATAATATTACCCACGCTTATTGACAAAAAAAGTAATTTCTAACAATAAAAAATCCGTTAAAAATTTTAGTTAATACAATTCTATGGTATTTAGTAAACAGAAATAACATAGAAAATAAAAACCATTAAAAGCAGAAAATGTAATTTTAAATCGGTTTATATTATATTAAATAAAAATTGTCTTAAAGCTATTTTTTGATATATCATTTTCCAATTGAATCTGCTATAAGCGAACAACTTGTACGTCATACTCACGTGATAAATTTTGAGATCATTATATAGTAAATAACCGAACAAGGTTGTATGTTTTTATTTCTAAAATGAATATTAATATATTCGGATGTTTTCGTTCAATTGTCTCGTACTTCTGGCTTCAATAGACTCATTTGTATAAATGCTTACTTTAAAAATTATTAATAACTGAATTTTGAAATGACGTATTTTTTACAAAAACATTACAATATTTAGATAATATATACAGAACATAATATTACTCAAAAAATCAGTCCTCTCCTTTCACATGTGGATGTAAATTTTCTAGAATATAATCTACTTACAACTACAACTGATAATAGAGTAAGAATTCCTGTTTATTTGTGCGTGTATGTGTGTATTTCCTGGCTAGCAGAGAATTAAAACAAAAGTACTTCAGTAAAATACGTATGTATAAAATGCAAATTAAACAGTCAATATTATTATATTTTCCTATTCGCAGAGATTTGATATTTAAGTTTAAAAATTATCACATTAAAATGACAAAAAAATAAAATATTAATTAATTTTTGTGATTGGTAAAATGACATTTTAATTGAATAAACTAATTACAATTCTAAGTGTAATAAGCTTAAGTAACAATACCAGTGAAGGATCTGTAAATGAAAATTGGACAATACATGTTATTTGTGTGCAGCGGCGTAGCTAGGATTTGTAGGCCCTTATGCAAAAATGATTAATGGGCCCTCAGGCAACAACCCGGAGGAGCTAGCGAGAACTCTATCTCAATTCGTGGAGGCGTTTTAACTTTTAAACAAGGTTTTCAATTTAACTAATCTGTAGGAAAGCTAATATTATAGCATTAATTTGTATATTATTAATGTGATTGTGATTTAATAAAATAATTGAACAATAAAAACTATTTATTATTAAATATTACACAATAACTGACTACTATGATTTATTTAGAATTGTTTTCTCTTCCCTTTTATACAATTCTTAATATATATTGTGCGCATTTATTTTTTTATTTACATTGAATTTGTCAAAAGGCCCCCTAGTTTGCTGTGTTAACTACGCTTCTGATTGTGTCTGCAAAAAATGCATCATTGGGATAAATAATAAACATGAAGTTTTTAGCGCAATAATATTATGGAGAACATAACATATAATTGAGTAAGGGGAAACCAAAATTCTCATTTCATTCCTACATAATATTTGTATGTTATGTAGGAATTTTCCCATGTTCAATGAAAAATGTCTGAAAACATCTTTTTATTTCAAAGCCTTTTATGGAATTTTGTACATGATTTGATTACAAAACCTTCAAAGGATCAAATTTTCTAGTTGAAGAGATAATACGAATTAAAACTGGTGATGTTTTCAACTGTCAAAAAATTTCTAAAATCAAAATTAAGTTTTTCGAAAATACATTTTTAACCAAACCGAAACCCTTGCTCCATTGAATTGCTGCAGACTAAAACCAAGCCAAATGTTAATATTATAAATTAAAATTAAATTTTTAACTGTTTAGCTTATTGAAATAAGTTTTATAATTAAATTAACCATTGACTGACTATTTTCGATTTCTATTTCTCTACATTTCCATTGGATATTAGATCAATAAATCCAAATTGCTCACAAATTTTCAGCACAGCCTTTATCAAATGAACTCTGACTAAGCTTAGTTTATACAGTTTTTTTATACTACTCAAAAATGTATTTTTTAACCATAAACAGAAGGAGTTTATAATTTTTTCAATGAAAATTCACCGTTTCTCGTAATCATGATTTTCTTTTTTTTCTTTATCTATATTTTAAAAATGTTCGTGGACAAATCAGCGGTAGTTTACAATTGAAATGCTCAGAGCTAGTTGTGAATATCCATTTCAAAATTATTTATATGTCCTACAAACCCGCATAAGAGTCAGAAAGATATTCATACGCATTTACGGGGAATATAGGATATATTGTTTAGAGAAACCCCTACCGGTTATGATATTCATAACCGTTGAAATTGATATCTTTTAATTTAGTCTTTTCAGAGAGTTCGGAACAAAATATCCGGCTTAATCAATTATTATAATTTATTCCAGTCAACTTTTTTTCACTTTTATCCCTCTATGATCCACTAAACAAATTATTTCAAACAAAATGGGCTAAATATCTTTTTCGTTGGATTTTTTTTTGTTTTAAACGATTTGTTTGCTTATTAAAAAGAACATAGTCACTGTCATGATAAAAAAAATTATACTGCAATATCATAAATCAAATACTCAAATCAGTTGAATTTTTTTTATTTTTATTTTCTTTCAGTTTGATATTTTATTATCAGTTATATAATTTTTTTAGTAGTTGGTTACTGTTGAAGTTTTGTTTAAATTGATAACTAATACGTCGTCGTCAATGGGCTGTCTCCGACATTCGGTGATTCACCGATAAAAATGTTCACATTTTCATTACTTTTTCGTGAATGTTCATGTGATAGTCTTATCGGGTTGTTTTTTAATTGAATTTCAAATTTTGTTTTAAACACAATTTTTTAAAAAATATATTATCTATGTAAATTATGTAATTTATTAAATAAATTTTTTTTATTTTAATAAATTATCATTATTTCAAAATTGAATTTTACATTTATTTCAAATGAAATAACAATAACAATATAATTTTAGTGATTTTAACAATTGTTGTTATTTCGAAAAAAATGTGGTATATATTAAAAAATATTATTTCAATTATGCAATTTATTAAAAAAATATTTCTGTTAATAAATGGTTATTGTTTAAAATTTAATTTTATAAAATGAAATAATAACAATGGTTATATTTTATTATAATTTTAGTGAACAGAAAATTATCGGAATCATTTATAAAAATAAAATTATAATTTAAGGAAATAACTATATTGTGTGACAAGGACCCATTTTTCATTTAATGAATAAATTGCAGAAATTGACTCGGATATTTATATTTTTATATAATTATAATTTTTAGAGATTTTAAATATTGTTGAATTATCAAACAGACATTGCTGTTGTTGGAGAATGAGCTAAGTACCATTAATTTCCACATATATTAATTTATTAATTCATTCTGTAAATAATTAATGAGATTTCATTTGTTAAAATTTGTTAGAAATCTAAAAAAAACCAAGCATTGCGCGGTTGATTGACGTTAAGGTTAATAAAAACCAATCTGTATCAACTTCTACTCATCTAGAATTAGCACTGGGTGGTACTGAGAGTCACACATAAATTTATGATTGACTATCTTAAATTATGACAGACTGCGCCCAATTCAATTTTCTGAGCAGTGATTTTTTCGTACTTTTTTATGATAATAAGATTTTTGTCAATCATTTTTCCCTGGAGTGAATTTTGCCCATTTATTTAATCTGTATACCTTGGAATTAATTTTGCTAATTGTTTCATCTACTTCACTGAATAGACATATGTTGGCTATTAGCATTATTTATTTCTTAATAATAACAATAATAATAATAATAATAATAATAATAATAATAATAATAATAATAATATAATTTAAATAAAAACTATGAAATATAAATATGAAATATTTCGGCTTAAAATAATTCAAGATCACTCATAAACAAATTTAACATGACTTTCGCTTTCTGCTTCTTCTCTGATTGATATTTTTTTCAACTTAACTGTTTGCAAAATATATTTTTATTTAAACAAATTTCCTAAATTTTCAAATTTATTTTCAAAAATTGAATAAATCCGAATAAAAATTAAAAATTATTTATACAGATATAGGCAAATATTTCTAAATATTTTTAAATCCAATTTGGATTTTAAAAAAATAAATAAATAGTCAAAAAAATGTTTTCAAGTTTAAATAATAATAATAATAATATATATAATTTCATGTATTTTACATTGTAGATATCAAAATTATGCTGAAATGTTCGAAGAAATTGCTGATAATTATCGGTAAGTTAATTTAATTAAATTTGAAAGCAAATTATTTTCGTTATTGTTTTATAAAATGATTTATTTACCGTTATAGATTATTTTTATCTTAAATCAATAAAGTTTATTTATTTTAACAATTTAAATTTATTATAGGCTCAAGTGTTTTTTAATTTTATATTAATTTTAACGCGTGTAAAATAATAATAATAATTAAATAATTAAGTTTGGCAACGATTTTATTAAAAGAAAACGGCAATCAAACGATTAATATACATATTAATCCATACTATTTTTTTCTTGCTTGAAGATGACAGTTAAACTGTTGTAATCTATCGTACGCCTAGTGTTTGATTTACGTTTTCTTTTAATAATTATATTAATAAAAATAAGAAGAATAATTAGAAATTTTATTATTATTACTATTATTATATTAGTAAAAGTTAATTTAGAATAATTTTATTTCCTTTAATTATTTTTTTGGCCATTTCACACTTCGCTTGATTTTATACGATCGTTTTTGGTAATGGTCCTGAAAATAATACATTGATTGAACGAGGTAAAAAGATAATTAATGTGCAAAAGGAAATTAAATATGACAACTTGGTAAAATATTTTTTTACTTTTAAGAAAAAAATTTCTTAATATCTGGAAAACAATTTTGGAACTAATTGACAAAATGAATATGGAATTGCAAACAGTTAATTCGATTCTTTCCAATTCATTGTTTTACTATTTTCTTATACATTGGATAATTTTCTTAAAACAAACTTTAGTCAGTTCTAGTTTTGAACACGAAAGAAGCAAAGAAAATTGCTATTACATCATGAATCGAACGAAATATTATTTTCAATTACATTCCAAACGAATAATTAAAGAAAGATTTTGAAAATATTAGAAAAAACTTAAAGGAACTATGTAAAATTTATTATTACATCTTAACTTTTTATTGACTATATATATTTTTGTTGTTAAAATATTGTTGTTTAAACACACACACATACTCACACTCACATATACTTTTGTCGTTTGTTTTATTTATTTTCTCTTCAACTTTTGATTTTTTTTTGATTTTTTAAAAGCTTATTTAAAATTAACATTTTGATATACTGTTGTAAAAAAATTCTTTTAGAAAAAAAAATTAAAATTTAGTACATAATTCAATTGAAACAATTTTGAAATTTTTATAATGGAATTATTTGAAAGAATAAATTCTTTTAATTAAAAATTGATAATTAATTAACAATCAATGAAAAAGAAGCTTTTTGATTTTTCTAATGTTTGCAGTCTGCATAAAGACTTAGGGGAAATTAGAAAAAAAATACAACAATGATAATGTGAATTGATATTATTCAATTCATTCAAGAATATTTCTCGTTTATTTTTTTTTAATTCATGATTATTTATTCCCTTTTGAATGAATAAAAATTAAGTAATTGATAATAATCAAATGATAATAAACCAATAAAATTTCAAAGGACATCCATAATTTTTCAAAGCAGCCTTTATTAGGTTTTTGTTTAAAATATTAAGTAAACTATTACTTGAAAAACTCGGCGAGAAAATTTGCTATTATCCATAATAATTTTATTGATCTATTGCAATTAAATAACAAACGCATTAGTTTTCCATATTAAGTATTATATTAATAAAAGTGCTTTATAAGAATGCTATCATAAAATCTGGCGAGGACTAAATTTAAATCTTTTAAATTCTTCATCTTTGATATGTTTTTATTTATAATTTTGTTTATCTTCATTCTTTCACATTATAGGTAAAATTTTTAAATAAAAAATTATACACTGATTTTTAGTCTGACAAAAAAATGACTAATATTATATAATAATTTGTTTTTAACATATCTAAATTCTAAAAATTATAGAATTGTTTTAGCGATTCAAAATATTGTTCTTGTAGTAGAAATGAATAAAAAAAGTAATCTCCTTTACACAATGTGAGAGAAAGAATAAAACGGAGATTCCTTGGTAGCAACATAAATTAAAATATCAGATATGTAAATAATAAAACAAGCCCTAGCTGCAAAGTAATTTTTCATCAATATACTAATAACTTTGCAGCAAGGGCTTATTTTATTATTTACTTATCTGAATGTGAGAGAAACCGTTACAAAGTATAGAAATTTTGAACATATAAGAAGAAAGTGTTTATAATATAAAATAATAGATGTTATTTCTCAAAAAAAATGTTTGTTTAACTTTAACTCTTCTCTAAATGAAATGCACAGTTTTCGACACTTTTTAACACAATTACAATTTTTATTTGTTTTTTTTCAAAGACTTCCAAGTAATCGTTTTGGTATTGCTGAGATTTCTCGCATTTTTTATTTAAAAAAAATCAGTTTTTTTACTTTGGAAAAAATGCACATATTTGAAATTTCAATTATATAGTTATATTTTTTTTTATCTGAACGCTTTGATCGTAAAAGAATTCTGTACTTTGATAACCGTTCGATTCAAAGCTAAAATTGTGAGGATTTAAAATTTTAAAAAACATTATAAATTTTATTTTTATAAAATTTATCCCAAATTTTATAAAAATTTTGACAGTTGTTAAAAACTTATTTGAAAATTAAAAAAATGGAAATATTATAAAAAAAGTTGATTGGTGAAATAATTTAAATTTTAATGGTTATGTATAAATTTCGTATGAAAATTTGTTTAAATCATAAAGAATTAAGACTAGAAATAAAAGTTTACGGATTATTTAGAATTCGAGACGTTATAGAAGCTAATAATAATTAAATTGAAATTTTTAACTGTGTAATATTTCCAATATTCAAAATATTATTTAAAGAAAATAATGAAATAAGATAATAAACAGTCGTTATCCAAAATAAAGATGTACTCTTGCAAGTATTTTCTTGGAATATCAATTAAAAAGAATGTCATAATTATTCCCTCCCCCCATGAAAATCGTTACCCTTCCAAAAGGTACACTTTGTAATACCTGCTTTTTAATATGGATATTTATTTCACTTTCATTTGAAAAAAAATTAAGTTTTAATATATACTTCATCAATAAACAATAAATATAAATAATTTATATTACTGACATTATTCATCTTCGAGTATAACAGAATTGCCACTTGAATTGACAACCTGCTTTAATGTTCTTCATGGTCTGTCAATTTTGATAACCGTTTTCTAACAGAATCTGCTTGATATTACAAATAGTGTTATAAAATTGCAAAAACAATCATTCAGACACAATTTTCTTTTAATTTTTGTTTTAATTTAAATATTTTTAAATTACTTAATGTCATGATTTCATGGTTTCAGTAAGTAACTGTTGCCTAATTAGAATAAACCTTTATGAAAAAGAAAATTATAGATCTTTAATAAATTAATATTTATAAAAAATTAAATAAATTGTATGAATTATATTGATATTTAGTTAAAAATTTACAAGTTTGAATTTTCTTCACAAATTTTCAGCTTCACTGTGATCGTCATGTAGTTTTGAACTTAAATCTATATTGATTTGAAATGCGTTATTCAAACAAATTTCTTCATTTAAATTTTAATCTTTATTTTTAAAGTTGATTTAGCATTTTTCAGGAAATTTTGTAATATTTAATTTTCCAAAAAAATGGTTAAAAAAAATTTAATTCCTAACGACATGACCTTTTAATATGTGATTTCAAGTCCTGAAAAAAAGACAGTCCTTTGAAAAAAAGGACGGTTGGCAATCCTACATAAAGTCCTTTTTGTAGTCACTAATATTATCCGATTTCTTCGATCGAAAATATTCAAGAACTCGAGTACACTTTAAATATATTTATTGAAAATAGTTCAAATTAAAAAAGAATTAATTATCTAGATAATTTTAAAATTTGTGTAATTTATTTATTAAATCTATAATATGTAAATTTATTTTCTATTTTATCTGACGATTATATGAATACAGAAACGCATATATATATATATATATATATATATATATGCGTGTGTGTGTATGTGTTATAATTAGATTAACAAATAAATAATTAAATTCGCTTAAATGTTTTTATAAAATATTAGATATATGATTAAATATATGATTGAAAAATATCATTTTAATACATCTGTCCAAACCCGAGGAAAAAAGAATCTTGAAAATTCTATGGATAATATGGCTGGAAGTTGAGATTTAAAATATCCCATGGCTCAGGACGGAGGGATTATAAAAATTATGAGGAAAATCTCGTAATTAAAAATTGCACAGCATCAGTTATTGATTTTTATAAGGATGAAAAAAATTTGGCTTTGAAAAATATATTAATTTTTATTTTTTATTTTTAGAAATTAATTTTAAGAAATGAAATAGCAATATTATTAAAATCTGTTGTGGTCTTCTATTTTTCTTTATTTTAATTTCATTTTTATTTTAGTTTTTAAATGATTTTAAATCCTATTTTTGGAAGTTAATATTAATCGATAGTCTTAAAAAAAAGCTTAAAAAATAAAAATCCTGTAATCTTGAAAATATTTAGTTTTCTAATTTTCAAATATAAAATGATATATGTAGTAAGTCTTCATTAAAGCATTAGAAACCAATTAAAATTTAAAAATTTGTTATATATGGAGTTTCCTAAAGGTTTATGAACCCATAAAAATGGTTATTTCCCAAACATTGCTTACATCAATCTTTTCTTTCCTTTTCATTTGATGCCAAATTGGAACTTTACTGTATTTTACGTTCACAATATTTTTTCTACTTATTGCTTCTTTTGTACATATTAATAATGCAACATTATAATAATATAATAGGTTTTCTCGCTTTAAGAGACCTGCATTATTCCAAATTCAAGAATTGCACGGTTCATTGACTACTTAATCCTAAATTTCATACAATTTGTGATAATATTTTTAGAAAAATTTAACTTTTTTTTTCAGATTTTTTTTTGTTAATACTGTTTAAAAGTTTATATTGGCAGGAAAGCAATCAAAATTGTTGTAAAACATCAAAATTCGGTCAATGTATGTTCTATACCTTTTTTTCCATTGATGAAAACTTGATGACATCGCTATTTATATTTTGCCATTGACATTTTGCCATTGGCGTCGAAATGATACAATTTTCATTACTCATTTTCATAATTACTATTTGCGGACGATTTATAAATCGCAAAAACCTAACAAACCTTTCTGAGCTTTCATAGAGGGCAGGATTCAAATTTTTTAGTTCAATGTGGAATTGACGAATTTTTTTTACAAATAAGCACAAATTATTTCAATTTGAAATGAAACCGACATTTTCAAAACAATTTTTTTATTAAATAATAAACATTAAATACAAATAGTGTTTCAAAAAAAAATATTTGTAAATTATTTTAATTAAAAAAAAATTATTTAATTTAATAATAATATTTTTTCTATTTACCCAAATGTTATCATATTTTTCTTTATTATTAAATGAGTTGGATAACGCTTCATGAGTTCGTTATATGTAGTAATTATAAATTAATTATTTCATGTCTTAAGGATATAATAAATAAATTTGAAATAAATACTGAAGGATTATTTAATTCAAATTTATATCAAATAATAATAATAATTATATTGATAATAATATTAGTAATAATAATAATAATAATAATAATAATACTAATAATAAACGCAATTTTGTGATTCAGGATGAAAATAAATGTAAAACAGTTCTGTTTAAAATTATAAAATAATTGTAAAAAAAAAAGAATTGTAATTAAATTTTGTTAAAGTCTCGGTTTTATAAAATTTAAAAAAATATTTTTTTAGTATTTGAGATTTATAAAATCAAAATTTTTTATTTTTAATAGAATATTTTTAAAATATAAAAGAAATTTGTTTAAATAGAAGTAATTTATTCTAAATATTTTCAAGCCCATATCTACCTGACGATGACAGTTAGTCTATCGAAATATATTTTAGTATAATATATGTTGGATTGGTGCTTGATTTTATTTATTAATTCAATACAATATAATATAATATAATATAATAGTTTCTTGGTCGCAGCATAAATCCAATATTAAACAAGTAAATAAATGATGCTTTGCTGCTAACCAAATGGGAAACCTACGATTATAAGATAATCCTTTTATTAATACTATAATATGTAATACTGCAGTAGTCATTTCTCACTAAGGACATAACATAAAATTCATACAAAATCTTTGAACAGATTTTATCATAGTATTACTACTACTACTACTACTACTACTACTACTACTACTACTACTACTACTACTAATAATAATAATAATAATAATAATAATAATTATTATTATTATTATTATTAATTTTATTAATTTTATTAATTTTATTAATTTTATTATTATTATTATTTTTAATTTTATTATTATATTTATAATTATAATAATTATTATTAATTTTATTATTATATTTATAATTATAATAATTATTATTATTATTATTATTAATTTTATTAATTTTATTATTATTATTATTAATTTTATTATTATATTTATAATTATAATAAATAATTATAAAAATAAAAATATTTTTTTGGTATTTTTGTATTTCTAAAACATTTGCTAATAAATAATCTATATTTTTCTTCCTCGAAGAGATAATTCTAATCGCGATGGTCAATGTCGCCTGTTAGTTGGGGTCGTCACCAAATCCATTAGACGACTGTTACTGATTAGAAATGTCGTAGAATGCCCATCGCGTTTGCGGTGTATCGTTCAATTAAGAGACGCACCTGATTTTTGGGAGTCGAAAGAAATAAATTGCACTGATTTGTTTTATCATATTTATCATATCAATCACCCAGAAGCCACTGTGCAACGCATTTTTATGCACAGCTACTGGTTAAAAATGTAATCGAAATAGTTGTAACGGAAAACACTGAATGATCGAATGGAAATAGGAAAAATAGTAGATGTTAATGAAAGATATGATAGCTTCTCTTAATGTAACTCTTCGGTTGTCTAAATCGGCACTAGAAATTCTTGTAATTTGTCATCCTTGTTACAAAATCATCATAAATATTTCAAAGAAATAAACAAAATCGAATCTACAGCGTAGATGTTGCGAAAATAAAAATGATTTTTGTAACAAAAAGTATTCTATTAAATTTGGTTAAATTTTCTTATTTTTTTTCTGTTCAAATTTCGAAAAGCTCTCTGATACTTTTAATAATATAACATTTATAATTATGAGAATGAAAATAATAAATCAAGGGTTTTAAAAAAAAACAAATAATGACCAAATTTATTGCTAAACATCTTTTTTCGATAATTATTTATCCATTTTGATATTCACCGGGAATGTCTTGCTGTAATCAATTTTCTAGATTCCTGACGCAATTGTGTCAAAAAAATCCCATCTATCATCCGATTAAATAAATGGTAAAGTTAGCTGTAAAAATTAAAATTAAAATTAAACTTAAATTATTAAACATTATTTAATAGTTCGGTGTATGATAAGGTTAATTTGTTTTAATTGATGAGAATTATTATTTTTTAAATATTTTTATAATATTTATTTATTAATAAAATAAAATAATATAATATTATATAATATAATATTGCATAATATTTTAATTTCACAACGGATTAAAGAGCGAACGGTAACTAAAAATCCTTTTTCACAATTATTATTTTGAGGTATTATTTTTTCTTCCACCTTTTCAAACCTGATTTAATTTAATTATTGCTTACTAATCGCATAAGACCTCACTAGAAAATAATTATAAAAACAATTAACTGAATCAATAAGTGAAACAAATGAAAAGAGTAAAAGCTAAATAAAAATATGTTTATTTAATTTTTATTAACAACATTTTAGTCATTAATTAAATTCAATTTTCAATTTTGTTTTACAATGGATTTATTTCTCAGGAAATTAAATAGGCCACTTAACCTTGTTTTAATCGAGCCTTTAGTGGGCCCTCGGTTTAAATGTTGTTATTGTTAATATTATAAAAATATTGTGAAATCCATTCTAATAATTGATAAATATACAGAAGTGCAGAATTTGATTTGTTGATTTTGCCGATATTGATTATTCAAGATGCAACCTGATTGGAGATTTTGTGATAATCAATAAATATTATTTTAGGGAATTATGAAAGTTTTTTCTTAATAAAAATAATCAAACTTTATTATTAACGATGAATTTTTTTTTCTAATATTTATTATTTTTAAATATATTATATTGTTAAATTTTAGTTATTTTTTTAATAAGAATACAATAAAAGTGCTTTTATTGTGCAAATAATAACCTGACTCTTAATATTAATTTAATATATTTTAATAATAAGTTTTATTATATTAATATTCACTCATCCTTTATTAGCCAAAAAATTGAAGATCAAACACTTTTCTTTATAAAATTATGCCTTCTAAATATCAAAAAAATTTGTGATTTCTTTTGGACTTTTAGATTTCCTTTTAAATTCAATTTTAATTAATTTAATTTTTTGATGAATTATGTATGTATCTATGTATCATGAAGACTGAATGGTTAACCATTCTATAGAAAACAAAAATTTAAACAAAGCTTTGATAGTAAAAATGCATGTAATAATATTACTAATTTAATAAATTAATTTGTAGTTAATTAAATCTTTTTCACTTATTTAATATTTAATCTATTATGTATTAGCAATATAAATTTATTATTAAATTGACTTTTTTTCTTTTTGGAATAAAATTATCCATATAAAGTTTTGCATTTTTACTTTTAAAACTCTACTCAAATTTATTTTAGAATTTTTTATTCTTTGATTTTTTAGACTAATTCAAATTTGTGAAAAAAAGTAGCAGTCACTAAACTAATATTGATTTCTTTCAATTTATTTTAAAATATAATTTATTTTTTGTTTATTGTTTTAATTATAAAGTTTATTTTTTTAGTATATTTGATTTTCCTCAATCAGCCAATCTCCGGTTTCACTGCCAAGTAAGATAATTTATTTTTTATATATTTTTAATAAATATTTACATTATTTATTAATTAACATATAAATCATATGGTACTATATAACTGGGAATTATCAAGAAAATAAAGTCCGGAAAATTATATTTCATTTTTATAAAAAAATTTCAATAAAAATACTATTATTACACATATGCTAGTATCCGGTTTTTCTTTTGAGAATTATTAGGAATCTTTAAAAATATTTAAAAATTTTTAAAGACAAATAGGGAAATGAGGAATGAATCACTAATTCATTGGAATAAGTTAGGAATTTTTCTTGATATTCAATGCTTGATTAGCGGATCAAATTTTGGCGCCGTCAAAACTTTAGAAATTTAATGAGATCTGATCAAAGATTAAAGTGCCTTATTTAAAATCACATCATAAAATAGTAAACATATATATATATATATATTTAGTAATAATAATATTAATAATATTAATAATAATACTAATAATAATAATAATAATAATAATAATAATAATAATAATAATAATAATAATAATAATAATAATAATAATAATAATAATAATAATAATACAATATTTATAAGAATATTTATTTTTATAACTTGCAGTCCGTATTCAAAGTAAAATTTGTGAATTAATAAGGGTTTTTTAGTTATATAAATAAATCGGGGATATTTATATAAATTCGCCCCCTGTAAAATTTGCCACAGTCCTACAAAATATTATTTCTACAGAATGTAAGATTAGCATTTTTGTCATGGAAAAATGTTTCAGCCATATTCAAAGATATAAAGCCGTGTTTATATTTAGATTATTTTATGAGTCCCGGAATTGTGAAAAGGCAATGAAAGTGATAATGACTTTAAACTGATCCTGCATGATTTAGCTGCGTTTCAATCTTAAATTTCAGAATATTAAAATTGACGCAAATAATTCGAAGTTAAATACAAAAATGATGATACATAAAATGACAAATTTAGAAACGGTTTTGTTTTATTACACATTAGTTTCAGTTAATAAATTCATTTGACTGATAGGGCTTTTTGTAGTACGAATTGTTTAATGTCTACG
This sequence comes from Schmidtea mediterranea, assembly GCA_022537955.1. Classification (NCBI taxonomy): domain Eukaryota; kingdom Metazoa; phylum Platyhelminthes; order Tricladida; family Dugesiidae; genus Schmidtea; species Schmidtea mediterranea. Next base: position 229,580,046 of record CM039680.1, read on the forward strand.
AAGCGGCATTGTAGTGAATACGTATCATTTTATTATCGTTCGTCTACCACTCCATCAACGTCAACAGATTTTTTATTTTTCAAAAAAACGATACAGTTTTTACGACATCTCTTTCAAAAAAGTAATCATTGACTTTTTTGTAACTAATACTTTGTTTCAATGAATGTAATTTATTTAAATAATTGTGAGTTTAAACAATCTATTCTCAATTAAGTGTGCGCTTATATTTATTTAAAAAATATTTTTGAATTTTAAAATATTTTATTTTGAAGGAAATTTAATAAAAAATTGTGAACTAAAAAAAATTTGTTATTATTTGTAATATTATTCATTTTCATGGTTTTAAGAAATATGAAATATAATAATAGCAATGACAGTAATCAAAATAGGAAAAGAGAACACTTTTATTTTAAAATCTGTAACAAAAATTTTATTTTATGTTGGTCATTTTCGAAAGAAGTTTTGAAAATAAAATTAAAAAGTTTATTTGATAAAAATGATTGTAAATTAAATTGACTATTGTAATTTCTTTATGTTGTTCTTTATCTGCTCAATGAAGTTTGTTTTACGGATACGTAATTTGGATGAATATATTTATGTTTAAATTTGTAAATTTGTTTAATTTGATGCTTATTATCTGAATTAATATATATTTGAATAATATAAAGAGAAACTCGAGAACAGGCATCCTAATATTTGATATAATGATTTGAGAAATAGAAGTTAAAGTTTTATGTTCTAAAGCTAAAGGAATTTTAATGGAAGAAAGTAATGTTCAAATCATCTAACAACAGAATTTGGAAATCCTTATGGAGAATTTTATGATCTATTGGAGTTTTTATAGAATGGTGGAGATATTCTGAACATAAATTGTTTATTTCTCGTGGATTTTGTTAATCATTGAATTATTTTTATTTTTTCTTGTCTACAAAGTCAGATATACAGATGGAATTATTTTAATCAGAGATAATCATGAAAATCTTCAAATCACTCAAATATATGGATTTTATGATGAATGTATGAAAAATTATGGATCAGCTGTAACATGGAGATATTATAAACAAATATTCTGCGTTTACAGAGATAGAATGCAGGAAATTCCTCACGATGGGCTCTTGTGTGATTTATTATGATCAGATCCTTAAAATACTCAATGGTGGGGTGTATCAAACTTATCACGAATCTTATGCACAGAAATTACCACATACATTTCACTTTTCTTTGATTAAATGTTGAGATTTCTGGTTTTGTTTAGTTTATTATAAATTTCAATTGGTTATAATTAAATTATTTCAAAAAAATTATTATTATTATTATTATTATTATTATTATTATTACCATTATTATTATTATTACCATTATTATTATTAATAAATAATTAAATAAATTTGCAACGATTTAATTAAAAGATAACGCCAATAAAAACTTTTCGTACGACATATTTCGCCAGCATAAATGTCATCTTCAGGTACACACAACCAACTAAAAATATTATGAATTAACATTTAATTTAAACAAATTATTTTTTATTAATTTAATTTTGTAATAAATAAATATTTAAAAAATATATTCAAATAACTTTTAACTAATTTAAAATTTTATTTATATAAATTTTATAATTTTCATTTATATTATAATTTTTTAAAAAATAATGTAATTTAAATATTGAATTATTTTAATAATTTTAAAAAAAAAGTTTTATTTTAAAAAACAATACATAATCATGATTTAACATACTTAAACTATTTAAAAACATTCAAAACATTCGTAGTCACAGCACTTTCCACATTATGTGCAAAATGTGAAAATTCAATTAATAAAACATAATTTGTTTAAATTAAATGTTAATACATAATATTTTTAGTTGGTTTTGTGTACCTGAAGATGACAGTTATGCTGTCGAAATATACCGTACGAAAAAATTTTTATTGGCGTTACCTTTTAATTATTATTATTATTATTATTATTATTATTATTATTATTATTATTATTATTATTATTATTATTAATACTCTAAGTATTGAAATTGAGTTTCTAATTTCCTTCAACACATCTTGCTAGTAGCTTAATTTGTAAAGATCCCTAATAGCTAAATAATCTAATTGTAAATTAAGGATTGAGAAAAACCGCCTAAAGGAATGTTTCCTAATTTTCGGAGGGAAAGGAATTTTGCCATAGATATGGCTTGAATCTTACAATATTTGAAATAAAGTCTGAAATGTAAAACTAATTTTTATCCAAACCGTTCTCCTTCGAGTCTCAGTCAAATTGGTTATAAATTGAATTTTTCATAATTACTCAGCCGTTTGGTTTTTGCGGTAGGCTAGATAATTTTACATACAATGACATATTTATTTATTTATTTATTTATAATACTTAAAAGAAACAAAATTTAATTAAAAAAATACAACAATCGAATTTCTAGAATTCCTAGAAAAATATAATAATAATAATAATAATAATATTATAAGGACTTATTTTGTTTTTCACCTCTGATTTCTTTATAAGTGACATAATATTTTCTACAAAATTTGACTTTGAATCAGATTTATGTTATCACTTGAAAAAGGCTGTGATAAAAATTCGCGAATACCTTAAATACCTCAAATTTTGTAGAAAATTTTATAGTACGCAATGATAATATTTCCAAAATAATAGTGATAAAATTTGCAATTTATAAAAAAAAAGTTAATGGAAGATATTAAATTGTAAAATCCTTCTAGCAATCACCTCCTTATAATATAACTTATTTTTGTCACACAGTTTTTCTTCTTTATTCTTCAAACCAAGTAGTTTCTTTTTAATAAACTCAATACTTATTTTGTTTTTAATATTATTGAAGTGGAATTAATTTTAGAATATCTAAGTAAAAAATAGAGGAGATGAGTATAAATTTCTGTATTTCATATTTCCCCTAAAATGAGATCCCCCATTGAAACCCAATCAGAGATCTGAGTGGACAATTCTATATCAAACTGTCTTGAACACCACACCGAGAATGATGGCAATTGATATGTAAATGTTAAGATATTGTAATTATCACAATAATACACTGAACTAGGAATATTCACAAAGATTCTAATCAGCGTTCAGAGATTTCCTATTCAACTGTATTTTTTTTGTAAAAAGCAAATTTTCTGAAAGAGATTTTTCTCATAAATGGTTAAATTTCACTGTTTATTTTTATTATAATTTAACCATTTAATTAAAATTAAAATTTCTATTTCTGTAAATGTACTTAAAAGGAAAAGTATTTGATGTACTACTAAGAAAGGGTAAATTTTGGAATTTTCAATTTTGTTAAATATTATTATATGGTTATTTAATGAAAAAACAAATAACAAAATATTTTTGTGTAGTTCTTAGAGATTAAAAAGATTTTGCCGTCATGTATCCAATTATATAATGCTTTTTTAATTAGTCATTATATATATATATATATATATATATATATAAATTTTAAAATAATTAAACAGTTTCATTTATTAATTAAATATTCTTAATTTATTTATTTAAATTTTAATCGATACATTTAAACAAAAAATTCATTGTTTTGAATTTATTTATTAAATATATAACAAAGTTATTAAATTATGTGGATCGTTAAATTTATTTCAATTAAGTTATTAAAAAAATTAAAATTTTATTTATTAAAGGAGCCAGTAAATTTCAATTTATCATTTTACGCTTTAAGTAACATTTTGGATTTTCTATTAAATTTTTCTTAATCTTATTTCTTAGTTTATCTTTCAGATGTCATTTGAATGATGTTAAATTTCTTATTAGTTTCAATATTATTTTGTAATATTATTTTTGATTGTCATTTTTTGAGGTTGTTAGAAAATTGAATATCATTCAGAGATTTAATCCTATCACTAATTCTTCCTATGAAATAGGACGACTTTAGATTATTTTCCTTTTCTTTCGGTAGAAAAAAATCTTATTTAAAATTGTTTAATGAACTTAAGATATAGAAATTGAGTTTGTTATATTAAAATTTCTTTTTGGAACATTGGAAATTCTCTGATAAAATTAATAATAAAAATAATAAAAATAATAATAATAAATAAAATAAAGCACTAATCCAGCATATATATTATACTACAATATATTTCGACAGATTCACTATCGTCGTTAGATAGATATGAACTTGAAGCTATATAAATTATTGTGATTTAAACAAATTTCTTTTATATTTCAAAAATATTTTACAAAAAATTAAAAATTCTACTTTCATAAATCTCACGTTTTTTAAAAAACTTCATTCTTTAACATTTTATAAAACCGAGACTTTAACAAAATTTAATTAACCTCTCAATAAAATATTTTAAAATTTGAAACAAAACTATTTTTAATTTATTTTCATCCTGCATTACAAAATTGCATTTACTAATTCCAAGCAATTCGCTTAGTCGTTTGTGATCTAGAACTTGAAAGCGGAAATGATATATATATATTTATAACCAAAATCCAAACACAATCTAAGTGGAACTTGAAATTCACTTATAAACACAAAATTCTGACAACAATTGTGATCACTGATATTAATCAATTCGTTTAGCTGACAGTTATCAATAACTTGAGAATGGAGATGACGGGCAGTCATTCCAATGAATACCATAAAAGTAAAACTCGAAATCTATCAAAAAACACGATCACAAACCTAAAATACAAACTACAAACTACAAACCCAAAAACAATTCTCACTATTTATTACAAACAAAGCTAATTCAATCATTGATAGTTTTTAATAATAGTAATAATAATAATAATAATAATAATAATAATAATAATAATAAATAATAATAATAATAATAATAATAATAATAATAATGAAACTAAAAATAGAAAGTGGAAATTATCCATGTAATAAAATGCTAAAAATTTTCTGCAAAAATGTGTTTCACAAATCAATGAATCGGGATTTACAGACAAATTTCTGAAAGGGAAAATATAATTCACATTGAAAGAAATGCCCATGATTTTACAAATCATTTATTAACAATTCACCTGTTAATCTATCCCAGTGACGCAATGCTAGAAATATAGAAATATTTTCTATCAATTAGATCTAGAATCAAATATAATTATAATTATACATTATTAATGAAATATAAAAAACGTAATTAAATTTCAATATTAATTTATTTCTCATTGGATTTTCAGAGATATTAAACAAACAGATTCTAAACAGCCTCCTCAATTCGAAGGTAATTTATCAGTGATTTTCTCTGCCAAATGATTCGTATTAATATTTAATCAAATTTTAATTAAAATTGAAATTTTATGTTTGGTTATAAAATGGGGAAAAAAATTGCTAGAGAGAAAAAAATATTTAATTTTTATAGAAGAAAATATATTCGTATTTCTTTTCGAAATATTTCAATATTGTTTTTCTATCTCAAACGTGAACGGGTGTATAAATAAAGCAAAACCGGATGACAATAAGCTGATAGAGAATGTTATTACTAATCAAGGGGGGCACTAATAATAGAATGGGGCGTACTGATAGAATTGTCAGTATATTTGATTGGATGCTGCCAGAAGATGAGCAATAATTTTGGATTACTACTGCAATTCATCATGGGTAATTATAAGACAAAACCATCACCAATTCCACCTCTACAGTTGATATACGTTGTGGTCAGTGACCATGATTAGGGCGGATAATTATATCCCGAAATGCAACACAACAAGCCATGTCAATGTTAATTAGTCGAATGAACAGGCTGTGATGTGTGGCCGACTGTGATGAATCTGCGTCGTCGTGATGCGTAGCGGTTGAAGGGGGGGAGATATGATTACCAAGCCGTGACTCATTGGATCAAGTGCGAGTAGTCGTGAAAAAATAAAAACGATTCTTCATTTTCACCGTGGTTCACTTTTATTTAATTATTATCAACTACCCGCTTGACAAGTTGCAAATTGTACTTGTTTTAACAACAACAAAAATTACATTTTACACTGTGTAATGTCTACGATTTTCAATTATTACCCATTTAAATTTGATGTTTTAATTGTTAACTTTTAATTTCAAATTCAATGTAATATTTTTTCCGTGTTTTAAAAATATATTTGTTTTGTTTTTCTTTAATTGCTTTTTTTTGCAAATATAAACAATATTTATTTATTAAATGTAGCATATATTTTTACTGGTTTTTTAAACAACTATTTTTTAAATTAAATTTAATATTTAGAATTAATTAATTAAATTAATTAATAAACTTCTTTTTTAAATAATGCAACTATTACATATTATAATGACATCTAAAAAATACAGTTTTAATTTTAAAAAAATTCAATATTTTAAAAGTTTATTTTTCATAGGACGTAACACACTGATTATTATCATAATAATCTATGTAATTATAATTTATAAAATATATTATCATTTAATTTCTATGAATATCCTTATAAGTTTATCAATAGATAATCTATATTTAACGATTTTTTAACGACCAAGCACATTTGTTTTAATTATCCGATGTTATCTTTTGTTTATGAAGCAGGAGAAATCTGATCTGAGTGAGGAAATGATCAGATCACCAGTAGATATTGTGGACTGGCAATAAAAATGACACTAACAATAACAAGTTTCATTCTGGTTTTGAATGATGTTGTAGCTCTCTTACCTGACCGCACAGTGTAATTATGAATCACATTTATTTTATCACTAATTAATGAAAAATTGATGAATATGAGTTAAAATTGATAATGAGGAAAAACTGAAATTTTAAGCGATTTTCTCGTTTAGGCTACCTTAAATTAAATAAAATTCTTACAAATGTCACTGGAAAAGTCGGAAAGAAAATAACTCTTGAATGTGATATCAGTGGCAAACCGAGGCCAACCATTTCATGGAAAAAGGCCAAATTACCATTAGTAGATATCAATTATAAAATTAAAATTCGACAGAGCCTTTGGGGAAGCACGTGAGAAAATTTTCGTATTTTAATTTTAATTTTACGGTTGTTTTTTTTTATAGACTTAAAATAGAGGATCTTGATTTCAGTGATGAAGGTTTTTACACTTGTCAAGCAGAAAATACTTTTGGATACACAAATACGACCGCATATGTGACAGTCACAAAAACAAGTAAGTGGGAAAAATGAAAGTTATAATTGCTATTTAATATAATATTTTTTTAAAATTATAATTAAAATGTATAAATAAATAAAAATGCAATTTAATAATATTAATAATAATAATACTAATAATAATAATACTAATAATAATAATTATAATAATAATAATAATAATAATAATAATAATAATAATAATAATAATAATAAACAAATATAATTGTAATACCACCTGATAAACTTTAAAAAGTGCATAAAAGCGCTTATTGGTCAATTTTTATTTAGTCTTTACTAATAAATTTGTAAGTAGCAGTAAAAAGTATCTTTCAAACAAAGAAAATAAACACAGATTTTTGCTTAGTTAAATTTTGACAAAATTAATTTTGTGTAAACATATTTATTGTTGCTACGGATTAAAATTAACTAGGAATACGATATATTTTCCATTTGCGTTTCTGAGGAAATAGTCCGCAACGTCATTTGACTGCTATTAATGGGCTGCAGCTCACTAATCCACAGATAAATCTTAATGGCATTTTGTAATTTTATCATCATTTTCATGCCAATAATTATGTTTCTTGATTTTATTAATAAGAATTTTGTGGAATTTTTATCAATATTTTTGTGCTTTGAATTAATTTTACAAACATTTTTTGGAATTTTATTTTTTAATAAAATTGAATATTTATTTTTATTTTAATAATATTTTGAGAAAGGAAATTTTAATTTAATCATAATTTTCATGCCAATAATTTTATAAATATAGGAATTTTTGTAAAATTATTGCACTAAAACATTTATTGTAATGATATATTTAATTCAAAATTGAATATTTATTTTATATCAGATAAGTGAATAACAAAACAAACCCTTGCTGCGAAGTAATAATTATATTATTGATAATCGAAATTTTTTTCAATAATATAATTATTACTTCGCAGCAAGGGCTTATTTTGTTACTCAATTATCTGATATATTAATTTATGCTGCTATCAAGGAATCACCGTTTTATACTGATATTTATTTTAATTTTTAAATTTAATATTATTTTTTAAAGGAATTTTTAATTTAACCGTAATTTTAATGTTAATATTTTTTGTGTTTCAATTTTATAAATAAAAATTTTTTTGTTATTTTATATTTCAATAAAATTGAAAATGCACTTTTTCAGAATGAAATAGTTGGAGTGGTTACAAAAGATAAAATAAAAATCCAGAATTTCAGATAGCTCACTATTGCACATGTCTTTCCAATTTCTAAAACACTACAATAAACCTTACAGAAAATACTTAATGACCACTATAGTTACTTTTTTTGCCGAAACAAATTTGTAACATTAAATTTTGATTACTAATTTAAATGGTTTTCATGAAATGCGATCCCGATTTCCGACAGTCATACGTCGTATCTCCGATAGCACAGTGCACATGACCAAACTTTGGCTGTAGAAATTTTCTGACAAAGAATTTCGGCTCTTTGTATGAAACCTGTTCTGAATTGTATTAATTGTACATGCCAATGTTGATTTTATGAGTAACAGTCATTAAGACGACTCGGACATGTTTATAGAAGGCATTAATCATAAATGTATGAATGATAGCAGCAATGTAGACAAACAAAAACACATTTATCACGGTGTAAAAATCATTAGGTTATATGTTAAAAAAAATTATTCAATTTATTTAAACAAAAAAATACATAAATTATGTTAAAGAGTTTTCACGATTAAATGTATAAATTAACTATCAGAAATCATATAAAAAATTAAAAAAAATGTTGTCTAAGTTTTTAATGGCATTTTGATAGTGATGCGTTTTATGGATTTCCAAAGATTTTTGTGCATTTTTATTTTGTTTTAATAAGGTTTAATCCTTTTTAATGTATTTTTCCTATGAGACCGGTTTAATTGAAATTCACGGGATGAGCACAAGGAATGGATCCACGAACAAAAACATTACTCTTCAAGGAGTCCATTGAATCTATAAGACTCGCTTTAAACTTTTAGAACTTCTTAGAGTAAAAATTTAAAATTTGCGCCATTTTGTATTAAGCCTCATGGCGGGCATAAATTTTTTAAAAAAAAGGATTTATAAGATTATTAAAAATATTCTAGTCAATTTTTTTGTTAACATATTTGAATAAAATATACTTGGTCAGGAATAACAACTTAGAAGAAAGTCATTTTCAAGGAGGAAGTCGCTGCAAACATGGAAATAATATAAAAGCTTTGGGCGTTTAAAAAGACAATGAACATGAATCCAATAGTTCTATATCAGAATTATTAGAAATAAAGTATCAAATCGTCACTTCTATTATACGAAAATCCAAAGCCTCCGAAAGCTAACATTGGTTGGGGAGGATTGAGCAATCACCTTGGACAAAAAGAGGCAATTCCAAGCAAATATTGAAAGATTTACATAAAAATCCCTTTGTAATAATGCCTCGCTAAATTAAAATAAAACATTGCACTTAAATTAAACGGAATTGAGAAAACTTTGACTTCCCAAATACTGTGCGTAAGATTTGCAGTGCTCTAATCTCGTTGTTTAAAACAGTAAATGATTCGTACCAATAACTAATGCTTGTAAATACAAATTCTAAATAAATTAAACAATAAGTTGAAGGTCTTATTATTTGTTTTAATTTATTGGAATAATATTTATTCATGTTCTTAATATTGCATCCATAAATATTCAATATTTGAGAAAAGATAACAAAACGGCTATTTATATCAAGACTCTTTTAACACTAGAACTACCGAGCCCGTCAAAATGACGGTTTTTTATATGGTAGAACTGGGTATGTAAAATATGATGGTAAATCTAGTGTTTATCACTACATTATTCCTATAAAAGAGTGTCAAAGAAAAACTTTGAATTTGCAAGAAGAGCAATGAGATCTTTCCACACAACAGATTTTGGAAGTTCGTATAGTGGTATTCTTGTAGACCTTCACGGAAGCCAATGGCTGAGATTGTATGAAGAATCTATCGTTTTTCAGCACAACATTCCATAATCCGGCAAAGATATATTTGAGTAGTACTCAAACGTGTGCAATTATTTGTTTAAAGCTACTCTAAAAGCAGAATTATGAATTATTATCCAGCTTATGTAAAAACATAAACACTTTTATTTATTAGTTATTTATAAAATTAACATGATTATTTAACATTTTTTGACTTAATTATTAAAACAAATGTGGAAATATTCATTAAACATTGCTTTTTCTAACAATAATATTTTTTAAAAATTTAGAAAACTTTTTATTTTTATCTATTAAATTTATAATATTGGTAAATCTAATTTTGAAAAATATTTTGGAAAATTGTTTAAATAAATATATTTGTTGAATTAATTTGAGTGAAAGAAAATATCAGAGAAGAACAAGAGAAAGCGGAAGTCTTGTAAATATTTTGGTTATGACTGATCAGGGCCGTTTATCGATCGAAATATTTCATATTTTATGAATAAACATTGCGGAAATTGGCTACCATTGTTACTTATTTAAATTTTATTTATATTTTAAAGATTTTTCACTAAATCTTAGATGACTTTTTGTTAATAATAAATTTTTTTATTCACTCAATATATTTTCAAAAAAACTTTTGTCAATATCTAATTTTTTCCAATAAAAATAAAAATAAAAATTTTTATTATTAATGGTGATCAAATTTGTTTAAATAACACAAATAATCAAAGTAATATAGAAACCTGATCCCTTGATCAATTAGATACCCCTTTTACTCGGATTCCTTGGACAATTTTTGTGGGGCCCACAAATTGGCACAAATTTAAACAAACTTTGTTTTTTTCCACAAAATAGTTGTAAGGATGGCAATTATACATTTTATTTCAATAATTTCTGATTAAAACATTTTTGATCTTTCTCACAGGGGATTGTTGGTGATTAAATTATAGGGGAGCGTTATTTCGAAATTTTTAATTAGGAAATTACAATTAATGAAGAAAATTTAAATATTAAAAGGAAAGGATAGTGGTTTCAATCTGTTATTAATTGATGACGTAATAGTTTGTTTATGTTTGTTTGTCTAGTGGGAGGAAAATGTAAACAAAGTTCGCATCAAATAACATAGATTAAGGAACATTTTAAACCCGTGTAGAAGTAAACAACATGTTATCTCTTTTCTACCTTAAAATATAAATTTTTAATATTTTAATATTTTAAATATTGATTTTAATATTTTTATATAGTTTAAAAAATAATATAACTTAAAAAATCTCAACCAAAAGAATATTTATTAAATACACTTTTTGAACAATTAAATTTATAGATTCAATAACTTTTCTTTAATTAATTTTATTATTGTGAAAATACAATTTTGTAATTGCTAATAAACAGTGGTGTTGTGCTAATTTTCTTTACCGGAACGCGTATATATAATTATATAGACATGGCCGATCCTGGGAAGGCGGCCGCTCTGTGTGGTCTCATGTCCCAAATTTAACCACGGGGGTAATTTTCAATGATAATCCTGGCGGCGTCGTTTTTTTTAGGTCTCATGTCCCAAATTTGACGACGGGGGGAGATTTCCCCCAATTTTCGCCCGTCGCCAGGATCGGCCCTGTATATAGCATAAAAACTTTATTTATATATATATATATATATATATATATATATATATATATATATATATATATATATATATATATATATATATGTATATATATATATATATATATATGTTTATTACAATAATAGGAACGTTTAATAAAAATTAGTTAATTAATTATAAAATACACATATTAGATACTCAAACTATATTGCATAAATATTTTTAACAATACATGAAAACACTAATAGTTTTTATAAAATATTCCAAATAGGATTATGTTCAGGATCCTGTGGTTGAATTTTCCTTGTTTTGTTGTCATCCGCTGAACGATGAGACCTTAACCATGTTTTTACATAATTATCTGGTTTAAATAATTGTTGTGGTGGGCCATTCATTTTTATAAATAAAAGATTTGCTAGATTTTCAATTAATATTCTATTTTTTTGTTCATTTAAAATAATATTCATATTACTGAATCCGGTTCAAACCCTTGTGTATAATAATACATATAAAAATTCGTCAAAAATTAGGAAAAAAAAATCAGCAATTCTTTTTAATTTTTTTTTCAATATGTCAGCCAATTCTCGTTATCAGAAATCATCTTAAGTACCGGAACGACGTTCCGGAGCGTTCCGGCTCGACAACACCACTGCTAATAAACCTATAAGTATAATCGTCTTTATTCTGCTGATGACAGCTTGCTGTCAAAATATATTTTACTAAACGGTGTTTTTCTATTTATATGAATAAATTACCATTGCTGTTTAATAGTTTATTTTTACACTTTATTTGAAGTAAGTTGATAAATTGAACCCAGTTGCTTTGAGTAAGGTACATGGCATAAAGTCTAAGCAATGTAAATTAATTATAAAACACTAAAGTAAAATCACCTGAGCCTAATGAAATAAAACCAAAAAAATAAGACTAGAATTTATTAACGCGTTCCAACGAGATCATTCAGTAAACGAAATACTACCGTAAATCTGGTATTATTGTATAATCAAATCCAAGGGTGAACGGATGTCCTTGTATTATGTTGACCATTGGAGATCAAATGTCCCGGTATAAGCGGACACCTTGAAACTTACCAAAACCAAAATTAATTAAATAGCAAATCGAGTTAATAACCGACGAGCACATTAATAATTTAATTACCCAAAGATTTTAATGATTCAAGAACGCACTTAGTTTTGATTTTAAATCTCAAATAATTTTATAAAATTATAACTGCATTATTATATTTTACGTGAATGCTTCATAAGTTGTTTTAATTAATTAATTTAATAAACCCAATTGAAATCATGCCTGAGAGATATAAAAGATGAAGATATCCGCAACAAGGATATGCGCAATGCCTAGTGTACCTTTTGGATAATATTGATGTTAATATAGAATATATTCAGGAAAAAGTTTGTCATTAAGGTGCATTAAACTGAAAGATAATTACTTTACAATATGCACAGTGTCATAGGTGGCAACAATCAAGTCTAGATATCTGTAGTTAATATGTAAGTATAAAATCTTCAAATTTCCTGCTGTACCATGTTAAACACCTGTTTTCATAAAACATTGTCATCTATAATATAAAAATGAACAACCTTATATAAAAGAAATTTTTTTTTATTTTTTAATTGATAATGTGGTAGAAAAAATAAATTTAACACACATGCAAACTTTTGATGTGTTTAAATGTTAAATGGCAAATAAATCCTTAGAAATAAATGCCTAAAGCTCTACTAAATTCAATTGATTTGTCTAAAAAAAAAGAGATAAAATAGTAAATGATGATTAATAATTTCCTTTTCAAAGCTTGTTACGAAAACCAAAAACTTTATTTCGGTATATAATTTAAAAAATTGAAGAGATAAACTTAAATAAAGTAAAAATAAAAATCTAAAAACACTATTTTGTGAGTATTTGCCAAAATACTTTAAAAATTGAAAATACGTGGCTAATTATATAAAATCAGTAAATTAAATTTAAAAATTATTGTATTGTAAAAATCCAAAATTAAACCATAATTTGTCAAAAATTATGAGTGATGATCTACACCAAATTGTATTTTAAATTACTTTATTCCATAAGACTAGAATGTATAAAAATATATTAATTTACTATTTAAAAATTACACGATATTAAAGTAGGTATTAAAGGCTGCCTGACAATTTGCTAGGAGTCGCAAATTAATTGTTTAAATAAGAATTTTTATAAAGCTTAAAGTTAGTATCTTCGATTGTGTGTGACACTTAATTGTACAACGAACATCGCACAATATTCACCAAAAATATAATCGTTTTATTCCTTTGTAAGTTCATGTTTAAAAACATTGACGATAAAATATAACAAATTATAGTGTTGATAAATTATTATTATTCAATCATAGAGATTTGTAACTAAAAAACCTAGTGCCTATAAATTATCGAATATTTTAAAAGTCAAAATACATAATAATTAGCTGGAAAAATGCAGTGAAAGTGAAGGAACTGAATTAATTTTATCGTTGTTGTAGCTGCAACTTAACAAATGTTATCGATAGGTGAAGGACACCAGACAACTTGTAAATCGCTGTTCTATGATTAATCATGTTTAGTAAAAACTAACACAACGCTCTATTTAATTTTGATAAAATAATTACTTTCTATGAATTTCTTTTATTTCCGTACACTCCCTGTTTCATACAGTTGCCCAGTGCTCAAAGAAAAACAAATACAATCATATCAGAAAAAACTTTCTTTTTATGTGCATCTTTGACCTGTATTATATCTTCTACCATTTCATCACGATTATAGATCAAAACTTTATTTTTCTATGTTAAATACGAAAACAAAGTTTTGATCTATATTCGCAGTGGAAATAAATGAAATGTTAAAAGTATTATGTTGCCTACTAATATTTGATTTTAATATTTTTAAATCGTACCCTGAATAATGTTTTGGTTTAGAAACCCTAATGACAAAATGACTCCAGAATTTCTATTTATTGTTCAAAATTTATTTATTAAATTTAAATTTGTAATTTCAAACAAAAGTTGCTTTCGTTGGTAAAATTATTTGAATATTAATTTAATTCAAGACATTTAAACCAAAAAATAGCTTTTAAAAATTATTTTAGGAAAAAACCCAATTTCAATACAATATTTAAACAAAATATTTTTTGGAAATCCCTCTCATTTGTTTTAAACTTAATAAAAAAATTCACTGTTTTACATGAATAATTTTAATTACATTCAAAACAATAAAAAAGTTTATTTTCAGTAAATTAAGTTTTACAAACTCATTTTTTTGTGACAAGGCAAAAATAAATTTATTTACATAAATTATTTTCATCGGATAAACATGTTTATGGGAGAAAATAAATTTCGAAAAATTAATATTCTCCATAAATCAATTGAAATTAATCACAAAAACAGACCATGCATTATTAAATTTAAAAGCATCTCAATATATTTTTTTTGGTTTTTTTTTCAATAAAAAAATTTCCGTTAAAAATAGACTCAAATTCTGACTCACTCGCGTTAACATTTGATCAGTAAATCTATTACTACAGCTGTTTCCGTCATTTTTTTTTCCTTTAGTTGTTGGGTGGTAATATCTGATTATGTTCTTACTCTCAGAATCTGCAAATCTAATTCCATCTAAATTATATTCTGATTATTAATTAAATAACTCTATCTACTTCTTGCAGTTTTAGAAAATCTTTAATTTTCAGAAAACTAATTACTTAGAAGTGGCATGATAAGCCGATTTGTTAACAATCGGTATTTTCAGATATTCCATTCCGTGACGCAATCCATCTCACTAGTCACTGAAATATGAGCATTTATCTTGATTTTCTATCTTTTCACTTTTCAAATTGAATCTTTTGAAAATTTTGTCATTTTCAACTACCGAAATGTAACATATATTTTTTTTTTAAAAAAAGTATTTTCTTTTTCATATACAACAAAATGGTTTTTTTTTGAATTTATTGTTTTAATTTATACATAAAAACAGTAAATTGTATTTAAAACGGAAAAATTAGTTGGATACGTTTATAAATTTGACAATAGTCTCTAATAAGAGCTAAGTTATGGTGAAGTGTTTTTTAAATGATTTGCAATTAATTAATAAATATTTTAATCCACTAACGTATCTTAATGTAGAATATATTTTGTTGAAAAAAGCACAGATTATTTGTGACGAAATCATTTCCATTTTTGGTTAAAGTTTCGACGCTAAACAAAAAACAATTTTCTACATTTTATTATTTTTTGCGTTCTATTTCTTACAAAATAAAATTTATGTGAAAGAAATTGATACAATGTAACAAATTTACAAAGTGAAAAAAAGTGCTTTAGATAATGAAATAAAAGATGAGAAAAAAACTGAAAGAAATTGATAGAAAAACTTCTGTATTTTTTCTTTTGGTAATTGTCAAACAAATTCTAATTGAGTCTTTCTGAGTGAATCATCATTTTGTTAATCAACAAAAAATGACAAAAATTTGAGAAAAATAAGTTTTATAATAATAATAAAAATAATAATAATAAAAAAAATAATAAATAATAATAAATAATAATAATATTAATAATTATTGTTATTTTAATACAAATTGATAATCAAAGAAATCAATTGTTTTTTTTTATTATCGTATTTAGGAAAATATAATTTTATCTGATTGAAATGATTACAATTTCATAATTACTGCACAAATAATTAATTTTAGTCACTGAATTTATAATTCTTTTAATTTTGTAAATTTTGAATAAAATTATCGTCTCATGCCAATAGATTATCTGTAAATTCTGGCATGGATTTCTCAGAAATGATCAAATTTGCTGGGTGAAATAATCACTGAAATGAGAATTTTACATATATTTTATTGATATTTGATGGGAAAAAGAGAGAAATTATTTAAATTAGCTTATTGACTTTAAAAATATTAATTAAATTTAAACTGACAAACTAATAGACAGCAAAAGAGGGAGATTTAAAAACTTTATGAATCAGAAATTGTAATAAAATTGATTTTAAAAATAAAAAAAAGAAATTAATTATTTATTTAATCAATTGCTATTAATTTTCAATCAATTGAATTTATTAAAACTTAATTTAAATAATTTAATCATTTGATTAATGTTAATGTAATTATTTATTTACAGAGAATCTCCATTTTTTGTTAATTTTATTTTTTATTAACGTTGATCATAATAAATTCAAATCGTATCCTTGTTTATAAAATTTTGATTTTCCTAAATATTGGAATTTATATAAATATTGGTGCTTTATATAATCAAATTAAAATTGAAGTAATTATTTACATTGGGGAATCTTTGACCCCCTAAATTGACGTGCCGTTGACATTTAAAAAAAGTATTTGGTTCATGAAAATTATCACATATCTCAAAAGTAACATAAAAATGTTTATCAAAACAAAAACGATATTTATTTAGACGCATTAATTTATGGTAGCAGTGGAGGGGATGGCACTCTGTCTAGCCTGGTAACGCAAGGGTAATTTTGGTTTAGTAGTGATCTTACTTTGCTATAAGGAGTGTCATTGTCTGATACAGCTAATTTGTATCTAGTAGTATATTGCGACTATTTAAGTAAGTATTACAAAACATTTGTTTACGGTTGACATCTTTGCTTAGAGTATATAAAAATTTTATGTGAGGAATGTTTTTCTAATAAAAATTAATAGAAGATTAATAAAAATAAATATTACCATATTAAACTTATTATAATCTGATTTTTGTATGTCTTGTTACTTTATTGGAAAAATAATTATATTCGTGAACTGTTTTTCAAAACTTTTGAATAAATTACTTTAAAATAATAAAGAATAATTTAATCTTGACCCTATTCCTCAAAATACATATTAATTTTTTTGTAAACCTTATTTTTAACTTATGAGGAGTTAAAAAAATTTTAAAAACAATATTTAAATATAATATTCCCCATAAAATTTGACTATGAATCAGATTTTGTAGAAAATATTATGTCACTCAAAAAGAAATCAGAGGTGAAAAACTAAAAAAAATTCTTTATAATAATTTTTAAATAATTAATAAAATAATAATGATCTTAATTAAACAAAATATTTCATGTTTACCAAATAAAATCATTTTGTCAAAAAAAAATATTAATTAATATAATAATACTAAAACTTTCCAATAACATAATATATAATTAAATTTCAAATTTTATTAATTATATTTAAATAATATTGCTTTTTTTGTTAATTAATTAATTTAAATTAAAAATCATTATAATAATATTTCAAAACCATATTTTATTTTTATGAATATTTTATATTTAGTATATTTAATTAAAATTTTGAATTCATGTTTCCAACTGAGCATTACCTGAAAAATTCAAAACAACAAAATAAAAATAAACCAAACAAAAACATAATTATTTTTTTTACTTGAAACTAAATTTGAAATCGTATTAATGAATTTCAGTTCTGTACAAAACAAATTAAAAATTATTTTCATTTAATACTATGAACGTAAAAATATTAATTTATTTAATATTAATTATGTAGAATTTTTCCGTTGAATTTTCGTTTGCGGATTAAAAGAAAACACATTTAAAAAAAATAGAATAAATGAATTTTAATGATTTTAAAATTTACAAAATTCCTAATGCTAATAATAGGAAAATTTTTAATTAATATCCCGAAGTCATCGGATAAAACTGATCTTCTGTTGATCTTATCCGATATGAAACAATAATTTTCTGACGCATATCAATTTGAATTATTCTTGCATAAACGAAATGCTTGCAGATGCATTTGCTTGTTCAGCCCCCCCCCTCCTTCCAATGCATGCAAACTATCCCCAGTTCTCCCTCTCAAACAGTGCAATAATTACTGAACCGCTAAACCTAACTCACCAATCGGCTAGCTGACTCACCTCTGGACCTAAGAGACAAAACCTGCTTTCAAATGAAGAATTGTTATTGCAAATGACAAGTAAATAATTCGATTGGGAGTGTGTTCGGATGAGTATATTTTGTGTGTATGTGTATTTTGTTTGTTTGTTTGTTTGTCTTTCGATTTCCATCGAATTTTCAGGAAAACAGAAAAAGCCACTTAGCATTAGTGACGAATCTGCCAATGACTAATAATATCTGCATTTCTTACTATTATTTATTTATTTTCTTTTCAAAAACTAACGGTTTTAACAACTTTTATTTAAATTCTTAACAAGCCTCAATAAAGTCAAATATTTTTTCAGGTCACATTTCTTTAATTTTTTTAAAACAAATAAATCGTTAAAAGTTTTAAAAATTTTATTTAGGCTTTAAAAAAAAATTTAATTTAGTTTTCTTCTATCACGGAAAAATTGATTTTTTTTGATTAGAAAACTAATTTAAATTTAATTAACTCAAAATTAAAAATTGACTCATCGATATTTTATTCACAAACGAGTACATTTTTTCTATTGATCATTGATCTCGAGTTGGTAATAAATATTAATTATTAAATTTTTTTATAGATTTTATTGTTTCTAATGATTAAATTAATTCAATTTATGCTAATAATAAAATTATTTTAACTTCAATTGATATTATTTAATTTAATTATTTATTTATCTTGATTTCAGAATCTTCGATAGATAAGATACCAGTGGAAAATGAGTATGTTACAAATTTCATAAATTAATTTAATTTTGCATTTTGTTTTAATTATGACATAAAAAATTTTGAAATTTATATAATAATTTTGATGAATGATTGAATTTTTTATAAACAATAAATATTGAGAATAAAAGTTATATTTTCCCATTGTCGAAATAATAATTACGGGTTAGGCATATTATCATTGTGGAATATCCGGTTTATTTGGTTTCATGATATGTGTGGAATCGTATTATTCATCTCTAAACCGTCTTTTAATTATTTATTATTTTAATTATTCAGAATTACATGAATCGGAATCGAAATTCAATTATCTTCTTTTCATCACAACTTTTCTTTCCTTTTTATTTGTTTCCTTTATATTCAGCTGAAATTGAGAATTTGTAGTGCTCAATCAATAGAGTTGCACTATCAGCAATGTGAAGATCAATTGAATTTTCATTTCTATATCGATTCAGTTCAATTTTCTAAATAAATTGAATGTTTAAATAGCTAAAGTCTTTGTATTGATAATTATTTGTTTAAATGAGTGAGTTAATGGAAAAATGAAAATAGAAATGAAAATGTTTATATTATATTTGAAATTAAAATTTGTTTTAAGTACCTCTTTCTATATCAATATATTATCATTGTTATCTAAGTTTTCTTCTTAAATTTATGATTTAAAGTTTATTAATAAAGAGAACTGATTTATTGTATTATTACTAGAGTCTCATGGGTAGCTAAAGTAAAAAAATATCATTAAAATTTATATTGATATCTGGTATTAAAATTAATTCTCTGTTTTAAAAATAAAGTGATGGTAATAGATTTTTAAAATTTTAATAATTCTTCAATTTCAGATTCTGCATTGGATTTTTTTAGTGTCATGCAATTTGTGTAAGGAAAAATATAAATAAATAAAATTGTTAAAATATAATGAAAATTTTAATAATAATTAATAATATATAATAAATTATTTTATTTTCTTTCAAAATATTCTTATAAAATATATTTATTTACATTAAGACTGTAGATCAATTTTTGCATCATATGTAAAATAAATTTAAGACACTTTGTTTTTTAATTTTTTATATTTATTCTTTTAGATAATATTATAAGGACTTTTTTTGTGTTTCTTTATAAGTGACATAGTATTTTCTACAAAATTTTACTATGAATCAGATTTATTTAAGGTATTCACGAATTTTTGGCATAGCCTCTTTGATAATAATAATAATAATAATAATAATAATAATAATAATAATAATAATAATAATAATAATAATTATAATAATAATAATAATATTAATAATAATAATAATAATAATAATAATAATAATATTAATAATAATAATAATAATATTAATCATAATAATAATATTAATAATAATAATAATATTAATAATAATAATATTAATAATAATAAAAATATTAATAATTATAATAATAATAATAATAATAATAATAATAATAATAATAATAATAATAATAATAATAATAATAATAAATAAAATTTCGTCACAATATTGAAGTAGTTTAAAAATTCATTTAATTTCAAATTCTTTTCTCCAAGTGTGCAGATAATCTAAACTTAATTAACAAAATATTAACTTAATTCAAAATTTAAGTGAAATTAAAAAATAATTATTTTTCATAATTCAATTTAATTTTTATTTTAATTTTTCTTCTATACACTTACCCAAAAACGGATAATATTCATTCTTCACGGAAAAGTTCTGAAAATAAAGAGCACTGATTCACAGAATCCAGACTAATCGATTGTGACAATTTGATTATTTGAGAAATATTTTTCATAGACTGAATTTGTTCTTTTTCATCGATGTTTTCCGGAAAACATTTGAATCTTATTTTTCATAGAAAAATAATAATAAATATTTTTTGATTAATATTGATAAAAATTAATTATAATGAAATAATTATTTTGTTTTACTCTACTCAGTTTTATTTCGGCACTCTTCAAATTCTGTTAGATAATTCTGAAAACCAATCAATAAAAACTGTCGAAACACAGAATTCAATAATCTAATAAATTGTCATCGTCTAGTAGAGTTCTATATATCAAAATTTTGAAATGCAACTTTTTGTTTTAATCTATTATTTATTTCTAATTAAATGTTCTCGTTGGTTTTCTCGACTTCATAATTAATTCAATCACTGGTTCTAGATCTAGCAAAATTAAATCAAACCTGATGTGATGTATTAGATCTCATTAGTTTCTGCGTTACATGGATGAATTCTTTATTTGTTTTACGTTGATCCATAGAATGTGAATATTTTGTTTGAAATTAACTCGTATTGACAATCTTTATCATATACATATATCATCTAGATTTCTTCTTTTTTCAATATTTGTTTATATAAGATTCTTTAAAAAAAATTGAGTTGTTAATAATATTGGAGCAGGTTATAATTTGTCTTGTTTATTTGATTATAAATATTTAACTGTGGCTTTTTGGAGCTTCGAAGCCATATTCGTTTGTTAAGTATTCGATTTTAAACTTATTATTTTTATTATACTTTGACTTTAGCTCCCCATGAGACTCTAGTAATAATACAATAAATCATTTCTCTTTTTAAATAAACTTTAAATCATAAATTTACGGAACAAACCTAAAAAACCATGATAATATATTGATCTAAAAAGCGTTAATTAAAACAAATTTTAATTTAAAATTTAATATAACCATTTTCATTTTTCCATTAACTCACTCATTTAAGCAGATAATTATCAATACAAAGACTTTATCTATATAAATATTCAATTTATTTAGAAAATTGAACTGAATCGATATAGAAATAAAAATTCAATTGATCTTCACAATATTGATTGTGCAACCCTATTGATTGAGCACTACAAATTATGAGTATTATAAAAGAATTTTTATATTGTTAATCTAAGAAAATCTAATTACGGGTGTCTCAATATCACCGACTTATACTACGAAAAAGCCTACCACTCTTTTACCTCTTTTCAGAGCTCTCTTTTATGTGTTAATTACTAAATTAATTTGTGTTATATAAACTTAATGTAAAAGTTCAAATTAAATTAAACTGTTTTAACCCATTGAGTTAACAAATTAAGTCATATTATTAGTGGTGGAATGGGCTAATGTTTCCTAAAGTATATAGCTAGTTTGAGCTATACTTTAAGATTTCATTTCTTTCTGCTTTGATAAAAAATTCTTGGATATATTTTGATGGAGACTTTTATAACAGATAGGTTTTTTGTAATGTGATTAATATGTTATTTTATTATTATAATTATTATAATAATAATAATTATTATTATTATTATTATTATTATTATTATTAATATTATTATTAATATTATTATTATTATTATTATTATTATTATTATTATTATTATTATTATTATTATTATTATTATTATTATTATTATTATTATAAAACAATATTTAAAATTTACCAAAAATTACTATTAGTTAATTAATAAAAACCTGTCAAAAATTTAGTTAATAAGTTCATTTAAATTAACAAACAGCTCCTAAATACCATTTGCAGAATCCAAATTTTCATCCTACAGCCAGTCATATGGAATACCAATTGAAACAAAATTAAAATAGTTTGACATGTAACTATAATTTTTTTACGAATCAAAATGATCAGTAGACTTTATCGCTGCCTCTGTTGATTCTCACGAATTTCATTTTATTTTTTTGAACATTTCTTATAATAGTTTTCCATTTAATGTCAACTGAGACAATGAAACATAAGTTACGATGTTTTATTTTACAGCATATAATATAAAGTAAATTTAATAATAATAATAATAATAATAATAATAATAATAATAATAATAACAATAATAATAATAATAATAATAAAACTTTAAAATTATATATCGATAGAGGAATTATTTATAAGAATATTATTCAAATAAATAAATAAGTAAATCATTTCCGTTTGGTTTATTAAAATAGGTATTGTTTACTTCACTATAACATTTAACAGATATTTATCATTTCTTTAAATCTCTAAAGATTTAGATTTTTTTGAAACGTACCCAGTGAAAAAAAACAACTAAAAAAGTTTATACTCGAGAAAAAGAAATAGAAAGAACAACTTAATTACAACTTAATAACAACTTAAACTATTCATACTTTTTTAAAGTCATCTATTCTTTATCAATAATAATAATAATAATAATAATAATAATAATAATAATAATAATAATAATAATAATAATAATAATAATAATAATAATTTTTATTAATATTATTGTATTTAAAATTTAAAAAAATTAAATGTAAACAAAACTAATAATAAAATTGAAAAGTAATATTTATCGATTTTGTTTTTTTTTGTTTCAATTAGCTGATAAATCTATTTTAGTGGTCAGCGATCCAAAAATAAAATGGGAAAATAATTGATTAATTTGTTGTGATAATCTAAAAATCTCCATCAGAAAAAAGCCATCGATTGATGCTTGTTTTATACAATTTAATGTATTTTTTCGTTGATTTTTTTTCGTTTGTTTCGAACGAATTACGGTTTGATTTCCACTAATAAATAATATTTTCCACTTAAATAAATTCAGAAAACCTAATATGGTACAATTGTAATTCTTGTTATCTCGTGCGTCTGTTTGATTTTTTTGTAGATTTGAGTACAACCGTTAATTAAAATAATTTATTAAGTGCTTTATTTTATTAAAATAGAGAGACATTTTTTCAAGAAAAAATTTTGCCAAAACTTGCTGCAATCGTACTATTAATATTTAAAGTTAAAATTAACAAAATTTAATCATTTAATTTGAAATAAAATTTTCTTGGATTTATACAAGAATTTAATGGATTCATAATATTTAACAAAATAGGTGATTAAAACAAAATGAAAACAAGTTATGAATTTTTTTTTATTTTTATTTCTTTTCAAATCAATGTTCTCAATGATAAATAATTTAATTATTAATTAATTTGTTTATTTATTATAAATTAAAAAAATATGAATTTTAATTGTAATTTATTGCAAAAATTGTAACAATTTATACAGAATTAAAGTTACAAATTTTTGATTTTATTACTTTAAAATAGACATTGAATAATTGCGTTATTATTTTATTGGGTTTTACAAATATAAAAGGTTTTCTGGAAAACAAAATCTTTAAAAAATGTATAACTGCAGGGAAGAGGAGTTCATTGAAAATGAAGAATCAAGATCCAAAGGATATTGTCAAACATTCCAAAGCAGCTCATGCGGAAAATATCTCAGCGGGCACATGGTGTATGTAACGCATGGCCGCGTACAAGCTGAAAAAGAAAGACGTATCGCATCCTGTAAGTAAAATTTATTGTTTGTAATGGAGAAAGTATATAATGATAATAAAAAAATATTTGGTCATTTATAAATGTTTTGTATAAAATGTTTTAATTAAAGACATACTATTTTTTAAATTATGGTTAGTTTAAAATAATGCATGAAAAAAAAATTGTAAGTGTTTTTTCACAATCTTTTGATTTAAATAAAATCATACATTGGAAAGAAAAGACCAATTTATCTCAAAGTTTTGTAATGTTTATGGCATATTAACTATAAGATATGTGACGCTGCTTGGCGTATATTCTGATCTCGTGTATCGTTTTACTTGTAATGAGTGTATTACCTTATAAATTGGAGAGAATTCTTATCATATATGCACTTGAGCTTAAAAATTGAGTGGAAACGGTAATATTATTAACCATAAAAGCAGATGCAAGTTGAAAATAAACATTTGCAATTTTTATATTTTATCTTAAGGTTTTATAAACTATGAACATACATTTGCATTATTTAGGTGTTATTAATTTTTTTTAGTATTGATAAAACGTCATTGGACTCCTAACATTTAATTATATATTTACTAATAAATCTGTGAGTATAATCGTTTTATTTGAATTTATTTAGTGTTGATGATAACAGACAAGCTGTAAAAATATATTTATAAAAACAACGCTCTTTTGTTTATATCAATGTTTTCTTAATTTTGTTGATCGCCTTCTATATTGTTTACTTTAATAAATTATTTACTGCACTTAACAGATTAAATAAACATTTATATAATTTATATATAAATGCATAAAAATATTTGTAATTAAAAAACATCAATATTACAAAAATATATTTTTTGAAAAAATAATTTCAAAAAAAAACATTAAACAACCTCTGTCTTAAAAAAACATTCATTGGATTTTTAATTTTGTTTTATCAAATTATTAAAAATATTATAAATTATTAAAACACCTGATAATGCATTTAAACAATAATCAAAGTGAAATTTTACGAAATTCTCAAGGAAAACAATTCTGTAATATGATAGCAATGAACTGAGATATTATTTCTAATATTTTTCAGTTTATAGTCCATGTGGATATTATTAATAATGCATTCAAACAATTCAATGCCAATATTTTATTTTATTGATAATTTTTATGAAATTTCAAATTTAAAACATATATTTTTTTAAATGTTTTAAACATAAATAAATAAATAACAAAACACCATTTTGGAAAATACGTATTTGCAAATTATTTCCGGGCAGCTCAGCTGTCATCATCGAATACTAAACAAATTCAGTAAAAATATCATATTGATCTTTTCAATAATTTGCATTAAAAGTTAATTAATATTTTCTACAAAATTTGACTATGAATTAGATTTATTTAGAGTATTCACGAATTTTCTGTACAGCTTATTTCAAGTGATTTCCTTGAAAAAGGCTGTGCCGAAAATTAGGGAATACCTTAAATAAATCTGATTCATAGTCAAATTTTGTAGAAAATATTATGTCCTTATAAAGAAATCAGAGGTGAAAAATAAAATAAGTCCTTATAAAAGTTAATTAATTTAAATAAAATTAATTGCTTGAAATATGCATGTGTTAATGTTTCAATGTGTCACATATTTTTAAATTATTAAATAATAAAATAAGATCACTATAATGTAATATAATAAGATTAGAAAAACCGTTCGTTAATTGCAATAAAATTACAATCAGAAAAGTTAAAAATCATATATATATATATATATATATATATAATATATATATATATATATATATATATATATATATATATATATAATATATATATATAATTAAATAAGTTAGGCACAATTCAAACACACGTCGTAAGATATATTTCGACAGTTTAACTCTCATCTTCAGTCACAAAAAATTAAAAAATATTCTAATAAATAAATATTGAAATAAATAAATAATTTTTAAAAAATGTTTTATATAATTGCAGTATATAAACCTTTTTTAAATAACCGTGATTCCACAATAAATTCAGCAAACTAGTATTACAAAATAAAACTTTCACAAAAATCATTTATTAGAAGTTAAAATTTTTTAAATTCAAATTCAAAAATCAAAAAATTCAAAAAAAATTTAAAATCAAATTTTGAATAATCGAAATTTGTAAAATTAATTAGAAATATTTTTATTTTATTTTCCTCGCGACTGACAATTTTTCAGTGTTTGAATTGGTTTTGATCCCGATCAGTTTTACAATTAAATTATTTCACTTTAAAAAATACTTCCCAACCATGAATATCGTTGGTTGGACAAAGTGAAGTGCTAAAGTGCATTATTGTTATATTTAGATTATCAAGTTAAAACAAAACCTTAAAACATTACGAGAAGTGTAAAATTACATTCATCACATTATATAGTAAACATATGACATTATCTAAAATTGTTCTTTGAATTAAAACAAAAAAATACAAATAAATATTTATCAACCAAGTACATTTAATTGAATTTACAAAATTAAAACAATGATATTTTGTTTCGTTTTCATTTAAAGACAGATTTAATATCAAATTATTTTTCGACTAAAATAAAACTTGCAAACAGATTTTATAAATTCGATTTTTTATAATTAAAAAAATGACTCATAAAATTTGTAATTTTTTCCATTGTACAAATCAGACTACCAAAAAAAAATTTTTTTTTGTAATCTCTTGACGTGAAATTCTCCAAAAAATCAATTTTATCTAGAATTTAATTAAAAATATAAATTTGTGTTGTCATAGAAAGTAAAATTGAGATATTTAATTTTCTATTTAAAATTGATACTTTGGATATTATAATTAAATTTATTCACCGTTTAAAACAGATGAGTAATAAACTAATTAATTTAGTGGTGGCGGAAATATCTTCGGTCCTCTCCCAGCAAGCTGATCAGGAATGTCTGAAGCATATAATGCGTTTGACGTGCCATGACAACTTCTTGATGTGCAGTGAAGACCAAAAACCGAGGCGGTTATGTCAAGAAGACTGCGAGGATGTCACTAAGAAACGATGCAACTACACTTACAAACTCATGCTCCAGAAATTGAAAAAAGATTGTAAGTGTATTATTATTAATATTATTACTTTATTATTATTATTATTATTATTATTATTATTATTATCATTATTATTATTATTATTATTATTATAATTATTATTATTATTATCATTATTATTATTATTATTATTATTATATTATCATTATTTTTATTATTATTATTATTATTATCATTATTTTTATTATTATTATTATTATTATTATTATTAACATTATTATTATTATTGTTATTATTATTATTATTATTATTATTATTATTATTATAATTATTATTAAATATTATTATTATTATTAATATTATTATTATTATTATTAATATTATTATTATTAATATTATTATTATTAATATTATTATTATTAATATTATTATTATTATTATTATTATTATTATTATTATTATTATTATTATTATTATTATTTTCATTTTCATTTTTATTAATATTATTTTGTTAATTGCAATTACTTGGTATTATTTGTTTGTTTTATTGAGTGATAGATAATTTTTGTGAAGTATCAATAATATTAGTTGATGAAATATAATATCATCAGTCAGGCATCATAGAAATCAATTTTTAATTGACTCTTATACAAATCTGAGATTTTATTAGATTTTTTTATTGATTTATTCAGCATTTATTAAATATGAAATTGTGTAGAATTTTATTAATTTAACGTTCGTTTTTTTCCGCTTGATTTTTAATTTTTCTTACTTAAAAATTATTTTTATGTCTCATTTTTATATCTTTTATAATATAAATAGAAATATTTTGTTTAAGAAAAACATTCTGATTTCGGCATTTTTTATAAAATAAATAATTTGATTAGATTATTTATTTTTGCTATTTGTAATTACATTTTTAAACAAATCACTAAACGACATTATTCCTTTGAAGCGTTTGAATATTTTCCCTGCTACACAATGCAACATTTAATTAATTGTCTCACAATGTCTTTCAAATTATATGGTGTGCTTTTGTTTTACGCATGCTTTTCATTTCATTTAATTATTAGTTCAATGTGATTTTTGTTTGAATCATTACTTTATTTATTTTAATTTATACATATTAATTGGAATTTTTTTAGATGTGTTTCATAATGTATTATTATTATTATTATTATTATTATTATTATTATTATTATTATTATTAATAATTTTATTATTATGATCATATATTAATATCATATCAAACTGTAAATGAATGTAAGAATATAAATATAAAGAATAACTAATAAAAAATAGAATTTTAGAGATAGAATCTGAATTTTCATTTACAAAAAATCCCAGTTAGTCTAGGGAAAGACCACCTGTAATCATTGCTAGAGCTGATTAGGTCAGGCTGGCGTGATTCTTTCTAGAATTTTATTTATGCATATTTTTGTCAATACTTTAAATAATCAATAATCTCCATAAATTTTTTTATTATCATATATCATGCATTTATTTAAAAACACTCAAATAATATTAGTAATAAATAAATTTATTATATAAACTAATTATTGAATAAAAAGGATAAATATAAAATTAAATTAAAAATAATTAGCCCACCATAAGTAAGGAAAAACTTATCAATTATTACTGTATTTTGCATTATAAAATTATATAACAATATGAACTTTATATTAATAATAAAAAAATAATAAAGTATAAAACGGTGATTCCTTGGTAGCATCATAAATTAATATATGATAAGTGAATTATAAAATAAGCTGCAAAGTAATAATTATATTGATAAAAGTTTCGATTATTAAATAATCCTCTAGAAACTGAAGAGGATTATTTAATAATCGAAACTTTTATCAATATAATTATTACTTTGCTGCAAGGGCTTATTTTATTATTCACTTAAATAATAATCATAATAATAATAATAATAATAATAATAATAATAATCGCCATATGATTTATCATATTAATGAAAATGTTACCCATATGATATTTTATTTGTTTGACTGACCAATACTGTTGAAATTGTAATGAGTTGGCTATTAATATATTTGTTTGAACGTTCTGGATAAATAATCTGGCGCGTAACGAAGCGCAAATGTTTAATCATGAGTGAGTCAGAATATCTGAGAGCTATTGATAAAATGTCATAAAAACTTGCTATCCACAAATGAACTAAAATAATAATGTGAAATTAAAAATTTATAAAATTACTATCAAACATTGAATTTAAAATGAAGATTTATTCCACTGCTGTGATATAGGAATTTTTTTTCACGAGTTTTAAAAATATTTAAACATTCAGTCTATTAAAACAAATATTTGCCCACAAAATATTTCTTCAAGATTTATTACAATTAAATAATAATAAATTTATAAATTTAATAAATACATGAATTTTTTTTATATATTATTACATTTAATATTTTTGTTTTAATAACTTTTATGTTTTATCATAATTTATTGCATATAAATAAGATATTTATTATTATTTTATGTATTTTTAAAATGAATTTATTAAACTTAAATTGCTGATTAGCAAAGCTCCAAAATCCTTGCGATTTTGATTTTCTTTGAATTTTTATCATTTTTATGGAAAGGAATTATTGGAGAAATGAAAATTAATTAGCCCAACATAAATAACGCAAAGCCAATCAATTATATAAGAGTTTTACTGTATTTTGCAAATGTCATGATTTAACGATTCTGATGTAATAATTAACAAAAATTCTTTATAAATTGGCATGATAAAAATCCACCATTATTTTCTAAGATCTGAAATATTACATGATTTATTTTTAGCTTTTCAAATGACTTTTTTTTGTTTATTGATTAACATAAAATTTATTTTTCTTTTAATTGACCAATATTTTATTGATAACATAAAAAATAAAAAGCAATAAATTAAAAAAAAATTAAAATCTTCACATTTATGTTGAGATTTTTAAAAAAATGGATATAATATACAGAATTTAAATATTTTGTTGTTGGTTTTATATAATTAATCTTTAGCAGAATAATCAGGATAATGGAAAAATAAATATAGACGAACACATCATAATTTTTTTTGGAGGGGGGGAGGTCTCTTAATTATTGTAGATATAAATGTTCGGTGATCACTTTTGGTTATCAAAGAAATAAACAAATAATATATTAATTTAATAGTAAATAATATAAGCATAGTTGCATGATGCGATTAAAGCTCCAAACATAAATACATAAACCTTCACAAAAACAGATGAACTAACGTTAAATATTAAATAGTATTGCTGAAAATGGATGTGGAATATCAAACTGTAACTGTTATACTCTTATGTACTTTGAAACAAGAAATTCCCCTGAATAGTATATTACTTTCATGCTGGAAATTCGAGTTGCGTATGTACAACATGGGACTAAAACAGGACTTATAATTGTATTATGTTTCAATTTAGAAAAGTTGTGATTTTAGAGATAAATATATTTTTGAAATAAAAAATTTAATAATTATCAAAAATCTGTTTAAGAATTAATATTGTTTTTTTAACTGCATATAATTTAAGACTATAATTAAATTATATAATAAATTTAAAATATTATTAGTTACATTTCTTTGGGCACTTTTGATTTGTTTGATTTATTTTCATTTTGACAGAGATAAAATATTTAATAAAAAAATGAAATAAAAGAAAAAATCATTTGGATTGTCAAAATATGCTTAAGCCCAAAGACTGCTCTTGCTGTTCCTTGTTCTGGATCCATGGAGTTCTGAAATCAAATTATTTCTTGCTATTTATAATTAACTGAGTATGTTTTTTCTTGAAACATTTTCATGATAATAAAAATTCTTTTCAATTATTAATATAAATGACTAAACTACACATTATAATTAATTTCTTAAACAAATTAAAATTTTCTAAATGCATTTTAGACTATTGGAAAATCATTTGCACTTATTTAAATTAGGTTTTTGTTTATTATTTATTACTGTAAATTTTAGATATAATAAAATGCATTTTTACCACTAAAGCTTTTATTATAACCCGATTTTCTTAAAATGGAGCGTACTTACAAATTGTACAATTTCCAACTTTACAATGACCAGAAGATAAATATAATTTATTTTTAATTAATCTCAGCACAATTAATTAAATTGATTAATTAAATTTATTTATTTATTCAATATTCAAGTAATATATATGAAGTTTATTTTAATATCAATATTGTATAATAATTATAAGAGTGCAGAATAAAAGATTATATAAAATATTATATATAATAATTTCGATGTTTATTGTTACTATCATGGGTGCCAGATTTTCGAAAAATCATATCGGGAAATTCCCGACGAAAAAAAACAAAAAAAATCAATTATATTTTGTGAAAAAATATAAATTCATTCATATTTATTATATGCATTAATAAATAAAATATATTAGAAAAAATAACAAAAAAATAAATCTTCAGTTTTGTTAAAAAACAGTAACAATTAATTTTATTTATAAATATTTATCAGCATTTGCTGCTTTTTTAAGTATTCCTTGTGCATTTTCTGTTTTTAAGAATGCATGAAACTCATTGCACGTCATTTTGAAATTAAATGTGACACCAATCCATAAAGAAAAGGTGAAATCACAAATCCTTATGGTAAAAAATAGCGAGCAATAAGTAATATAGAAATATAATTTCTCCATTTTTCTTAATTTCGTTTAATTTTATGGTTTTTTTAAAAATAAATCCTTTCAAGATGGGTAAAATCTATTCAAAATCTAAAACTGTTAATATCTGGAGTTACGGTTCATATATCGAGAGACGGAAATATGCGTTCCATATCGGGAGATTCCCGGCGAAATCGGGCAAGCCTGGTTACTACATTAGTTTCTTATACTTAAATAAATAAACAATAAATTTATAGAAAATACCCTTTAAAATATATGACTAAATGATATGTCGTTGCAATCTTACATATTAAAACATGCTAATTTGCGAAATTAAACTACAAAATACTTAGAAAATATCTTTCTAAATATATTAATAATAATTTAATATTTATATATTGGTTTATTATTTTTTATATACTTCATTTAACATCGTTTGGTTTAAATTTGGAACTTACATTTAAATTTGACTTACATTTAGTTTTTTTTTTGATTTTTTAAATAATAAAAATAATTTACTACTGATATATCTTAAACTTAATTTTTATTTGTTTTAATTCCAAAGTATAATATGATTACTATTTGTGTTTTAAGAAACATAATTATTTGAAATGAAAATAAAATATTAAATATTAAAGTTACTATAAGTGTTAATCGGGTATAATATCAATTTAAAAATTTATAAATATAAATTTTTAAAAATTAAATTAAACAAACATAATTTACCAAGAAAATAATAATTTAGGGAATCATTAAAATTATTGTATTTAATTAATTTATAGATTTGATAATAATTTCGAAATTTTTATTTTTTCACGAACTTTGTTAAATATTAAAATTTACAAAAAATCTTTAATTTCTTCTTAAATACAATTTGCTTGAAATTTGTTTACTTCATTTTTTCGATGGATTTTCGTTTAGAAAACTGTCAACTACGTGCTATTTTATTGCGTCACTTTTTTTTAATACAAATTTTACCTATTAGAAAAATCCCTAAATATCACGACTTTATCAATTTATTTTCCGTTGAATAGGAAAAAAATTATCGAAAATTCCACAGGAACAAAATTTATATTCATTCTAATCTACCGCGTTTGAAAACCCAAATGAAGATAATTAAATTTTAATTAAAATGTAATCAAAATTATATGAATAAATCAATAATTTCAATTAAAATTCCAATTGTTGCAAAACTAAACGAACGAATAACGAAAATATTAAAATTCCACTAAAAAAATAAATTAAATAATTATTTTTTTTTCTAATCGGCCTTAAATTTGTTTGATGTTTTGTGAAAGTGCATTGAATGAAATTTATGAAATTATGTTTTGTTTATTTTATAAAATATCTAGCAAATTAATTTTGACAATAAATTCAATTGATTTATTTTTAAATAAATAATTAAATAAATTTGGCAACGATTTAATTAAAAGAAAAACTTTTCGTACGATATATTTCGACAGCATAACTGTCATTTTCAGGTACACAAAACCAACTAAAAATATTATGAATTAACTTTTAATATAAACAAATTATTTTTTATTAATTTTTATTAATTTTGTAATAAATAAATATTTTAAAAAATATATTCAAATACTTTTAACAAATTTAAAATGTTATTTATATAAATATTATAATTTCTTTTATATTATAATTTTTTAAAAAATAATTTAATTTAAAAATTCAATTATTTTAATAATATTAAAAAACGATTTTTTTAAAAAACAATACATAAACATGATTTAACATACTTAAACTATTTAAAAAAACATTCATAAAGAATTTTAGTCACAGCACTTTCCACATTAATCTTTGGATCCAATGACCTTATCAACAATGCTTCACATATCACGTGTTCCCAATAATTATTAAAACTTTTCAACAAAATTCTAAAATCAGACATTCCTATTTCACTTTTACAGCCTCTATTGTGCTCACTAATATTGGTCAAGCCCTTCAATCGACAATACTCTAGAACTCGAGTACAGAGATGATGGGAAGTCTCTCCAATTACACCCATTACATGTAAATTGATAAACGAGTTCAGAACACAATCCAACCGGAGGTTTTGATTTATTAATAAACATATTGCGTACCTAACACGAATTAGAAACGATCTTATACTCTAAATTCCCCATTTGTTTACTTAACTTCCTTTTATATTTGTAAAACCTTCAGAGTACGACAATACTAACACAAATTTAGGCTTAATTTTTTTATATCCATTTTTACTATTATTTAAATATTTTTACTATTATTTACTATTATTTTCTATTATTATTTACTATTAGTTTACTATTATTTAGATTTTATTAAATAAAGCATATTAAATTTATTGTCAATTTAAATTAATTAAATTTAAAAAAATTAAGTAAGACTCCAATTTTATAAATTGATTATCTTTCAATTATTTTAATTAACAAAATTGCAATTCTTGTTTCATTTTGAAATCAGTTTGTTATAATGAATTTTATAAAATAATTATTTAACTTTAAAAATGATCAAAGAAAAGAGAGTGAAAGTAATATTTATAGTAATTTGATGAAAAGGTTATATTTATTGCAGTGGAATATCATGAATTTAATCAGTTCATTAAAATCATCTAGTCCGGATTGTACGTATATCCTTCTCCCTAGCAGGGGGTGTCAAGGGTCCCAACTGTATATATCATATTGATAAGGACTCGAGCATAGAAACAGTTTAATTCTTAGTATTATAAGACGTGATTGCTTAAGATTTGTCAAAATGACACTAAACTCTTTTGCACGTAATAAAATCAGGCAGAATTGTATACGAAATTAGAGAGTAACATTCTCCGAAATTTTCATTTGTGTTAAATAATAAAATAATATTTAATAAAATTTAAATTATTTGATTTCAAAAGTACTTCAAGTTTCCATTAAAAATAGATTTTATTAAATTCATTCAAATAAAAAAATTTTTCCAAACACTTTTGAAAATACATAAAATTTAGCATTAACCCCCTTTCTGTTTTAATGGTGAAATCGACTGAAATTTGAGAATTTTAAACTGAAACCAATTACTATTTAGTGTTTGAAAATTAATTAAAATTTAATTTAATAATGATAATTAATGTCATTTTGATTGTATATTTCATTAGTCAGTTTAGATATTGAATTAAAGTATAATATGATTTGAAAAATGTTTTTTTTAATTATTTTAAAATGTATATATTAAAATTTATTAATAATTATTATTTTTAATTTAATTTTTTTTAATTAAAATTAGACAAATTAAATATTTTATTTATTGATCTTAAATTATAAAAAGCTTTAATTTCTTTTTACATTTAACACTTTATCACTTTAAAATTTTGATAATTTTTAATATGGTATTAAAGTAAATAAAAAAAACATTTTTTATTTTTTAATTAAGTACATTAATTTTAATGATAAGCTTTTAAATATATAAATCAACTCTTATATTTCTAGTGCAAAGTATGAATAAATAATAAATTTAGAATTGAATTTATTTTTATATATTTTCAAAATGTAAAAACCGTGACAAAAAATGAAAAGCGTTTAAGCAAAATAGTTGAAGGATCACTTATAGGTTTTTCGGAGAAGAAACGACTTGTAGATTGACCGTTTTTATTTGCGATTGCGAAAGAAATATATTTAACAGATATATTTAAATAAAATTTAATTATATAATCTTATGGCCATGTGAGCAATGAAATAACCATT
This sequence comes from Schmidtea mediterranea, assembly GCA_022537955.1. Lineage (NCBI taxonomy): Eukaryota > Metazoa > Platyhelminthes > Tricladida > Dugesiidae > Schmidtea > Schmidtea mediterranea. The sequence goes on from CM039680.1 coordinate 229,615,968, forward strand.
AATTTACGAATGAAGCGAAATTTATTTTTAACATAAAAATGGCACTATTAATTCAGCAGGGTAGGGCCAAAAGTTCTGGTTAGAATTTAACATGTAAAAATGTAAATTATAAAAATTTCTTTTCGAATATTATGTTTTACTGTCAACTTTATTTATAACTTATTTTGTGATGTAATTAAATTTTATTTAATTGTTTACCAGATTGACCCTTACCTTTGGACAATGTAAAATGATACTCGAATCAAAAATTCATTTTGCTTGTATTCATTTTCCAAATAGAGAATAAATATATATAATTGAGTTTATTTGAAATATTTTTTCAATTATTAAATTTTTTAAAAAAATTATTTATCTTTTTACAATTGATCTATTGTGAGTTTTTGTCATTTTCATATTAATTCTATCAATATATTCATTATTTTATTAAAAAATATTTATATATAACCTAAAAATTTTATGTATAAATGAAACTGTTGGAATTAAAACAACTTCACATAATAATTATTATTATTTTATTTTATTATTTGAATTTGGAATTTTTTTCTTTTTTAGAAAAATCTTTGCTAAAGTAAGCCATAAAAATTAATTGAAAAAAACGAATTATTTCAGAGGTAAAACTTAAATGGAAACCTCTCAACAAAATTCATTAGTTGAGTTGAAATGTTCGTGAATTAATATAATTACCTTGCCAGCAGAATTGTCAAGGAATCCTCATTAATCTACGTGCAAAAATGCGATATATATTTTCGACTGACCAGAAATGAATTTTACCGAATTATGTTAGAAATAATTAATGATGCTCGTCTATCCTTGCGAAGGAGAAATTAATTTCCCATTATGCCACAAAATAATTCTTTCATTAAAACTATGAAATAAATATGGAAAATATCTGAAAGTTATATTATTAGAGTTTTCGACAAATTCTGTTAAAAAAAATTAAATATTTAAAATATTTATTCGTTTGTTTTAGTCTTTAATTAATTTTTAAAATTTTTTCTTTACTATTTCCTATCTTTAAGTAATGCACCAAAACTGGAGCTTAATTGCATTTAAACAAAAGAAAATCATGAAAATCTCAATGCCATCATTAAACAGAAAAATAAATATAGAAAAATAAATACTTTACATTTGAATTTTTATTATCAGTTTCTAGAATCGCTGTAAGTTTGGCCTTATCTTAGTTGTAGAAATATTGTTAAATTTTATCTTTATTAAAATAGTAGTAACAGTTTTATTAGGTGAGAATTTTCCATTATGAAACAATCATTTCCAAACTCAAATTTTCTCTATTTTCTTTTGAAATATATTATCTGTGTATTAATTATATTTAAATAATAAAGAAAATTTAAAGAAAAAAACTCAATACTCAAAGTATAAAAATCATTAAAAATCACAAAAAACATTTACAGACATTCTCAAAAAAGAGTAATTTATCAATAAAAATAAAAAAATATTAATTAAATATTTTAAACTATTTCACAATTTCTAAGTTAATTTGTTTGATATATATTTTTTTAATTAAAAAAAATAGAAAAAAAATGTAAAATACAGTTAAAGAATATAAATTAATTAATTTTTTAATAAAATATTAACCAAGTAAATAAATGACAAATTCTGTTGATAATGAGTAAAATTAAATGATCGATTATAAAATGTAATTATTTACTTGTTTAAATTTATTATGTTTATTTATAATAAACCGATTTGATGTTACACAGATCAAAGGTGACGAAAAACTAAAAGAATTTTGAATTTTGACTTGTTGCTGATGACTGTCAAAAAATAAGCAAAAAGAAGATGGAATCTTTTAAAAAAATAAGAAATAAGAAAAATAAATTGTAAAAATATTTTCATTTGCATTTTCTGTAAAATGAAATAAATCAGCGAGTGATTGATATGAGTGAAAAGACTGCCATAATCCAGTGCTAAACAATCATGCCGACTCGTGAATAATGGCTTTGAGAAGAGATTTAAAACGAATTTCTAAGATTTCAGCTTCGTTAATTAACTGAGTCACTTTTAGCACGGAAAATATTGCATTTCTGATGAAATTATTCCTTTGAAAGCATAATTTTACTTGTCAGCTCTACAGTAATTGATGAACTTTGGTAATGACTTTTCACTTTTCCTCAGAAAATCTATTCGAAACTGTTTGCGATGGGAAATTTCACTTTGGAATCCTCCAATCAATTTCAATTTGTTTTAATGAAAAATATCTGAAAATTGGAAATTTTCATTACAATTTAATTTAATTCTCAAAAAGTAGAATCAAAAATCAAAAATAATATTAATAATAATATTAATATTAATAATAATAATAATTAAAAGAAAGCACCATTTAAACAAATGATTTACAATTATTTTTGACAGATTAAATATAAAATTAAATTTTTATTAAATTTTTTCATAAAGCTATTTTTTCAAAATATTTGTTTCAACAAATATAATATAACAAATATATGATAAAATTCTATTAAATTAATAAAAAATATTTGTTTTCAAAATTAAAAAAATGTTGAAATATATCGTAAAAGTGTGTTTGAATGGCGCTTTCTGGTAGTAATAATATTAATTATTAATTCTATTTTTTTATACAGTTTCTTTTTTGACTAATTCGTTTTTATAAAAATATTTACAAAATATTCACGGAATAATTTTATTTTTCACCTACGGATTAAATACGATTTTATAATGTTTTTTTAACTGCATTTCTATAAATTTCAAATTTCTATAATTTGAAAAAAAGACAAAAAAAATTAATAAAAAGAATGATTGAAAGTATTGATTTTTAATCTATTTTATAAAAATATATATTATCAATATAAAATTGTTAATATATAAAAATTTTAATTTTTAATTTGAAAATTAATATTTTTGTTTTATTTGTTAAGTTTTAATTATAAAATGATTTTAAAGTTGCACTCAAATATAAAAATATACTTTTTAATAACAAAATCAATATTTCATTTAAAAACAATTTTTTAAATAAAAAATTTTTATGGTTTTTTAAAATGAAAAATCATAAAAGATTTTGATTGTTTAAAATGCCTGAAGTGAGTTGTAAACCTCAATCAAAAATTCATTTATACACCACCCGAATTGAAACGAAATTGCCATGATTAACTTAGGGATGCTTCATTTAGGAATTCCTTTCCACCATTTTGTCGACGGTTTCTTGCCAGTGTCCAGCCGCCGGTGATTCATCCGATGATGCAGTTTATTAAAATTTAATTATTTTCTCTTTGACAAATATCAAGAACAAACATTTTTTTTCTAGACAAACAATTGTTATAATTCAATTTGATAAAACAAATTCAAAATGTTGTTTTAAATGTAATTTTAACGAGATCTTTAAAAGCGACTAATTTAACAATTGTAAACTGTTGATTAATCAGATAATTTAAAGTTAAAATAATAAATTTCAAACAATAAAAAACAATAAAAATTTGAAATTTCTCCTAATTTTTTTTTAATGATTTTTTTGCACATTTTTTTCAAAATAATAACAAATAAAATCTATTATACTTTACTAATTATTTTTATTTCTATTTCTATTTACATTTTTTGTTATAAACCAACTCCATTATATTTTTGTGTATTGATCAATTTGTAATTTTAATTTTTTAAAAAAATTATCATTGTATTTTTATGACAAAAATTTTAAAGAATGTAAAAATGAATAAATATTCATTAAGTAAAATTGTTTATGTGGGTAATATTTTTTTATAGTATAATACTAAATAATGCCATTGTTTATTTTTTTTTTATTTAAAATTATTTTTAAATGAATTAATAATAATTAATTTTAGATCTAGTTTCTGTTCCGAAATGTGAAAAATTACACAATAATCAAGGGTGTTTCAGATTTAATGAATTACCAGCTGTACCGGTTAAAACAAAACCACCATTAAAAGAATATGGTATGAATTATTATGTTTTCTTTTTTATAATTATATGCTCAAAATAGTTTTTTCAATGAAGCCAAAAATATTTAAATGAACATTAAATTATAAATTTATCTTTAATAGGCTAATAAATAATTAAATTATAACTTTTCATAAAAAATTGTTTAAATATTGGTTTTGAATATCATATTTATAATTTAAATAATTATCAATGAATGCCAATTTATGGAGTATAATTAAAATTTTCTAAGTAAATTCAATAAAAAATAATATTATTATTAATCATAATGATAATAGTAATAATAATTATTAATTTTATAATTACTTGAAAGAAATATATTTTTAAAAAATTAATCAAAATAATTCTTTTATCATCATTGATAATTTAATAATTTAATTAACATAATAATTTTTGTTGAAAATTTTCTTTCAAGTTTTATTTTTAAAAATTTCAAAGTAAAAATTGTTTTATATTAAATGATGTGTCAAAAAAAATCAGGAAATAATTTATTAGTGTTTTCACAAATTAAATTCAATATTTTGTTGTTATTATAATCAATAATTTATTATAATTTATTTGAATAATTATTTATAATAAAATAATTATTAGTTTTTCAGTGTTTCAATTAGTATTTTATATTGCATTTAAATTTAGACTGTTACAACGGTACTGGTCGGGAGTATGTGGGAACCGTTTCTCAGACAATTCATGGAACACCTTGTGTGACATGGAAAAACGTTCCGGGATTCGAGGATATGGTTGCAGATAATAATTACTGTCGTAATCCAAGACTCGAGCCTACCCAACAACAGGATGCTCCTTGGTGTTTTACGAGTGTCACTGGCAATAGAGAGGTGTGCTCAGTTCGGCAGTGTATAAGTATGTTGAATATTATTTTTATCCCTTTATGTTCTCTGAAATATGGTGAAGCTGTATCAATGACCTGAAAGTATTAGTTATGCCTCTCTTAACAGTATCCATATAATTCCAATATATTAGCAAAAACTATTTTTATACACTGAAATGGAATAATTATTTAATTATATTCCTAAATTTGAAATATAAACCTTTATTAAAATATTATTTATCTCAACTCTCTTTTATTTTTAGTTTTTTTAATTAAAAATTTAAATTTATACTAAATTTTTAATTTTGAAATATATATAATTTTTTGAATTATATATAATTTTTTTTATATAATTTTACTTATATGGTTTTTTACACGTGATACAGACTTTCTCAGTTTTCCATTGAAAACATTTATTCTGTATAAAAACTGTGTTCAGAAAAAAGTTCTAAATATGTCAAAACATCAGCCAAAGGAAGGGAGAGTGGTCCAGATTTTCTATATAAAATCCATGGTTTATGTAATGGTTATATAATCTAAATATAATTATATTATTATAAAGTAGGATTTTATCTATACTTATAATTACTAACAATATATTAAAATGAACATATTTAAATATCATACACAGTTATATATAAAAGTTATGAATAACAATAAAAAATCAAACAAAGAAGTTTGTTTTAATAATTTAGAAAAGAATGTCCAATTGAAAATTATGCTCAACTTACAAAACAGAATTTAACAGAAGTTAACAAATTTTAACTAATTCCAGAACAAATGCAATTATTCATGAAAACAGTTGATAAACAGATTCGCAAAATACAGATGAGAATTGCAAATATCTATTGCAAAATTTATTTAAATAAAAATATATCATTTTATGTCTCAGTTTATTGTATAATAGAAACAATTCAGTATATAAATCCCAAGAGCAAAAATCGGCACATTTTTCTTGGTGAAATTATCTCGATAACCCATAAGGGTTTAGAATAGTGGTTCCCAACCTTTTTTGGCTCATCGCCCCTTTTTGAAGGTTGATTGTTACCCACCGCCCCTATTTCATTTTTAATGTATGCCATAATTTTAATTTGAAGTAAAGTGTAAATATTAAAGCAATTTTATTATTTAAAACAATTTAAATACCGTATAAAATACAACCAACCGGGTTTTATCCGCTAACTCTAAAATAAAATAGAAAAAAGGTTAAAATATGCATTTTTTTACAGATTTTCCAAGAGCAAAAAAGTAAAATAATTAATTAATATTGTAAAAATTATACTTTTATAACAAAAGTATTTATTTTTTTTGAAATTTTAAAAATATAAAATACTTTAAGTTATTTAAATAATTATTAAAATATATGAAAGTATATATAATGTTTTAAATTGTAGTTTTTAGCAAATAAAAGATTTAAGGGACACCTCATATGACGCAGGTGACGCTTAATATATTAAATATTCTGTTTTTATTTTTGTTATTTTCAATGATAACTCTCATTTTGAAAGTCTTGTTTATTGACACGGCATGGAGGCTTTATTAAACGAGCCATTATTTGTCAAAATCACATCAGACGGAGCAATGAGCCCCACACTTGGGGGTGCATAAACATTAATAATAATTGTAAAGATATATATATATATATATATATATATATATATATATATCAGTGAATATACATGGAAAACAAAATTGGAATTTATTTTCTTGTTTCAGTGGTAGCAATAATTATTTGGTAAAATATTTTAGTGTTCAAATCAACATTCTACAGTTTAAACCCAATGTCAATGTATAAGTTTGCAATATCAGCAACTAAATAAATTATAAGCATTTATTACATATGAGGGGCGAAATTTAGTGAGATGAACTACCAAGCGGGCACAGGACAAAAAGTCGGGGAAAAAACTGTAGTATAACATTGCCACCAATAAAAGGGTTATTTTCAGATTTAATACATCGTTACAATAGAAGTGCCGAAATAATGTCCTCAAAGATCGCATGGAGATTTCCTCATCAAAATCCCAAATCCAATGCCAAAGTAGAAACTCACAAAAAGCTCACTGTGAAATATTTTCACTTATTTTCTCGGATTGCAATAGTTTGATAATTGTAATGAAAACCGGAAAAAATATGACTGTTCCAATTACCTGAATTTTTGTTTGTCATAAATCTTTTTTCCACTCGTCAACTGAAATTATTTTTGACTTGAGTTCATTTTGAGTCTGACTATTCTTTTCACAATCCGATTATTTCCGCCTGAATTCCAGAATGAATTCTGACAATTCTGAACCATTTTGCTTGTAGAGTTATATAATCATTATATATATATATTTGCGTGTGTGTGTGATTTAATTATAAGAGATCGCCATTCAACATACGCTTTACGATATATCTCAACAGTTTCGCTGTCATCGTCAAGTAGAATATTGATTTTATTATATTTAAACAATAATTAAAAATGGATTATCAGCCGTCATTAGATGGTGTATAAAAATAAGAAATTTAAAAAATAGAAAAAAAATTGATAGTAAAAAGAAAAATAATAATAATAATACTTAATAAAGGCTGTGCCGAGAATCCATGTTCACAAAATGGAATTTAATTTTTAACCAATAGTCACTATGACAATAAATGAAATATCAAAAGAAAACAGATCAAATAATAAAAGATTTTGAGTGCTTCACTTATAATACATTTTGTGAAAATTTATCTTTAGCTAAAGGATTTTTTTTAGAAGATCATTCTCCAAGTTTCTCCGACAACAAATCTTTTCGAAATTTTCTTCCAGTTTATATTTCAATCGGCTGCGTAATTGGGTTCGTTATTATGACGATTTCAATCTGCTGGATTTGTAAGAAATCAAAATTCGGTACAAACGGCTCCTGCCATTCGAATGGACTTACAAGAAAAAGCTACCTCGGAATTTATAAACCTTGCCAAAATGATTGCAAAAAATCAGAAAGCTCTTTAGTTCAGTTAAACAAAATAAAAATCACTTCCACAGATTATCCGCTAAGTCAAATTCGGTAGTTATTTGTTTTGTTTGAATGCATTAATTATTAATTAATTGTTTAATTAATAGGTTTCAAGAGCAAATTGGGGAAGGAATTTTCGGTGCCGTGTACAAAGCAGAATTAGTCGGCTCGAATAATAATTCTCCGATTACCGGAAATAGTAGTATTGTTATTGTAAAAACCCTTTCGGCTGGAAGCAGCGTAAAATTGCAGGGAGAATTCAAACAAGAAGCTCAAATGATGAGTGAACTAAAGCACGTAAATGTTCTTTCATTAGTCGGAGTATCAATAAGACAAATTCCTTGGTGTTTGATTTTCGACTTTATGGAGAAGGGCGATCTTCATGAACTGTTGATATCAAATACAACAATGGAAGTCAGGTCCATTTCGACAGTTCCAGCCGACTCCATGGACGCTTACGGGGACGTTACATTGAGTTATACTGATCAAATTTTTATTGCCGCTCAAATTGCGAGTGGCATGGAGTATTTATCTAGTCGCAGTTTCGTTCATCGAGATTTAGCCGCAAGAAATATATTAATCGGGGAAAATTTGATGTGCAAAATAAGTGATATAGGATTGATAAAAGACTGTTACAGTTCGGATTATTATCGCACGACAGGCAGTACACTAATGCTTCCCATCAGATGGATGTCTCCAGAAGCAATCGCATTTGGCAGGTTCACTGTCGAGTCTGATGTTTGGGCATATGGAGTGTTATTGTGGGAAATCTGGTCCAATGGATTGCAACCTTTCTATGGTCACTCAAACGCTGAAGTTATGGAATTGGTTCGATCTCGACAAATTCTTTCTTGTCCCGATAATTGTCCAACGAAAGTCTACGATTTGATGTTAGAATGTTGGAATGAAATGCCAAGATATCGGCCACAATTCAAGAATATCCATTCCAGAATTCGTGTTTGGCAGCAGGAAGACGTGGAAATCAATCCAAACTGCATCGGGGCCGGCAGTGCAAGATCTGTCAGTCATTCTGGTGGTTCAAAACACACAACATCCAGCACGGAAATGTGTTCTGATCATAGTCACTTATTGACGGGCTATTCCCCAGCCACTTGTCAGACGAATCAAGATCCATCGACAAACGGAATCGTAAATAATATAACATTTAATCAACAATTCGACCCCCCTTCATTGCTTTCTCAGTCCGGTCCAATGCACTTCTCCAGGTTACCTAATACGAACACAATTTATTTGCCCGAACTCAGTCACATTGTCTAACTTGAAATTAATCCATTTATACATATAAATTTTGTAAACCTATTATTTTGTCTATATTATATATATAAATATAATTTGATGAATTATTTTCCGGATATCCTTTGTAAATGTCTGTTGTTTTAATGCTCGTTTGTTGATTTATGTACAACGACAATACATTGATTTATAACATAGAACTCTGTGTTCTTTTTTTTGTTTGTCGAATTGTATTTCATTTTTTATGAATATTTTGTTTAAGATTGCATATCAAAATATTGTTTTTTTGTTTGTTTGAATCATGTATTATAAATGTTGATAATAAGATGGCGTACTTGACTAATTGGTCTGGCTGCAAACTACGAATTTCCAATCCGACATTTCCCCTCTGTCGACAAAGTTTGGGCCTTGGAAAACTATATAAATAACATTAAAGATATTTATATAACCGTAACCGGCGTCGTCTAGAGTGGGTCTCGTTATATTAATTAGTTTGCTTATTAACTACCGAAGAAAATGGGTTTCAAAAAATGCGATTTGACGTTCATATTGATAATGCTTAACCTGATTATTATATTCATACTAATTTTACTTTATATTTTATATTTTGGATATTAATTTGAAAAGTAATTTCTTATTTCCAAGTTTTGATAGTATTTGCTGATAATGTTTCCTATATAAGCTTTCATTTTGAAATTTCCAAATCATATCATTATTTTTAATTAATTAGTATTTAATTACTGAATAGGAAATCGTAAGAAAACTAGATGATGATGATGATAATAATAATAATAATAATAATAATAATAATAATAATAATAATAATAATAATAATAATAATAATAATAATAATAATAATAATAATAATAATAATAATAATAATAATAAATGGAATAAATAAATAAATCTTTTTCATAATGTATCTTAAATGTTCGACCTAAAAATTTCCTATTGACTACAATACAAAATTTAGCGGATCTTTTGTTTCTTTAGGCCCTTATCGTTTTTTTTATATATAATTATTTTTAAATATAGTTATAACTTTTTTAAACATTCCCCTCTTTTCTTTTTTTGTCGTAATATAATCAAACATCATATCTCTGTAACTTTGGAGATTAACATCAAATTTCAACCCAACAAGCTCGATTTAAGTTTAGGTAATTTTAAATTTACTTTTTTAACTTTATTTGTGATTTATATATTTCTAAATAATATGATATTTACATATTTACAATTAATGACTACATGCATACACTATTTCAAAGGTGCGCAAACTAGGGGGCCCCCGGATTGGAGCGCGTGATAATAATTTTGGGGCTCAGAAAATTTTAAAATTGTTAGATTTTACAAACGAAGTATGGATTTTTCGTTGATTATTTATTATTGTATTTTTGCTAAAGCATTTGATCTGTTATTTTCATGATATTTAATTTCTTCAATTTACAAGAAATGGAAAAATACACTTTGTTTATTTTATTTACGTCTTTTTTATTGTGGCGTTATGATTTTTATTAAGTCGGGGGCGCCAAAAATAAATATGTTGAAAAGGCGGTGGCGCAACTTAAAACGTTTGCGGAAGCCTGCACTATTTAAGAATAAATATATTTATTTTTCTATAAATTATAATCAGTTGGTACATTAATAGATTAGCAGAAAATATAAATAATAGACGTTTTACAGTAGGGCAATATTTGATTGTAAATCGAAATGTGAGATGTGTAAAAATAATTGCATTGTTTGATGATGATTTTATATATAAGACCAAACAGGCTTATCACTTGGCAGAAATGTCAAATCGTGAAAAATGACACGCATAAAAGAAGAACCCCATGAGTATAATAATACAAAGGCAAGGAAAAGCAATACAAATCTGCATTTCATAAATAGAATACATGGACGGTTAAAGCAATTATAACATATTAATTTTTGAAACGATGAAACGATTTCATACTCAGATCTTTCAAAAGTCTGCAAGCGGTTTAATGGAAATGATTTAATAGAATATTGTAAAATACAAAAAATACAAAATGACATCATATCTCTAAAAGTAGAAAGACACTAAACAAAGATTTATATAATAGGACAATCTTTAGCTGTTGGGGAAGTTAGAGTAATCATGGAAACCTAATGCGACTTCACCGGGCTTCTTGATGTTGCACATTATTTTACAGTATAAACTCAGGCTCTTAAGAAAGTTAATTCGGATCTCTCTTTTTCTCTCTTTCTCTCTTTTTTATACTTCCGCTGTCTAAAGACCGAATCCTTTATTTTAACAAAACATGAAATTCAGGTAGCATAAATCACATCTTAGTTTAACTTATGAACGAAAATTTTGATAAAAATTTCTCATAATTTTTATGGGATGCTTTTATTTTGTCATAGGGATAACTATAGACCATTTCTCTTATGATGCTGCATAACATTCCAGATTTCCTCGACATAGCTTTGACTATTTGATTTTATATTCCTAATTTGTTCTTCATTATTTTTTATTTTAGTTTGCAAGTCTTTCAGAAGGGAGATTTATGTACTTATAATAATTAAAAGTAGATAACTATTCGTTCTTTAAGACTTGTGTCATTTGTTTATCTATTACTATTTCCAGTCGGGAGTTTCAATTGTTGTGGCGAAACAAATTGGATACTTAAGTATAAGTTTAAGCATTGTACTTAAGCTTCTTTGATCTTTATTTATTAAAATCTTTTCTTTTAATTTAAACCATTTTTCCCTTTTTTCCCATCAATATTCTTCAGTCTCACCGCTACTCTTTCTGCATTCTGTTTAACTCTCAATTTTATTTCTCCTAGGGACTTTGGTGAATGTTGTAAAGTAGAATGTAAATTACGTTTTCTGTCGAAAATCTCAGATTGGGACAGCCCAGATGAACGTTGCTGTGTTGAGTTTATCGGAAAAGCTCTTGGTTGTACTACTTCTTCCCAATGTTTTCATCGCATTTTACCCCCATTTGCTGCAGTAATAAGGTTCCATTGTCCATATTGCTCTTCAATAGTCCATTTGATAGGTGATATGGGACACTCAATTTTTAGTTTATTGTCTTTTAGGAATAAACTCTCGAAGAATTTGCCTTTATAAATTAGAATGGTTTTCGGTTTCTCATATCTGTATATCCAGCTGCTTATTATTATTCTGAATTATGTTGGATCATCTAAATATTTACTGAAAATATCTGTTATTGCAACATAATATGTATTTGCTACACTTAGACTCTTTTACGCAATGTCAATGACCATTTGTTTTAGATTTGTTTTGTGTAAGTTCCTCTCATTTCCGTATTAATTTGTGAATTAAATCTTGATCGAAGGCCACAAATTTATGCTACTTATGTATATAGTAACTGTTTTATTCCGACATGACATAATTCCATAATCCTTTTTCAAATAGTGTTGCTTTTTAAAACTTGCAGTTCCTCTATTTTGTATCTTAAATTCTTTCCATTATTTCAGCCTATTTTAAAACACAAACATGCTTTACTCTTGATTTTTTCTTGTTTGTCCTTTTCATATCTCGCCTGACGTTGTCCACACACACACACACACACATCTATATTTATTTCTGACAATTCATCCTCAGTACCGTGTTATTCTTCTTTTCCACATTTCAATTCGAACTCATATTCAGATAGGTTGTTCATCTATGTATGGAACTAGGAATTTATTGTCTTTTTGTAGAGCAAACATTGATTAAAGTTTAGCAAAACCTTTCTGATTAAAAACCAAACATTTACAGAAAACATTATTACATCATCACCAGCAAATGTTTATTTTATATAAATATTATTGAAACAATAATTGTTAGTGACATTTCTATTCCTAACGATTTGCTGTAATCGTTTAAAGCTACAATCTGAACGACTTTGATTGGGACTAATGTATCTTCAGTTCTTTCATTATTTATAGAAATGGCATTAAATGTGTTGACTTCTTGTAATTATTTGCCAGGCGATTAGTTTCCGTTGCATTCTTTCGAAAAGATCATAAAATAAAATTATAAATAGGATTAATTTTAATTGTCTTCAGTTAGCAATTTCAAACATTTATTATTAAAAAAACAAAAACAGTACATGGACTGTTGTCCATTAAATGCAGGCAATCCCTAATCTTGGTTACATTTATCACTAGTATGCCTTTATGGGTGATGGCATAGAACATCCTTTTTCCGGATCGTGGCTATGAGATGTACTTAGGTCTTCCTGGAGTCTTTAATAACACACTTAATCAATTTTGTTTTCGTATCTTTCAATTCTTCATATTTCATCTTGAGGTTTTTTTAATATGAAGTTGTTTCTTTTCTCCCATGTCCGAGAGAACACACCACAAAAGTTTCTTCAGTTGTGTAAATGATTGTCTCTTTTTGAATCTCTTTGACTATCACAATTTCTTTTGCTTCTTTATTATTGAAGGGACATTTGATATCTATGATTGTTATCTTTCGGTTTAAATACTGCTTGGTTTGAGATTTTCCTTTGATTTGGCGGATCCTATTTTGGTCTCAATGTTGAGTTCTTTCATTTTTAGGATTTTCATTGTTTTGAACTTCATTGTTCTTAGAAGTTCTTTATATGTTTCCGTGGTAGCCGTGATTGATCACATGTACTGATGATTCTTTTGGAAAGCAGAATTTCCAGGATCCTGAATTACCTCCTTCGTTAGTTTGCTCTATATTAAGATCAATTAAGCTTAATTGCTTCAGCAAATTCTCATCAGCTACATCTTGTACATGTTTAGTAGCTTCAATAACATCCTCCCCATATACAGTTCTTCTAACAATTTTATTTTTTCGTTATCCATTTTAATAACTTTACTAACAACTCAAATCAGTTAGAAAAAATAAAATAAACTTAAACAGCCTATTCATTTTATTTCCTATACTAAATTAAATTATTTTCAAAAATTCTAACTTTACATTAATTATTTTTAAAAATTAAAACAAAATATTTTCATAAAAAAGTTTTTTTCAAAATACAAAAAACAACATTCTCTTAATCAAGAATAATCTATGATAATTTAATAGCTGCGTTATTAAATCCAGATTCTATATGTTTAGATAGATCAAGTTACATTGGACATTTGGTACATGATCTATCAATAAAAAAAGATATCAAATAAGGCCAACGGATCTTGAGCGTTAGTGACAAGTTGTTATAATGAATAATTAATCTTTTGAAGGTTAAAGCATATGTATAAAATATATGTAGCTGTTAATTTGAGGGCGATACTATACCAATTTTAATTTTAAAATAAGTAACAAAAAACATTTCATGCGCTTTCAATATTGTCAAAATTATAAATAATGTGACATTAATGGCTATAACTTCCCAATAACTCCCATGATAATCCCATTGAATTATTCTCCATATTTGACGCATTCAGTGGAAATCTGCTAATTAAAACGTTAAGGAAAATAACGTTATTAATCTCGTAGATTTAATAATCTTATTAATTATGACTCTCTAAATAAGACTAAATAATAATTATTATTATTTTTGTTTTAATGTTTAATTTACAATGTATTATATTTATTTTTATATGTTTACAGTTATGCTTGAATATAAATGAACTCTAAATAGAAATTCATAATATTGTATTTATCTATTTTAATATTTCAAAAGAATCCAAACACAATATGCCTTCGTAACCATTTACGTGAGTGTCCATGTCTGACGCGCGACTGACGCCTAATATTGCCACAGATACTTTTACATTTTTCTTCAAAAATAAATGATTATTTTTTGATTAGAAATTCAAAATAAATGTGTCCATTAAGTTTATAAAAATTACAGTTGCATATTACATTTATATGAAAATGCAGATTTACAAATTCTTTCAAAGCATGTGTAAATACGCATTAGTTGTATGCAGTCAGAAGTCCGAAACACATATTTGCAGTGTGGATTCCACACACATGTCATTTTCTTTCAATTAAACTCACATAATTTTGTATGTTCGGTTATTTTCTATATTTTAAAGTTTAACCGCATTACCACGCGTGTGACATCAAAATTTTCTCCTTATAACAGATTCGATTGAGAAATGGTGTATATGCTGTCGTTTTACTGTAAGTTGTTTGTTGGCTGAATGGCATAGGAGACAAACTTTTATGAAAATAGGATTTTCTTTCAAATAATTTGTAGCGCGTTATTTTAAAAACGTTTGATAACTTATGGCCAGAAATAATTTTTTTCAAATGAATTTTCCCATAATATCTCATGTTTGTATGAAAAGGACTTTTGTTTAAACGATCTTCTTTATATTTGTATTGCTATATAAGGGCAATGAAATTAAATTTGATGAATTTAGATTAGAATTGCACGAAACTTTGAGACTTTAGGCTAAAATTTGAGCATCATATGAATACTAAGAAGTGAAAAATATGGTTCTTAGATAAGTTATATTTTCAAACAATAGCCAATTTCAATATTATACACATGGTTCAAATTGGATATGAAAATTGTTGTCAATAAATCCAAACACTTTTCCTTAACCTAATTCAACCTAACCTAGCTAAATATAGCATAAATATGCTTCTTACAATCATTTCTCATAGTAATTCATCATTTTTGTTAAAGCTGGGAAATAAAAATATTCCTGCATAAATTCATCAAAGCTTAATTGTCTTAGTATCGGTTAATTGTGGAATTCAGTATTATTTTGGATATAACTTAGACAAAACGATTTTATCATATGGTTAATTTAATCTGTATATATTACCTTTAATTTGTAAGTAGAACATTTCATCATAATTGAAGATTGTGTTCAAGACTCAGACAACATGATTATATTATTAGATTAGTTTATATAAATCAAATTCTGATTTGAATGGCTTCATTTTTGTTTATTGTAAACCACTGAGAGTATTTTCACAAAATGTGAGGGGATTCTAGAAAAAATACCAACTTTTTGCTTATGTTCTTATGTACCGTTTGTTCTTATAATTGAAATAAAGAGTATCCAATTGTTTTATTTATCTACTTATGATCTTTTTTTCTTATAGGCCAAATAAAAGTTGTCACCAAAAATGTTATATCCAATGATTAGATTTCATAGTTGGTATTTTTTCCCAGTTAGTATTTTTATGGATGATATTTTTTCTAGTTACTATTTTTATAATTAGTATTTTTTCTAGTTGCTATTTTTTCCCAGTCGATATTATTTCCAATTGGTATTATTTCCCAAAGCTTGTGGAAGAATTTAAACGAGAATAGCACATTTAAGTATGACATGAAAAATAAACTTTTGTAATGAGATAAAAGTCTTATAAGTAAATTCTAAAGATTTTGATATAAAGATGTTCTAGATGTGGTGGCGAGTACCTTAGGATGGAGTGTACCAAGAAGTTGTTTTGTGAGCGATTTGAAGTTTTTTAAACATTCAATGCAGATTAACAAAATTTAAAAACTTTTCCTATGATTTTTTGAAAGTATGTTTCACTGAATTAGTGAAATAACATAGTTAAGAAGTCTAAGTTAGGGTTTTTAAATGAATTTTAAATAAAAAAAGAAACTTAAATGTAATAAAATTTACAAACAATTACCAACCAATTATTCTTATAAAATGCAAAATATTAACATGTAAAAAATTATTATCAGCAGTTTCGAATTTATTTTTGAAAATTTCCAAAACGACAATTTTTAATGACAGTAACTTTTTGAAAATTTGATACTAAAAAAAGTTTTTTCCATTCTCAAAAATGGTGTTTCAGATGCGAAGAATAGATAAATATTTTATGACATTAAGTGATACTTGCAGTTTGATGTCAAAAAAATCAGTCAGGGCTAGAAACTGAAAATTCCCATTCACTGTCAGTTGAGTACCCATTGAAAGAGTATCAAACCTGTCGTCAGATTTTCTAATTTACAGAGCCATTGTTCACATTGAAGGGGAGACGCATGATTAAAACCGGATAATTTTGGATTCAAGTTACAAAAATTAAGATTCATTAAATCTGATAGTTTTTTTTCTTTTATCAAAGAACAGCTAATGACAGAAATGCTTTTTGAAGAATTAGAAAAATCATTTTTCCAAAAATGTTGATATTTTCTAGAGAATTTAGTTTGCATTTCTTTTAAAACAGTTAATATATATTAAATATTAAAATTATATTTGATTTAAATATAACTTTTGATTTAAATTTTTGCTTAATAGTCATGGTAACTGTAATTAAATATGGAAATAATTTTAAATGTATTTAAAAAATACTTCAGTTTAATCCTTTTCTGGTCATTTACTTATTTTAGGATTACTTTGTATTGTTAAGATCAGTGTTTGGTAACTGCCAGTCTCAGAAACTCTTTAAATAATAGAACTAATTCTGTAAAAAAATTTAAAGATATTTTGTAGAAAAACCACTCAGCCTTCAAGCACCTCCCATAACATTTGCTAGGTTTTATTTAGTGGTTCTCAAGCAATGGTCGCCTGAAATCTTTTTTAAATAAAAATTTAATAAAGCTTCAATATTAAAGTTATTATCTTTAATTGCGTGTGACTCTTAATTGTACAATGGACATAACAAAATATACTCTTAAAATGTAAACATTTTATTCCTTTCAAGGTCAATGTTAAAAATATTGACCAAATGATATAATGATTGGTTGTGTCAATAAATTATTATGATTCAATTATGTGATATTTGTAATTAAAAATCATGGTGCTATAAATTATCAGATATTTTAGAAGTCAAATACATAAAAGTTACATAATCTTTTTTGTATAATCTTGTTTATGAAAATTTTACAACGTTCTATACTTTCATGCGAAAATTCTTGTCAAATAAATAAAACTAATGTGAGCAAAATTATATTTATTATATATTTAATAATTCTTAATTAATTAATTAATTAAATATTAATTAAATTTACTATTATATTCAATTATAATATATTAAAAAAATTTGAAAGAAAAAGTTTTGGAAATAGAAAATTATAACTTTTGTTTATATTAGTTGATACAACAAAATATTAAATAACAAAAACTGAAAAAGTCAACTTACTAAATTTAAATTCAATTATTCAAAGTTCTATATTTTTAAAATAAATATTTAAATTTCAGTTAATTAATTGTTTATCTTACATATTATGTTTTGAATATTAAATATTATTTCATTGTTAATAATTTTATGAGAATTTAAATATTAAGAAACCACCATAAAATCCACCAAACCAATTTTTCCTATCAATTTCTCCACATAGCCAGCATTTAAAGTTTTTATGTCTTGATTTGTATTCTTGCTGATTTGAGTATTTTTCTCTTTTCATATTGTTGTAAGCACTATTGTTTTTCTTTTCATTTTGGATATCTGTCTTTTTGCTTTGGATCTATGTAAGATTGGTATTTTTCCGGTCCGTTATATGCATATCGGTTCGGAGAATAATTTAGATTTTTGTTTTTCCATCTTTTATTTTGTTCCCTTTATCTTGAATTTTTAGTGACTCTGCATATGTTCTTTTTGTTATATCAGCAACTGCTTTGTAATTTCCATCTATATCGGTTCATGTTTCTCAATTCTGATCTTTATCTATTCAGTCAAACTTAGATCCTGAATCTTCAAATCACTTTTCAATTTTTTATTATCCTAAGTATAGGATAGTTTAAATTTCGTTGTTTTTCCAATTGTTATTTACTGTATTGCTTTTACAAAATTATTATGTACTCTTTCTTTAATATTCAATATTTCAAAGAATCGTTCTGATTCCTCAATGAATTTATAAACATCCTGACCGATTTCGTAGTTTTTTGGTTGTTCAACATAGTTTCCCAACAACGTGGTCGACATGTTAGAAAAATCTTTTTTGGTGTTTCTTGTTTTAATTGGATTCATTTAAAATTCAAGTTCCAAAACTTTATTTAATAGAAACAATTCTTTTTTAAACAAATAATCAAGAGGGTTTTTTAATTATGTACTAATTTTCAATACATTCAAACAAACCAATTACTCCATCATATTATATTTAATTTTTTTTGTAAAAAATATGAAATATTATTTTTTTTTACTTTTCTGAAATTTAATAAAATGTTTCAATATTTTTAAAGGATAATTGTTTTATAAATTTAAATTTAAAATATTCCAACATCGATTTTATTTCTATTAGATTAAATTAGATTCAATATTTTTAAAGATTTTTCATTATTCAGTTTATTAAAACAATTAACATTAATTGAATTATAATTTATAAATTTCATGCATATTTTCTAAATGGTTTTTTCAAAATTTCAACCAGGCAATGAGAAGGAATATTAAGTAATAAAAAAGGAAATTGTTTCAATAAAACTTATGACTATCTCAGTATAAGTGAGACAAAAAAGCGTTACCCTACAGCAAATAATTGTCACAAAAAGCGATACAATCAGAAAATTATGAAGAGTTTTTGTTATCAAATCATGCTCATGGTTGTCAGATTGAGATCCTGATAATATAAATCACGAAATTCAACAATATCAAATATCTAAGAAGAAATTTATATTTTCAGATAATAAAATGAATAAATATTCTATTGTTTATTTATTTTTATTTTAATCAAAAACTAAATTCCTATAATTGTTATTTATTAATAATTGCAAAATACACAATTATTGTTATTATTATTATTATTATTGTTGTTATTATTATTATTATTATTTATAAAAGACATTGTATTTTCTACAAAAGTGGAAATCATTTGAAAAAGGCTGTGCCGAAAATTCATGAATACCATAAATAAATCTGATTCATAGTCAAATTTTGTAGAAAATACAATGTCTTTTATAAATAAAAATAAAAAGAAATCAGAGGTGAAAAATAAAAAAAGTCCTTATAATATTATTATTATTATTATTATTATTATTATTATTATTATTATTATTATTATTATTATTATTATTATTAATCATAATAACATTGAAATTGCTGATTTTGTAATTCAAGCTATAAGTTATAAAGTAAACACATGAAGTGTTGCGAAGTTTTTATGTTGATTGTTAGTTGCAATAAAATTACATTCCAATTCATTATTCATTATAAATTGATAACTAAATAAAGTTTTATATATATATATATATATATATATATATATATATATATATATATATATATATATATATATATATATATATATATATATATATATATATATATATATATATATATATATATATATATATATATATATATTTCATTGAACAATGTTTTCCAACGAATTTTCAAGTAGTTATAATTTTGGTGCTAATTTTCAAATTACAATTAATATATTTTAATTCATTTCAAACATTCATGCTTTATCACAACGCATATTTTAATATTAAAATTAAAAATAATCAATTTAAAATTTATAAATTAAATAATGAGTCGTATATAACTGTGAAGTGTATTTTGTATAGCTGAAATAATACTTCTTATGATTCAATTTAATAACATGGAAGATTGATATCGATATTTCTGAGTTTGATGAGTCTTTTCCGGCTGTTGTGGACGGGTTTAGTTTACTAATTTTATGTAGTCTTGTAATAATATCAGTTAAAAATGGCAAGTTTAAGCTCCAGTATTCACCTGCACTTGTAAATAATACACCAATGTCATAAATTAATCTTCCTAATAATTGAACAGACCTTTAAAATATAAATTTCGTAAAATTTGTTATTTTAAAATTTTGTATTTTTACATAATTTTTTTAAATTTTCAACATTTAAAATTTTTGTGTTATTATTATTATTATAATTATTATTAATAATTTTTTTTTCAATTTTTCTCAAATGAAAATGGCTAAAGAGAAGATCGGATTTCTTTGTTCTAAGTACACATAACAACTCAAAGCCTAATTTAATATTTAAAAAGCAATATTTTAATTGACTTTTCAAGGGAAAGATGTAAAATATGAGAGTCTAATTTATTCAGTTATTAACTCGAATTTCCAAGTTTCAATGTTGAATGGAAGGGATTAGCGAGAAAGAATGTGGGATAATGCTACTATAAACTGTCATTAATAAGTATAATAATTACACTCTGTGACTTCTTAAAAGAGATTCTCCTGGAACACGTCATAATGATAAATGTGTCAAGCGGCCTAATTATGATAGGATAAACGGCGGAGTGTTTAACAACAGTCACTTACCATCAACATGAAACATTACATTTTGGTGACATTAATGCCGGATTTTATATTCGAATTATACTTGATTTCATACAAATAATTGGCTGCGCGTGCATTCAGCATTTTGAATTTACTTCGCCTTTTTTTCTCCAAATAGTTTTTTTTTATCAAAAGAAAGCTGTTCGGTAAAATTGCTTTTATTCATCATGATTTCTTATGGAAATATCATGAATGGGGGAAATGACTTGCGGATGAGAAAGCAGTCCCATTATAGACCGCACCAGAATTCATGTTTATTTAAAATATTTATTAAGTGATATATTTCATTTTTATGTAAAAATGTTGAATGCGATAATTAGGAAGTCATCGTTACCTTTATCTGGTCAAGTAAAGCTGATTATAATTCAAAATAAAATTCTTTTAATTTTTATATTAAATAATGTGAAATTTTGAAACTTTTAAAATATTAATTAAAATTTTAAAAAAACTATTCTTTTAAATAAAATAAAATCTTTGCCCTGTGATTTGCACTAAATAAATTTTAATAAGTTCTTAGAGCTATTTTAAAAATTCATGTTTACATTTTATTCCGATTGTTGTACAATGTTTAAATAAGGCCCGGTCCCTAATATAGCTTCGATTGTCATTAAAATATACAATTTATATCCATCACTACTTTATTTTATTCAAAGATTCTACTAGCCTCAAAATTCTGAGTAATAGTTACAACAACGTTTATAAACATTCAATAATCAAAGAGACTTTAACCAAAATCTTTGCTAGAGCACCAAAGGTAACATGGTTTGGATAAAAAAATAGTGTAGACGATGGAAAGTAAGACTTGGAGGTTCAGTGATGATGTTAGCAAATCGGAAAGAAGAACATTTTATGGGTATTGAAGAACTTGAGTAAGATAAGTGAATGTTTAACTATAAAAAGTAGATAATAATGTCTTATTAAGGTTAATGGACAATATTTGCAATTCAAGGTTTTGCAACTTTACATTTAATAATTAATTTTTTAAACTTTCCATCGATTTATTTATTTTATTTTTTCTCCATAGTAAATCGGTTGACGATTTTTTGTAAATACTAATTTTAGTAAATTAGTAATAATTATAAAAATAAAAATAATAGTAATAATTATTATTATTGTTGTTTAATTTATATTCTTTTAGTACAGTCAAAAAAATCCATTCTGCAAATGTTATGGAACTACGCATAACCTTAATATATTTACATATTATATTGTACACCGAGCGAAGTTGAGATAAATCACCTATAATATAAAAAGAAATTCAATAAATTTAGAGCATATAAACACACCAACTCACCTTGAGGTTGCTTGTAAAATCGTCAATGAGATAAACTCTAAACTATAGAGACACAAAAAGTGATAGAGAAATAAAATAATGCACATTAACACAACCTATAATAAAACATGCGTGCTAACTTTTAACATGTAGCCATCGGAAGTTGAAAAAACCCCTATAATAAATAATTTTATAGACATTTTTGAGATAATTTTAGAAAGAAAAATGGCGGAAAAAATTTTTAATTTAAATTTTGAGGTTTTTGCTAGGAAATTTCGAGTAAATGAGGATGTATCTTTATAAGATTTACCAATAAAACTAAAATTAATTTAATATTTCAGATATTTCTGTCGAAAAAAGCAAAACCTGAAATCCGATAAAAGCATAAATTTTTAAATTATATTAGTAAGTTTTAAAAAATAATCATAAATCAAATTATTTTGTGTACATAATCGATGATTTTTTTCAAAATATGTATTAAAAATATAATTATTTAATGCAAATAATAATTTTTATAACTTCAAAAATAATTTAACTCACATTTTTTGAATAATATCCGAAAAAAAATACATATTTTTGGAGATTAGTTATTGTTACTAATTTTCCTAAATATTATTTATAATAATATATATGAAATAGTTGATCAAAGTTATGATCATATTTCCTTATGAAATCATAATTCAACTCTTAAAATTTAACTTTAAGTTATATAACTATATAAAAAATAACTTACTTAGCAGCCATTTAAAAAATGGCTGAAATGCATTTATTTTTTCACAAAATAAATTCCGCCAAGTTGATTTATGTATCAACTGGAATTATAGCGGAATTTATCTCAATGGGGCTTGGTGTACTCTATCTCCAGGTAGAAAGATATCCGTTTGAATTGCAACATACATAGCGGGTGAATCAAAATAAAGATTTTAAAGTTTATCAAAACAAACCCTGCCAAGGTAAAATCTAAAAATCTTAAATTGAATTACTAAGTTTTTATGTATTAATTAACATTTTTTCTAAAATGCAAATTGGATTTTAAGATATTAGAAAACATTTTTTAGAATTGAATGAATAATTTTTATTTTTAAAAAAATTTTAAAGTTTTTATTCTAATTTATAAAATTTATAATATTGATAAATCTAGTTTGAAAAATATTTTGGAAATTTGTTTAAATAAATATATTTGTTGGCTACAGTTGAGTGAAAGAAAATATCAATCAGAAAAGAAGCGGAGAAAGCGAAAGTCTAGTTAAATTTTTGTTATGAGTGATCAGAGGCGTTTATTGGTCGAAATATTTCATATTTTATGAATAAACATTGCGGAAATTGGCTAACATTGTTATTTATTTAAATTTTATTTATATAAATGATTTTGCTACCGACAAAATATTATTATTATAAATCAATAGTTATAGCAAAGCATATTTATTAAATTCTTTTGGGAACTCTTTTATTAATGTTTCATTTTCTCTTAACTTAACTACCTCAATTCTCTTTCTCAAAAATTAAAAAATAATAAAAGGTGATAAATTTATTAAAATAAATTAAGGTTAAACAAGGCATTTTAATAAAAAGAATATTTCAGACAATCTTCATCAATCATTTTATGAGTGGGATAATTTCAAGAATTGTCACTTGTGAATGATGATTCTCCATTAGTGCTATTTTGAGAGAAAAGAATTGCAGATTTTTGAGTTTGAGTTGTGTAAATAATTTTTGTTGAATTTCCAAAAATATAAAACATATTGATAAAAATATATCTTTAAAATTACATTATTGATAATAATGTAATGTTTGAGGGTATACCATTCTGTAAATGTTTCTACAGAGTGATTGATACTGTTTTATTTCATTGTTTTAGTTGATCATCTTATTCATAGAATTTATATTATTGACAGCCATTATCCCGGAACCATTTGAGTAGTTTGATATGTGCACTCCAGAACAAACACGTAGGAGAGGCTTATTACGTAATATTTATTTAAATCCAATATAGCTCGCCGATTTTTTCAGCAGTTTCCAGTATTAGCTGGATTTGTGCTAGAGAGCAGTAAAGAACCTGATGATGATGAGTTTATTATTTATGTGACTCACTTGGAAAAACTGATAGAAGACATAGAAAGGTGCTTTGCAGATTTGCTTCAGCTGAAGATTCCTGACTGGGTGCTTAAGCTTGAGAATTTGAACCTCACGAATTATCCTGTTGATATTCAGAAGGAGTTAATTGAGTTACAGAATGATGATGAGGTGAGGGTTGTAATGAAAAATGAATTTTCTTATACATGATTCCATTTTCTTGATCGTTACCCAAAATTATTTGTGATTGCACAACCTCTCTTGTTGACATTCCCCACGTCATATATGGTGGAAGCCTCTTTCAGTCACGTGGTAATGCTAGTTTTTAAGCAACGAAATCGTCTTCACATTGTACAGTAAGGTGATCTTCATTTGAAATTTACTAACTTTTCTCCTTATGTGCTACAACTATCAAAAAACATTCACGGACAAGGGTCTCACTAAAATGTTACTAGAACACGTTCATTGTGGTTTAATACATGCTTGTAATGGAGTTGTTATTGTCTGATTTGTTTTGAAAAAAGTAAATAATAATTTAGAAAAATTCCTATTTTAAGACGTTTTGCGTTAAAATTTGTATGCGCTTAAAAAGGGATTTCCAAATTGCATGAGTTATTGGTGGGTGTTGGCTCAAACTAAGTATCAAAAGTCGGCGACGGTCCAGAAAAGGTTGGAAACCACTGATCTATAGTAATATTATTAATCCAATAAATATTGGTTATTCACTAGTACCTCTTCTGAAAGCTGTGTGTACTAAATTATATAACCAAGATGAAATTTTACAAATAAAAAAAAAATCCAAGTATTTTCATGTACGAAAAACATGTATAAACAATATCGAAATTTATATAAGCGATAATAGCCAAAATTTATTCAGATTTGCAAACGATTTTGTATGTTAAAATTGAATGAAATCTCATAAAGAGGATACCGATTTGGAGACAAAAAAATAAAAGTTTTTGTGATGACTGAAACATTTAATTTTATTTAATGTTACTAAATTTTAAACATTTAAAATTAAATTACAAATGCTTTATTATTTAGTTATTGCTTAAATATCTTCACTTTTTAACTAAATTCCACATGTTGTCTTCAAGAAATGTATCAAAAACTAGTAAATTATTTCATTCATCACCAAAATTAAATAATGGAAATTGCTTTTTGGTTCAATGCTCATTTCCACATATTCATGTCAGCTTGAAACAAAACCAACTCAAATTGATTCAGAGAACACATTATTTTATTCTCCTAAAAACGTCGGTAATGGAAGAAATATAATTGATATACGATGTACACACAACAATATCATCAAAGGCAAAACTCGTGAATTGTACTTGAAGAATGTATAATTAAAGGATTTTGGAAAGTAATTTTGCAGATAAAAATGTATAATCACAATTTAATGCTTGAGAAAATCGACCATGACTAATCAAGATCAAGTAATAATTGAACGAGAAAACATTCCTCACATTGTCATTTCTCATCTCGATAAAAAACACAATATTATCAGACTCTAAGAAACAGAAAGTCTCTATATTGAGTTTTTAGTTACTTATAGACCAAGGAATCAATACAATGTTCAATAGATCAAATCAACTAATCGTATTTATTGCAAATATGTATTAAACATTTTTGTTATACCCTTAAAATTTTGTTTAAATATTTTGGTTTTTATGTTAAATTATAAAATCATACGAGCTTTTTTACAACTGAATCTAGTTGATTTGTTTATACATTTAGTATAAATTATAACAATCAAATTAGTTAATATTTTAAATTATTCATTTTCCGTCATTTAACTTGGATCTACTTTGTATCATAGTATATAAATATGTTATTAATTTTAATTAAATTTCATGATAATAAAGTAAAGGAAGCATATTAAAACAATTTGTTTTAATTCATATATATATATATATATATATATATATATATAATAATTACTTTCCATTATAAAATATTTAATTAATGATGTTATTTGGAAAATCTCTATGAAATTTTATTGAGTACTTTAAAATGAAAAAGAAATTGAAATGAATTTGAGATATTAATGAAAACTGAAAATTATATAAATAATAATTATTGAAACAGTTTCCCCGTAAGAAATTTCTCGTTCATTTACTTCCTTACTTAATGCGATGAATCATCTTTGGGAAATCTTTATATATTATTACTCAAGAAGTCCCAAAAATAATCCTCACATTTGTGAAATTTCGTTTGTCGCTCGAAGGACTGCATATTTGTCATTAATTAAATATCTGTCATGTATTATTATTATCATCTATACTTGTTCTTAATTTCCTTTGGTTACATCATATCCCTATTTCTGTATTAATTAATATAATCACTAATTATTATTATAATCATCGGAAATGATGGTTTCATGGAAGTAGTATTAATTAAATGTTAAAGAAGTAAATGACAAAATGAACAAACCATTTTCTTGTAATTTACTTCTAATAATTAAAATAGCTAGATGTTGTTCTTTTTTCATCAAATATTTGGTTTATACTTTCTTTTACAAAAATTGTTTACTTTTTGCATTTTTATTTATAAAAAATTTTAATTTTAATTTTAATATTTTACATTGCTTAGACACCGCAGTCTATGGATATGGGTGATTACATATGAAAATGTCCGAATACTTTTCAATTCATACAAACAGTAATAACCAATATGTATGTATATAATTGTCTTTTTTAATACCTATTATGATTATATTTTGATTAAGGATTCAAACGAAAAAATTTTAAAATATAAACAATTAATAATTATAAAATTTTTTAAAAATTTTTTTCATCACATTCGATATGATTTAATTCTTTGATATATAATTTGCTTTCAATGTGACAAAACACCAAAAATTAATTTTTATTCAACACACATTTTCGACACTATTTATATCAAATGTTGTTAATAATAACACGTAATAATAAAATTTATGTTGCATAAAAAATTTATTTTTGATGTTTTTTCAAAATGAAAATAAATTAAATTTAAATTGAGAGAGTAAAAAAAATGTTTCTTTATTTCTAATATTAAATCAATACTAATTATAATAAATAATTACTAATAGTATATTTATACTTTGCAAGTATTAAACTACATCTATAACATATTCTTATTGCATGAATAATATTTTTTAAGAAAATTTTTTTTTATCTTTTTCACCTTTCTGTACAAGTTATAAGAAAATTACCAGAAATTATCAGAAAAGATATTCAATAGAAAGCTTGAAAAAAAGTCAACTTATAAATCTCAAGAAAATTAAATTTATTTAATGAAATTTATTTAAAAAGTATTTAATTTTCCGTCCGTCGCTGATTCATTGCCTCAAAATTAGAAACTAGTCAATCTCTGAGCAATGTTTTTCAGAAGTCAGATTTTTTTTATTTAATTTTTTTTTACGAAATACCCCGAAAAAAATCGAAAGTAATTTTTTCAACAAATTTTAATCTAATTTCTGCCGTATCCTCGAGAAATGATTAGATTTCTCACTGTGATTATTTGCAATGCAGATCACGATCTTCAGCTCAGTGCCGCAGAATCGTGCAAATAAGTCTGTGAATGATTCGATAAGTCAACGAATATTTTTTCAATTACATCAACGATATATATTTTTTTGTTTTAATGACTGTGTTTGAAAAATCTTTTATTATTTTATTTATGTTTTTTTATTATTGATTGATTTTTTTTCATATTCCTCAACATTCTGAGAGATTGGGTATTAAAAAAAATCACTTTTCCTAGATTTAAATGAAGAAAATCTCATTGTAAAGTGATTTTAATGCATTTTAGAGAGTTCTAAAATAATTGAAATCAATGATGCTAGAAGAGCTGATTTTGTTTTGCTAGTTGTCTCGAAATCTGCGGGGAATTCAATTTGTAAACGAACACCACTTGAAAACACTGGAATAATGTATAATTGATGTTGGAGATGAATGACAACTTTGATCGGTGGTTTGAAAGCTTTGTTCATATTTTTCTATTTTTACATTACTATAATAAATTGCACTGGTGATTTAGTTTGGCAATCTGACTGATTCATTTTCTGAATATTTTTGATCATTTTTCTCCTTCTCTTTGATGGAATATCGATTTTTTGTTAATATATACAATATATATATATATATATAGAGTACAAAATATTATGTTTAATTAATTTCGAAGAGACATTACCAAAATAATTTCAAGAAAAAGCAGCCAAAGACCTTTTTTTCAAAATATGCTTTTATTAACAAAAAACATGCATAATAAAAATAGAATATCCTGAAGCTATTTCAGTCAAAACTAGTACTTAATCTGTAATAGTATGAGAGCCACCAAAGCATTGAGGAAAGAGCCGCGATTGTAAAGTTTAAAAAAGTTTTAAATTAACAAAAATTTCTAGCAATTGTAATTAATTTTATGTTTTTAGTCATTTTTTGTGTGATGCGTGTATGTTTTGGGTACTTATTATTATAATTATTATTATCAAATTCAAAATATTAATTTTAAATTAAATAAATCCACTCTATATAGTAATAATTTTACTGTAACGAAACAAATAACCAACCCAACAAAAAAGAAATATTGAACAGATTGGAAAAATAAAATTTCATTGTTAGCAATATTTTTTATTTATTATTCAAAAAAATATCCGCACTTCGACTGAATAACAGTCATCTTCAGGTAGTTTTGAACTTTAAATTATTTAGAATCAACCATTGTTATTTAAACAAATTTCTGCTTTTAAATTCTCAAAACATTTTATCAAAAATTAAAAATTTTGCTTAAAATCACAAATTCTACAAAATGTTATAAAATTAATTTTTAAAATTTTACAAAACCGAGACTTAAACAAAATTTAAATAAAATTTTCAACAAAATATTTAAAAATTTTAACCAAAACTATTTTACACTTAGTTTTAATGGTTTATAATAATAATTTTTGTTTAAATAATAATGGTTTATTTATCAGATATGTGAGTAATAAAATAAGATAAGCCCTTGTTGCGAAGTAATAATTATATTTCTGAAAAAAAGTGTTGATTGTTAAATAATCCTCTTCAGTTTCTGAAGAGGATTATGAAGAGGATTATATAATAATCGAAACATTTTTCAAAAATATAATTATTACTTCACAGCAAGGGCTTACCTTATTTTATTACTCACTTATCTGATATATTAAGTTATGCTACTACCAAGGAATCACCGTTTTATACTTATAATAATGGTTGATTCTAAATAGTTTAAAGTTCAAGACTGCCTGACGATGACTGTTATTCAGTTGAAATATATTGTAGCTAAATATATATGTATATATATATATATATATATTGTATTGATGTTCTCTTAAATTTAGTTCTTTTGCCAATTTTGTGTGATTCTGTTTTATAATAATAATAACAATAATAATAATAATAATAATAATAATAATAATAATAATAATAATAATAATAATAATATAATAATAATATAATAATAATAACAATTATAATAAATTTATATTGTAGAAAATTTATTAATAATTATCCTAATGCATTTTTAAAGTGCAGTTAATTTAGAAAAAACTTTGTTAATTGTGTTTATGAGATAAACTGTTTTGGTATATATGATGCTATGACATTATTGAAGTTTTATGCGTCCAAATCAAAGGCTTATTTCTGGTTTATGGTTGCCTTATAATTTATCTGTAGTTTAAATAAGAAATCAAAATAATAAAATGAGGTAATTCACTAATTTATGTTACATTTATACACAATACATCGCCGGCTTCAGTGGGCTTTTCAATTAATTATTAATAAATTTAATATTGTTGGTGATCCAAATGTCTTTTGGTTGATGACAACCAGGGCCGGCTTTACGTACAGGCAGAGCAGGTGGCCGCCTGTAGCGGCCGTTTTACGAGGCGGCCGAATGCGTTCCTTGTAATTTTAATACTTGTATGTAAAAATTGTAAAACATATTTTTAAGTAAAAATTTTTTTTTAAAAACCACGTGCAAATTTGTGTTTTTTGTTATTTTACTTAATTCTACTCGTGTTAGGTGCAGCCAAAAAAAATCTTGCCTGTAGCAGCAAAAAGTCTAGGACCGGCCCTGATGACAACAATGAATTCCATACATTTTACAAATTTTTGGTTCTAACTCTATTTTATATCTAGTTTTTGTTTTATTGATTAAAACCTTTTATAATGTTTTTTTCGAAAATAAGGTCAGACCTTATTTCAATTTTGGCTCCAAAACAATAATTAAGATTTGCAGAAGATGTATTAAATTTTCATGTATAAAAATCTTACTTTAGTCAAATTCGACTAGTTCATCTTCTTCTGAAATTTGTCAAAACTATACAACTCATAAATTTAATATATTTAGACAAACTCACTGTCATCGTCAGGTAGGTTTGAACTTGAAAGTATATCGAATTAAATTGATTTTTCCAATGATAAATACAGTGATTATGCTGAAATATTTTGTAGTTTTATATATATGTTCGATTGGTACATTATTTTATTTATTTTATATTGATTTATTGTATTTTATTATTTAGGCATTCTTAAAAGAAATTTTATATTACTAACTATTGTAAGTAAAGTAATATATCCATTTTTAAAACGCTTACAAACTGAAGTGTGAAAACACCAATGTGAGACCATCAATGCCTATATATATCCTATATATATATACACAGGCGGGATCTGTTCTGATGGATGAAGTCCGCAACATTTTGATGTTTTAAAACAGAAATTCATAAGAAATTTTTTGAGAATGGGTAAAACAATTAGTGACAAAATAACTTTGGAGTTAAAGATTTACCATGGAAAGTGCAAAATGTAAGAAAAAAGGTTTTATAAAATTATGGAGATATTTTACATTACGTGTAGGCAGGAAGCAAGTTTTAAAAAGATGGAAATGATTCAAAGTCTGTTTGACAGTACATTCAGATGACTGGAGGTCATTTTCGCTATTTAATTTCAAATATATACAAACGCAAATAAAGCCAAATGTACAATTTTGAATCACATCTTTTGTATGACTAAATTATAATTTGAAATAACTGGTCAGTTGAAAAAGTGCCTTACTCAATTAAATATGATAGTTATATAGATTCAATAAATCCATCAATTGGTACAAAGGGTACAATGTGATTACCTTGGTACCTCACTACTTTGACACAGAGTAAAGTTTTAAGATATTTTACATATATTTGGCTTATAGAAAATAATGCATTTTTAGGAATATCAACAGTAAGTAGAATAGAAAATACCTATCTCAATTAGTTTTAGGTACTAAGTAGGGCTCAAACCTAGTTGATTCAATGTTTAAAAAACAGAGAACAACAGCATGAGCGATGCGTATGTACATAAGAGAGACCGGTCTATTAAGAGAGATTGGTCTATTAAATCGTAATATTTGACAGGGATCATCAATGGGTTAAGGAGGATTGTATGAAATGAGTTTAACAGGAAAATGAAACTTTTATTGGCGAAGCATAATCCTTTGAATACTAATACAACGCCACAAATTCTATGATCAAATTTGTATTTTTCATTAAAATTCTATTTAAAAAAGTTTAAATTTAAGAAAATTAAAAAAATCAGTTAAAAATATCTAAATAAATGTACAAAATAAATCAATAACAAAGTATATTTCTGATATATATTTAACTAATTATAATAATGAAATAAATTTTTACTAGATGAAAATTGGCGCAAAATAATATTCAAAATTAATCAAGTGAAATTAAATTTTTAACATTTACTTTTAAATGAAAGTAATCTGTATAATAAATAAAAATAAATAATAATAATAATAATAATATTATTATTATTATTATTATTATTATTGTTATTATTATTGTTATTATTATTATTATTATTATTATTATTATTATTATTATTATTATTATTATTATTATTATTATTATTATTATTATTATTATTATTATTATTATTATTATTATTATTATTATTATTATTATTATTATTATTATTATTATTATTATTATTATTATTATTATTATTATTATTATTATTATTATTACTATTTTATTCGTCTTCAAAATCAAGTTTGTCATCGGTTACCACTTTTTCCCGAGGAAAAATCAATTTTTACATTTTTCAAATTTTCAATTAAATTTAATTAAGTTTTATAAATTCGAAATTTTACATTTTATTTCTTGATTTCGTATAACCCAAACACATTTACAATTAAGATCTGCTGTTTTCGGATATTAATGAAACAATTTCATTTATATTAATTAAACAATAAGTAATGTGCATCTGATAAATGAGCGAATTTCGATTATACATGGTCCATGACAACCCATTTACATGAACTATGAAGGCAAAACACTATACGTGGTCATATTAGGAAATAAGAGTAACCAACTGTTATTTAGAGACAGAAAACGTTTGCAGCAGTACTTGCCATTTGCATCGTCATTCTCCAGGAAGGAAAGGAGAACGGGATGCATTTAACAACTGCTGCAGAACCTCATTAAGTATCTACAAATATTTATATTTTATATATAAAATTTATAAGTAAAATAATATTATAAATAATATTAATTAAAAAAGAGAAGACGAAATCATTTACTTAGGAAAATATTTTGAACCAATTGTAAAAGAAAAGAAACCCATTGCAGAAATATTAACCCTTTGCGGTTCTATGTCGAGTCTAACTCGACATTCCAATAATTGCTCATTTGAAGTTTCAGATTTCATTGTGTGTATTTTTTTTGCATTTCGTGTTAAGAACAAATATATGTGTAAAATGTAGATTATTTATTAAAAAAAACCCAATTTAGTTCAAGAAAATCATATATACAAAAATCATTAAAACAATTGTGACCTGGAGGGAAACATTTTTTTACGAAAATAAATTTGGCAATAACTACTAGCTAATATTTTAATTTAATTCATAATAATAAATATTTTAAAAACATATATAAAATTTATATCAAATCAAATATTGAAAAATATATTTTTATTGTGTTTTTTGTTCAATTTGTATTTGTTTAATTAATTAATAAATAAAAACCAAAAATGTCTCTATTCTCATACAAACCAAACAGCGGCAAGATGAGCAAAGCTAGCAATAGTAGCGAAGAATCAAATGAAAATAACAAATCGAAAAATAGTAAAATTAATTTAATTGAAACCGATTTGTATATGTCAGATTTAGATTCAGATTCAGATTTCCCTGAACTGAAAGATTCAGAAATAGGAACAGAAGCACAAAACAACAATTCTAAGAATAATTTTAAAGATTCATTGAATGCAGATCTTTATTTATCTGATTCTGATTCTGAATTAAATGAGACTAGCAACAACGATTCTTCTAAAACATGTCCAAAAGTTACAAAAGAAAAGAAAATGTCCATTAAAAAACCAAATAAAAACAATAAAAAATCTGTAGAAAATTCAAAAATAAAAAACAAAAAAGTGCCTGTAAAAATTTCAAATATAAAAAACACGAAAACAAAAAAACTAAATCCTAAAAAAATCAAAAAACATCTAAATGTTGATATAGATTTGTCTGATTCTGATTTTGAAGTCGACGAGAATATTAAAAACAAAAACGAAATTAATTCAAAATTTACAAACTGCAAAAGATCGCTTATGAAATGTGAACTAAAATCTCGAACCCGATTTAAATCCTGCTCAAAAAATTCATTAAAAAAGAAATCAGTTCAAGATATTTTTAAATTTGAAGCATGTCATTATGATTCTGAAAGGGATGAAATCAGCGAGGACAATTTATCTAGTAAAACAAACTCGGAATCAGAAGTGACAGAAAGCCCAACAGACAGACCTACAGAAAGTGACAGCAAAACAAATAACACCAAAGTAGATATTAGAGCTATGTTTGACGATTATTATAGGCAAGAAAAAGAGAAAAAAAGACTTGAACTAATTTACTTACGCAAATACCTTGAACCTCTTGTAGAGGAAAAAAAAGCCATTACAGAAATACTAAAAAATTTAACTGAAGAAAATACATTTTTAAGACCTTATTATGAGAAATTTATGAAAGCAATTATAGAAGAGGAAAATAAGCCGTTTAACCAATTTGCTTTTAGGAAACTTCAAGAAAACTTTATAAATATTTAATATAAAATATTTAAATTTTTGCGATTTCTAATTAATTTATATAAATTTTACTTTAATTTAACATCATTATTATATAAATTATATTATTTTTATCTTTGTAATTATTACTTTTTGACATTTAATTTATAAGTAACATTATGGTTTTTATCTCTATTTTTTTATATATTTATTGTAATTTTTAAATTTATTATTCAAATTAATTATTATAAATAAAATTTATACAATTATTGTGATAAAACTGGTTTTCTTGGTTTAAAAATATATATAAATATATACTAATATATAAATATATAAATCATTCCATATTTTTAATACTCTGATTTGTGAATTGTTTTTGGATTTCTTGAAACATATTGTCAAGGGTCAAGGAACCAAAAATCAAATTTTTTAATTAATTAAATAATTTCCGTGCTAACATATTTATAAGGGTCATCAAGCAGAATATCAGGGTGACCGAGAATTAAGCTAATTCGCAATAAATTTCAAGCGGGCTAAGAAATGTTTTTGCCTTTTTATGTATAATTTATGGACGAGAAAAAGGAGAAATACGTTTGAGCGACCGGAATTTTGCCAACAAATTGTTGGGCTCAGAGCCACAATTCAAACAAAAAATAAAAATTAAAGATAGAGAATGAGAGTGAAAGTAGTGGAACGAATCACTGTACATAAGCACGCACCGCACAAAGATACCAAAAATTAATGAAAAACATATTAATTAAAACAAAACAAAAATATAACAAAATTAAATAAAAACAAATAATTAATAAAAATCATGAAAAAGCAAGACAGCTGCAGAAAGAAACATATTAAAAATAAAATAAACTGCCAAAACCTTGCAAAATAAGGTTTAGAAAAAACATAGGCAGAAGTGGCGACCAGAAAAACAAATAAAGGGCTAAAAATAATATTATCAGAAAACAATAATAAAAGTAAAACTCAAACATAAAATAAATTATATATCAAAAAATTAAGAAAAATATACGAAAAATAATAAAAATAATTTTAAAGTAATAAAACGATTAAAAAGCCCTAAAAATGGCGAAAAACCGCCTATTGGTCGCACACATGCACAAAAATAGTATAAATACAGTGATGAATTTCATTATTTTTAACTTTTATGCCATTGAAACTTTACGATTTTTTCGAGATACAGAAAATTCTTATAACGTAAGGAATTTAAGTTTTGTATAACTTTGTCTAAATTTTCATATGTTTTAATGTTGATCCGTACTCAATAAATGTTTCATTCACTTTCATGCTAATTAATTATATTTATATTTATAGTCCGACCCCTCTAATTTCATATATAGTATGGTATTGAAATAGATGGTCCATGGGACGGATCTCGGGCCGGCTAGTGGGTGAAAACCCTTAGTTGAGCTCGTGGGTCATGCCTCGTGGACCCCTCGGCAGTCCGCAGTCGGGTCTGGCGATTATGCACAGGACCGCTACGCAGGGCGCTGTTGTATACTCGGGGCGGCTACTGAAAAGTGGCCGGAACGAGTCGAATTAAAATCAGGGAAGATGCGGCAGCAGAGTTAAGGGGGATTTAAGGAGGATCTTAAATCGATCATGCAGAAATTTTTTATTTTTCGGACTAATTAGTGAGAAAATGGGCAGTAGGGTTAAGCACTAGGATAGTTGAATATAATAAGTGTCATCTGAATAAGATTCAAGTGAAAGAAAAGCATATAAATTAACTAAACCGCATGTTATATCGTGGGAAGCATAAAATATAGAGAGTATAGCCTATGGGAGTGACAGCACGTGAGAACACCGAATTTTCGACCAGCAGATTTAAGATAGGTGCCCAAAAATTGAGAAGTTGTCAAAAGATAGAAAATCCAAACATTATAATAAATTGAAAATAAATCAATAACCATAACACCACACAAAATGATAGCGGTCACGCTTAAGTGTGTCATAGGTGCGTAGATTTGGATTTTTGAATACCAATTACATAAACTGATTTGGATTCTGGATGGAAATGTCCCGACTCGTCTAGACGAGCAAAAACCCATCTAACCTTAACTGGGGTTCAGATCTCGATACTAACCAGGGTTCGATTTTCATTTAAACTAAATCAAATCACAAATCAAGTATAATACACCTAAACATGACGGCGGAAGACAAGCATAGACGTTAACATCAAGTAATATCTCTTCAACCATTACTAACCCAAAAGACAATGAACGATCAATTAATCCTAATGTTCATATGAATTATCTATCGGGGGATCCATAGGAGCTTACGTGAATACCCAATCTCAATAACAAAATAAATAATAACAATAATAGTTTGATCTAATAATAATTAATGATTAAAATTTATGATAAAATAAATAATAATAACGATAGTTTAATCTAACAATAAATTATGGTTCATTTTATTCTAAAATAAGTAATAAGAAGAATAGTTTAATCTAACATTAATTAATGATTCAAATTTATACGGAGATAAATAATATTAATGATAGTTTCATCTAATAATGAATTAGGGTTCACTTTATACCAAAATAAATCAAACAATAATAGCGTAATCCAATAAACGTTAATAGTTAAAATTTATAATAAAATAAATAATAATAATGATAGTTTAATCTAAATATAAATTATGGTTCACTTCGTACAAAAATAAATAATAATAATAATAGTTCAATCTGATGAAAATTAATAAGTAAAGTTATAAGAAAATAGAGAAAATTAACAATGATTTCATTTAATAATAATTGATAGCTACTTCAGGATAAGCCTAATGAGGATGCGAGTAGCCGAGGTAGTAATAAGCATTTTTGCGTTTCAAGATGAAATGATATAATATACAAAACGAATATGATGCGGCAGAACTGGTTAGCCTAAATCGCCATAGACGATCCGTCGCGAGAGACACTGTGTCGATAACCATGATAGGAGTAAACCCAATATAACCTTCCGTGGACAGTAAATAAAATAGAGTCAAGCAAGATAACTAAGCTCCGAGTTGATGAATACCGTACCCCACCGCTACTATGGTTAATCGCTATCAGACACTATTTAGGGGTTAAACGGTATCAGTTATTATCCAAGTAAGAGGCCGATTTATTTTTCAGGCATCTCCAGAAATGTAATCATACAGGGGTAAATAACGAAAATAGGAGTTAATCTAGTAAGTCACCATCCAAATCCCTCCCTAATGTCCCCGTATTTTATTACCACCTCACTTCTCAGAGGACCTCGGCTTATTTTTTCTTGTTTTTACCTTCAGGATGAATAACGACAACCAACCCGGAGTGAACAGTCTACCGAAAATACCCAAACTCCCACCTTCGATCGTGGCCGTCCGCCACCAATATGAAGATCTTAAACGGGAATATAATATACTTCACGCCAAATACGACCGGATAAAAGGCACTTGGGCCCCGCCCAATGTCGTCAAAACGCTGAGGCAGAAGATAGAACGGCTCACTAGGGCACGGGATGAGCTGATCACGGAATCTCGCACTCAGCGACTGCTTATCAAAGAGCAGTCGACCGCTCTACGATGTGCTTTTACTGACGTGGAGCTTCAGGCTCACGTCCCGGGAAGTGTCCGGGCCAGTCAACTGGATATAATACCAGGCCATCATCTTCCCGTTACCAATGTCTCTTCTTCTCTTCCAGCCTCTATAAATCAAATTTCCGAAGCCCCCGTTCTATCTGTCGAGCCAGTTGTTCCTCAACCGCCTGCCGAGATTGTAGAAACCTCTGTTGGGAGCCGAACACGGCAGCGGCCAAATCGAAACCGACGACGTCGCGCTCGACGCCGTCGGGAAGAAGAATCGCTTAGAGAAGCGGGACCCACAGAGACCCCCTGTCAGGTCAGTGGTCCACCTCCGCCCTATCAAGAGTTTGAGTTCCCGGAGCTTGACCCAGACATCCTTTACGCTCCCGATATAATCTTCCGATCGCCCGCCCCGTCTATCCATATAAACCTGATAGACGAGGATCCGGAGTGTTTTCCGGTCACCCAAATCCTCGATGGGTTAGGACTCGGAACCGAAGACATCGCCATTCTCACGGGCGAAGTATCTAGTGCCATCCCGGTGCAAGAGATAGCAGGTCCCTCCACTCGGAGAGAGGAAAATCAACCAGCGAGTCCTCCGCCGTATAGGCCAATGAAGAGAAAGTATTTTCCGACGGACATCGACGAGGAGGACTAGTGGGAATTCGAAACTGGTTTTAGTGGAATCAAAACACTTGTGTACATGTTCTTTACCGGACAATTGGTCATGAATAATTATGATTAAAAATTTTGTAGTTTTGTTAATTTGATTTGTCGATAATACGATATCTTCCTTTGTTTCGTTTTCATGTTGAGACTAAACTAAGCACTTGACTCGTGAGAGGTGTGGTGCGAATAAAAGGGATAAACTGTAGTGAACTGGTACCGGGATTCGATGATCACTCATAATTTTCTCTCCGGGGTTGAGATGTAAGGTTAGTCAACATAGGGGAGCGTAAGCCCTTCTAACGGCAGCGAACAACTCAGGAAAGACGAAGGTTTTTCGAGGAGTAGTGCTAGCAATGGCGCTCACCTGCTCGAAGGGCATTCGGCCATTGTGTACAGTACCAACGTGACTTCGGCCACGGGTACATAATGGTTACTAAAATCGTGTGGCGCATCAGGTGATTCTCCCTAGCCACTAATAGTGAAGGTCACATCAGTATGGCGAGCAAGCTTTGAAATTTAATAACTCCTGTGCGTCCAGCAAAATTCTACAAATAAGGAATTTGTTTTAGTCATTACAAAAACTAGAAAATCAGAATTCTGATAAAATAAAACCGTTGATCTATTCATTAAAAATATTGGAAATATAAATAGAAAAAAAATTGTTCCTAAATCGAAATTGATATTTAGTGTACATAAAATTTATAAAAGTGTAAAATAATTTTTAAAAAACAATTCGACTTTTGTTTAATATTAGAAAGTAAAATAGTAACAAAATAAATGATAATTATTATTAACAATAAATCCAACGTGTAAAGTGCAACAATAGTAACAAACTCATTGAGAAAAATCAACCAATCAGCAGCTAATAAAAAATTACATAATATGAAAGTCATGTGTGCAATTGTCACACCCAATGTAATTATTTTTAGACAATAATTCCCAACCTTGTTAATTCTCCTTGTTGTTACAATCTCTGCTCCAATGCAATCCAATGAGTGTGCGTGTGTGCGTGTGTTATTGCGCGCGTGTGCGTGCTTGTTTGTATCGCTGTCCCTGTGATCAAATTGAATGGAATGAAAACGAATTTCGTTTCTGTTGGATTTCTGTAAATTCAATATTCTATGCAGGTGTATTCTATGATTGTATTCAATGTGGAAAATCATGTGACCCTATGAAATCCATTAATTTCTCGAAAAAACGAAAGCAAACACCACCTTGGCTGGTGAGTTCAATATTGTTTCTGAAATTAATATTTCATATTCTCTATTTCATTGATTTTCCTTAGGAATTATTATTATTATTATTATTATCTATTTTCTGTGGTTAGTGCGGTAAGTTTTATTTGGATATTGTTATTTATTCTTTAGTATGGGCTTATATGAAATAAATAATTATCAATTATTTTGATTTATTTTAGATTTTTTAAATTTAAAAATATATTTCTGAAAGATAATGTGAATATATCGTTTTTTATTTTAATGGCATAATGTTTTATTTTAATTTTTTAATTTTTATTATTAAATATTTATTAAAAAATTATAAGTCAATTAGTTTATTATTTTTTCAAAATTAAATTATTGTTAATTACAAAATTAATAATAAATTATAAAATTAACATAATCATATTAAATTAAAAATATCTAATGAACAAAAATTCAAGGTCATGCTAGTAGATGGAAATCTTTATAATATTAATTTTAAATGAATTAAAATTATAATAAATTAACATTAGGCATTCTAAGTGATGTGATTTTTATTTTAATTTTATTCATAATATATTAATAGTTTTATTTGTTTTTTCATTTATAAATGGCATTATTTGATCACTTGAAAAAAAGGCTGTGTCGAAAATTCCTGAATACCTTAAATCTGATTCATAGTAAAATTTTGTAGGAAATATAATGTCATTTATAAACGAAAAAAAGAAATCAGAGGTGAAAATATAAGTGAATACTGAGTTGAGACTCCGCTACCCTTTCCCTATAACATAATCATGCGTACACCAATGATTAAAGTAAAATCCAAATATATGTGTATCACAATATATGAACAAAAAATTTAAAAATGCATTCAATTTATCACTAAATTCCCAGGAATTCTTTCATGAAAGATCGCTTCCCAAACCAAATATGGCAAATTGGGGAATCTCATTAGAAATTTAATTCTAAACCAAGGGATTTTATGAACATGGCCATGAAAATCCTTCTTAACACGTTCGAAATTTGAAGTTTGTGGCTCATGGTATGGTATGTGTAAAGGGTTCTTGTACGAAAAGATTTGGTGACGTCAAGATTTAATTTACTGATCGGAACTTATTTTATGGATACTGTGATGGAAATTATATTTCCGCTAGCGAACATGAAATTAGATTTCGAAATAAGAGGCAAGCTCTCTTTTGAAAATCAGAATTTTTTAAAAATTATTTAAACAAAGATTCTGATAGTGAAAAATAACAGAAAGAACACATTTTGACGATCTGAATACAAACTGGCTAAAACTGAATTCTTTCTGTAAGCGTGACCATCTTTAAAAAATTGTTTTTATCAAATGAAAGTGGTGGATTGATCTGGCTAAATGTAGGTCCTTCACATTTCACCAAACCCCTCAATTGACTTAATATAACTATTTAAGTGAGCGGATAGAGAAAGAATAGTTGAAGTCTCTTGATATTGACACTTTGGGTTTCTGCTTATGTTGCTGAATCAAAAAGGATATGTTCAGTTATATACAGTGTACTCTCGATTATCCGTTCATGGATTATCCGGCTTTCGGATTATTCGTGCCTGAAAATAAATATTTTTTAATTCAAATTTAATTTGATTGATTTTTTCATATTACGATTATATGACGCATTATTTAATTTTGATCATGAATATGCGCGTTGTTTGAAAGAAATACGTATAGGGACACACGGTGCGTGTCTTTCCAGAGAGCAGTTTCTTTCATTACTCTCTTATGTTTGATTAATTGTAATTTCTTTCTGTATGATATTATTTTTCAAAAATTCATATTTTAGCTATACATATCTGTACCATTTAAAAATGAAGAAAAAACGATTAACAAAAAACGAAAGAAAATTGTACTCGCGATAAAACAGAAACTTACATTAATTTTCAACTATCCGTGACCATCCTCTCCAGTATTAGCCCGGATAATCGAGAGTGCACTGTAATAGTGATTGGAAAACATTTTGTATCTCTCGGGTAGAATTATTAGCAATTTATAGTTTTAACATTGGTGTTTTTGCTCTGTTTCTTGAATTGGGTCTTTTATTAAAGCATTTGCACACTTATGTTCATATGAGTCTTTCTGTTAAGAAAGTAATTAAATTTGTATTTGAAACCCGTTGGGAGAGTCACAATGACAGTAAATATTCATTGTGTATTCATAATTAATATTAAATAAATATTTTTAAGATGTCTGTTAAAAATGTATCATATTTTGATAAAGATATAATTAATCTGACACTTTCGTAATAATTATTCTAGATTATCAACACTTTACTATATGTATGTGACGTAAAGTACGTATAGATATAATTCGCACATTTGTATTTTTCAATTAATTTCTGTAAAGTTCTTATATTTGTTAATGTTAGCTATTGCTAAATGATAACTGTTTAAAAAAACACAAATCCTGACAATAAGTATTCAATACACTCTTTTATATCTCTTCGTAACGTAACATCTACAAAGGAGTTTATTGGTTTTCTTAGTATTGATACAAAATACACAATCATCAAACATCATAATCTTCAAACTACAATTTTCACATATTATTACATAATAGACTAATTTTATTAATTATAAAATATTCTTTAATTATTCTTCCTTACAATAACAGTGAGAAATAATACACCAAATTTCATGGAATAGCGACATCTATAATATAAAAATTCCAATAAAATTTGTTTATATACGCACAAAATTGTATCACTTAAGAAAGAAAAAACAACTCATAGTTAAATAAATATATACAAATTTTCAACATCTTAAACCGTTACCTGATAGGAAACAGAAGTCTAAATAAATCGTTGATAATAAAAATATTAAAAATTATTTGCATTTATTTTAAACTTGAGGTACCTTGGTCAGGGCCGGCTGTAGGGTTTTCATGTTCTCGTAAAAATATTATATGTGAGGCCTCTTCCCAAAAAGCATGATATATGAACATAATTTTATCAATTTTTTTAATAAAATATTTATTTTTTCAATATATGCAATAATATATATACATAAACATAATATTTTTTATTCATATTTCGTATAAACTTTTTTTACTGCTAATTCTCGATTATATCATCAAAATTTATCTGTTTTGTTACATCCTGACAGGAGGTCTAAAATTTATAGTCAAAACTTTACGGTATAAAGATTTTCAGAATGCAGGGAAAGACCTACGTTAACATCCTATTTGTAAAAAGCTTTGCATTTTGTGTCAAAAACTTATTCTAGCTACTAATAATTGTTAGAAATGTGAAAGCGTGGGGCTTCGGAAAAAATCTCAGAAGTCTGGGCCTCTGAGCTGGCCCTGGCATTGATTGAGAATCGCTGATTTAAAATTTGGTTACAAGCACTCGTCAATTCTAAACAAGATTTCGCATTTCATTATGCATTCGCGAATAAAGATCCACGTAAATTTTTATCTAAATACAATGAACTTTTTTCTAACAAGGATATTGCTGTGAAAAAAATCTTTGTTAAGAAAGTTCTATGAAATAACAGGTTGTCGTCACATTTACAAAAGAATTACATGTTTAGAACTGCTTGACATACGAGAAGAACAGACTAGATTCAGTACAGTTAGCACAGTTAGTAAAACTTAAGGTCTATTTCCCTGTGTTCCCGAACAGAGAAAATCAACATAATAAGTTTTATTTGTATCACAAAATCACTAGTATTTAGATTAAGTGAATACTAGTGAATACCTATTACGTGAAAATTGAAAAACGAGCTCAGAACAAAGACCAACTTGTGTTCGATACTTATTAATGGACATACTACTTTGCAAGATGTTGAAACAATCCTAAATTGAGTTTTATCTACATGTTTGAGAATTTTATTCATAAATTCTCTGAAACCTCAGAAGAAGACTGATAACCGGTCGAAATATAAAGTGAAATGCTATATAGAATATATAGTTGGGCGTTTTTCAATTATCATAACCTTACTTTATTTCTTTGATTATTTATTTTTATCAATTAATGAATTAATTAATTGGTATTTCTTAAGTAGCATCGCTGAGGAACCCTTAATCGGGTTTAATTTGTCATAATTCGTAATTATGATTTCATTTGAGACCTGTCCATACTTTTACTGCAATATTTTGTGCACTTTATTTTCATTTGAACTTGTTTTTGTCTAACCCTAGCAACAGTAATGTTTCCTTTGTACCTTTTCCTTGTTAAAACCTTTA
Source organism: Schmidtea mediterranea (assembly GCA_022537955.1). Classification (NCBI taxonomy): domain Eukaryota; kingdom Metazoa; phylum Platyhelminthes; order Tricladida; family Dugesiidae; genus Schmidtea; species Schmidtea mediterranea. The sequence goes on from CM039680.1 coordinate 229,660,111, forward strand.
TGAAATGGAAAATCTTTTATTAAGCATTTCATTTTTTATTACCACAACAAACAATAAAGCTGAAACTTTTAATTTGACTTAATTTTCCCTTCCCTGTTATTTAGACAAAAGAACAATCAAAACACATTTTCATTATTAATATTTATAGTACATCATTCAGCTATTGTGCTGGCTAGTTCATTATTCATTCAATTTCTATTAAAATCCCTCTTATCAGAGGCCGACTCGCTCTGTTTTTGACAGGAATCCATGTTGTTTCCCTAAATCCATTAATTCCTCCTTCAATGGTGGAAAAACTTTCCATTTTAAGTATCTCATTTTCTGTCGTATTATCTGTTATTAATATTCATACAATTTGATATAGGAGAATCTTTTCGATTTAATGTGCAGGTAAGCACGAACTGACTATTTTGAAGAATTTGAGAAATTCTGTGATATTTTAGTATTTGCCGATTTTTTTTGTGGCTTCACTCTGGATACTTGTTTTAGCACCGATTGACTGATTACTCATCTCTCCGAATTCCGAAACCTCTTTTGTTGATCTCCATATTTCAACGCGCATTATTCATAAAGGTGGTAAATAATATTAACTTCCAATAGTTACATCACTGGCAAATATTACTCTATTCATATATTATTATTATTATTATTATTATTATTATTATTATTATTATTATTATTATTATTATTATTATTATTATTATTATTATTATTATTATTATTATTATTATTATTATTATTATTATTATTATTATTATTATTATTATTATTATTATTATTATTATTATTATTATTATTATTATTATTATTATTATTATTATTGTTCCAGATGTTTGTCATAGCACGAGTTGAACCTGCGAAGCCAACTTTTATTAGTTTAAAGATAAAATGTTTGTTTTCGATAGGAAAGGTATCTCCACGACGTTTACTCTAATACAACCCTTCCCTTTAACCACTAATATTTCCATTTTTATTTACTCTATTTCAATTAAACATTCTTGGAATAATATTGGTATCCCTCCAATATCACCGATTCCAATCTTAATTCGATAAAACATCTAATATGATTTGATGATTTTTTTATTAATTTTTATGATGAATCTTTACGTTCTCATTTTTGATTTTACATTGGACTAATTGTTTATTCTTTGTCTTTTATGTAATTACTTTCTCAGCTATTTCTAATTGTTGTTTAGGCCTGGAACCTTGTTTGTGGATAAATTGACCTTATTTATCTTTCAAATATAATTTTCTAATTATGTTCTTCAGGTCTTTACATGTCTTAACCATATTCTAACTAACATTAGTTATCATATTACAATTTGCTTCATTCATAGTTTTTCCACTGTCTGAAAAGGGCGCTTCCGTTTTCACATCTATCAACGAACACTTAGACTTATATTTTTGTTACAAAAGCGCTGTAAGTGTGGTCCGCCACAATTTAAAACATGGGTTTACAAAACCGAGCAATATTACCACTTTCTTTATTATCATGACATATTACATTACATCTATTATTATTTTGATAAATTTTATTAAAATCATTTTTTAATAATTATTATAAGCAATAAAAATACGATTAATATTAATTTGATTTTTCAAAGAAATTATTACCTAATTTAGACTGGTTATTTCTGCTTTTAATTTTTCTTCAATATCATTGGCAGTTTCTTTCTTATTTTAATTTTGAAATCAGATTTTGACACTATCTGTTTGTTGATATCCACTTCTGATTTTACTATCGAGATTGCTTCCTCTACTCACTTTGAGCGCTTGCTTTTAATTTTAAATATATATTTAAAATTTAAACAACTGTTCAAATCTCAACCGATATCATTGCCCGTGACGCCATGTAAAATAAATAAATTTATAATAATTTTTTATTAATTAATATAATACGTTTATTGTCAATAGTTTAACAATTATATTATTTATAAATAAATGATTAAATAAGTTTGCCAACTATTTTACTTAAAGAAAACGTCAATCAAACCTTGGTCGTACGATATATTTCGACAGTCTAACAGTTATCATCAGCACTAACACTAGCTCAAATATTATGGATTATTTATATAATTTAAACAAATTATTTTTTAATTAAATATTTGAATAAACCAATATCTAAATATGTTTTTACTAATTTTTTTATGAATATTCATAACTTTTTATCTCTATTATAATAAAATATTAAAATAATAATGAAATATTTTATAAATTATATTTTATAAATTTTAATTTGACAAAATACAAATTACATTAAAATTTTGAAAAAATTTTTAAGCAATACAGAATCATAAATTTATCACAATTTAGCATACTCAAACTATTTAAACATATTCAAAACACTCGTAGGCATAGCACTTTGCACATTAATGTTTGGATCCAGTGACTTTACTTCACATATAACGCGTTCCCAATAATTATTAAAACTTTTCAACAAAATTTTAAAATTAGACATTCCTATATCACTTTTACATCCTCTATTGTGCTCACTAATATTGGTCAAACCCTTCAATCGACAATGCACTAGAACTCGAGTACAGAGATGACGGGAAGTCTCTCCAATGTATGTGGCATTACGCCCATTACATGTAAATTTATAAACCATATATTATTGTCAAATAATATCGCAGTAATTCTTATTTGCAATTGAAATTTCAACAACAGTAAAAAAATAAAATAATGCGATTTTAATGACCGGAAAAGATTAATTGTGAGCAATTGAGAAACAAACATTTGATATAAACATTTCTTGTGTCATATCCAACAAATGACGCAAATTATATTAGAACAATATAAATTATATTTTGTGAATAGTAATTGAAATAATAATTCTACAGCACAAATAACTCGATTTTTAACATGAAAATAATTTACCAAACAAATATTGAGTGATGCGTGCAGAAAACGCATTTAAGACACATTAAAATAATATTTAAAATTTTTAAAATCCCACGAATGATTAGTACGACTGTGCACTTCAGGCCGTGAAATTTTAGAGATATCATTATGTGTAGAGATATGTAGAGATATCATGAAAAACACCCAATTTTAGCTAGTAATTGCAATGCAAAATATAACGAGTTTACTGGCTCATTTTGTACGAGTGGTTCGGCGTGCACGGAAATACAAAGCGGGTTCACTTGCTTATAACGCTTAAATAGCTAAAATGACACCAGACCTTGGATATATTTCTTGAAAGACGCTTCATGTTATACGTAAATTTAAAATGTTTAATAAAAATATTCTGCTAAGTTCATAATTATAAATTTAATTACTTTACCAATGGCAAATATGAAATAAAATTGAAACTGTAATAATATAAAAGTATAATATTATTGTAATATAATAAATGAGAGATTATAAATTGAGATTTGACTTCCTGAAACTGTATACAATAGAGCTTGAATTGGTATGATAGATAAGGATCACTGAATAATTTATTACGATATAAGAGGTTTATTCTAATAACCTTTTCAACCCCTGTTCTGAGAAAGTATTGCGAAGGCAAACAATACATGGTAAGTTATAAATAATAATGGAGCATATTTATAACCAATTTTATAATTAATAGTTTATAAAATAAGAACTATTATGGACATCACCGTGTTACATAGTGGTAAGAGTAAAGGAGGGGTGAGTAGATTTAAGTATTTTAGGTGGTTTTTGTACTTGATGATGACAGGTAATCTATTGACATATATCGTAAAACCAGTGTTTGGATGGCGCTTTCTTTTAATTTTAAAATATATTAAAAATATAAACAAAAACTAAGTAAAATTTTATTTCTTGAAAAAATCTTCTAAAATATAATATTTATTCAGTTAAAGCAGTTTAAGCGATCTTTCGAATCTCTATATGTAACAAATAAAAAGTCAAAGTTTTCAAATGCGGAAAGTAAAAGTTCTAGTTATCCGTCAATACCGGAAATGATTTATCTGCCTCCTAGAGAGCAAGCACTCTCTCCATCGGCAGCAGTGCCAAAGAATGTGTCCTTAAATACGAAAAACCCAATTTTTAATAGTTCTTTTAAAATTTCTGTATCAAAAAGTGTATCTAATGGAAATTTATCAAACTATTATAGTCATAATAAAACTCCAGAGAAATATTTTTCACCTTTAAATTCTAATTGGAAAGCTGTGGAAACTGTTGCCAAGGTCAAGCGAGGAAGATCAGCAGTTAATTTACAAATAAAAGACAGTCCATCCACCGAAAGACCTTGTAAATTTGATGAAAATTTGGATTATGATGAAAATTTCAAAGTCAAAGAAAAAAGAAAATTCAGCAAGAAATTCTTAAAAAGCAAATTAGCTAAACTTTTTAAATCTTCAAGTAAACCGGATCAAGAACAATTTACTACAAATAATAGGCATGATCGGAAATTATTTGATGGGGATAAGGACGCCAATTTGCCAACTGAGCCACCAAGTGATGCGTTAAGAAATTTATCGTTCACCGCCGCAATGATGGCTAAGGAAACCAAGCAAATCAAAATTGAGCATCCTAAAATTGTAAGTTTAAATACTTTTTTTGTAAGTTAAATTAAATTTATCATTTTAGCAGGGTAGGGTTGATTATACAGAGCAATAAATTTTCTCTATTTAAAAATCATATTTTACTTTTCTTTATAATAGGTTTTCCCTTCAATTATAAGTTTAAAAAATTAACAATTAATTTAAATATTTAAAAATTAGCTTTATCTCTAAAATCACCTGATGCACTTACAAAATTTATAACAATTGTTATGAGGTTGTTTGCAACTTAGCTATACTGGTATATGTCTGTAATAGTATTTCCATTTATAACTATGCCAACTTCAACAAAAGTTACGGATGTACGGTATGAGATTTACGTGCAACAGTGATTATATGTTAGTAACATTTATTAAAATAACTTAGTGACGTATTTATAGAAACAATATTTAACTATATTCTACTTATAAATAATAAATAGATAATAAATATAAAATAATAACCAAAATGAATTTTAATGACTAGAATTAATGGCAGAAGTATTTTTATAAGAAATTTAATAGTTATTTTACCGAATAAAATGTTTATTTGAAGAAACTTAAATTATTTTCTTTATTGCTGCGTAAAATACAATATTTATAATAAGGATACATTTTTTTTCTTCGGTCAATGTTTTAAGATACGGAAATCACCGAATGAGTCTGAGTTAAAACTTCACTGGCAAAACTTGAATTATTAATTAATTTGATTAATAAAGTAGAAATAAATGTATATCTATTTCATGCCATTTTTTTCATCTCGGTCCTGTACAAAACGATTCTCACCACTTTGTTACTCACTTGGCTTAGAAAGTTATTTTTCCAAGAGTACATGTCAGTCACATGCATGACAATGATAATATAATATTAAATTAAATTAAAACACGTACAGAAATGATTATTGAGGATGTAAGTATTATTATTGAAAAATCCGTCGTGTTATTTTATTAAACAGGACAATTTTTATATAAATAAATAGCATATCAAGGATTCGATACTGGTGATATAAAAGTCTTCGACTGGTTTTTTAAAATGAATTATTAATAAAATAGTTTTACTTGTAAAAAATATGGCGATTCTATGATTATGGAGTGATCACACAATACTTAAAATAAATATTTTTGTGTTTGTCATATAAAATATACTCCTCATAAAACTAGAAAAAGGACTTTAAGTGACCCTTTTATTACAAATTCAACATGTTTTTAAAAATAATTTTTATGTTTATTATTTTATGTAATATCTTATTTTCGTACCCCATAATTCTTTACTATTGCCCTTCCTTTTTTCTAAATTTTAGTTGACCTTGGCCAAATACTAAGAATGACACTGCTTTTTATTTTTAAATCGAAATGATATATTTATTTTAATAATTTCATTTAATTAAATATAATGTATTTATTTTACAGCCAGAATGTCAAGCGGAAGGTATTTTCAGGGTCAAGGAAAAGAAAGAAAATAAATTGAATCCCCCAGGAAATGTAAATTTAATTTTTAAATCTGTAAAAGATACAAAATTACTAATGATATAAATTTGTTTAATTTATAACGATATATGTTACCAAAATTAACCAGTTAACAATAGGGGAAAAAATAATGGATTTTTAAAAAAATATTTTTATTGTTAAACATTACCATTAAAAAATTGGTTTGGAATTTAAAACTCAAGAATGAAATTTTACTTATTATTTTGAACATTATAAATGAAATTTGATATTTTTATATAATCAATGATTATTTTTATATTTAAAATATATTTGAAAAACAGGAACCATAATTACTAAAATAATTAATGGTTTCTATAAATAATAATTGAAATTTTAACCCTATAATGGCCGCTAGTATACACTATAAACTCGCCATGTGGCGCTTCACTGAAAAGATTGAGGACTTCTGTATGGTAGTCGAAAAATAAAATCTAACAGGCAACTAGCGATTAATGAAACTATAACACAAGTATTTTAACCCGCCTTGAACGTTTGCGCTAGCTAGAACACGCAAGTTGTGTGTTCCGCCTATGTAGTGTTTACACTATAAACAAATGACATTTATATATTAAAAATTATATTTTTTGGATTTTATGTAAGAGTTAATTTAAAATTTATAAACATACATTCAAGAATAAAATTTACCTTTAACTTACTACGATAAATATATTCTGCTACTGGTACCCATTTTATTCAAAGACAACAGGTACACGATTTCTTAAGAGCGATTTCTTTTCTTTTTACCTTAAAAAAATATTTAAATTAAAAAAAACTAATTATTTGACTTTCTTATTTGTTAGATTATTTGAATTTTATATTCCATGAAAAAAGATTTAAACACAAAAGAAGGAATTCATCCTCCAGATTTATGGAAAAAAAAATATTCACATCCACAAAATGTGAAGGATGTATTTGAAAATGGTTTGAAAGTTGCCAAAAGAAAATCATATACTTTTCAATATAAGTCTTTTATCTCAACTTCTGTAATCAAAGGTTGAGTAAGGCACAAAGATTCTCTTTTACAAAGTATAAATGATATAAAATCATTTTATTGTAAAAGGTGGTGAAGAAAACCAATTTTAAATCTAAGTAGATGAAAAATTACGAAATTGGGTGAAAGAAAAAAAATGAAGGTTTGCAATTGACTGATAAAAATTTATATTTAATGGCAAAGGAATTTGCAACTGAGCTCAATATTATGAGCTTTCAAAGTAGTTTGGTTATATTTATTTTGTACCTACAGACAAATGAAAAGAGATAATAAGCAGATTTCATTCTCAATTGGGAGATTTTGGAAAATTTCCCATTGCAATTGCAGATTTATATTACTACAATTTATTGGGTGTAAATGTTGAAGTTTACCATAAAAAATAGGGCCACCATAACACGCCACTGAGTCAGGCTATTTCATCAAAAATAATTTTATTACATTTGAAACACACTAAAACTTCCATAAGTTGAACGGAAAATAAAAATTTCCAAAAAATTATGTTTTAATTTTTTATAAAAAATTTTATTAAGAAATTTTGCAATTTAACCAGCGATTTGGGATTTAAAAATCATTTATATGTTATAATGAAGCAAATATTTTATCTTTAATTTTAATTATGAACTGAATTAAAAGTATAATTTATTAAGCGATATATAATTAGTGAAAAATTAATTTTTTTTCTTTTTTCTATCTTTTGTTAAAAATTAAGGTTTTTAACTTGACCAGGTAAAAAATAAGTATTTCCTATATAATTTTTTTTTAAATTTAGCGGTTTTATGTTTTGGTTTCATGTTTGATAATCTCTCAGCCGATTGTTGTTGGAAATATTATTTTTAATATTTTGGTGAAATTAAACAAAGATTTTAAACAAAAAGCTATTTATTTACTTTGAATTGTAATTTAAATTTCTAATTATTTAAAAAAACAAATTTCACGTAGGTGTGCTCTTCGTGGAAAAAGTTCTTTTGTTCCACACCATAAAAAGAAACTCATTTATAAATTTATTTTAAACAACTATGTTATTTCTAAAGGATTCTAACAATTTAATAAATTATAACAATAGCGGACTAGCCTATTTGATCTGTCCTGACAGACAATTTTAAAACGGCCTTTTTAGTATAACAAAATAAATTAACAGCACATATAATAGTAAAATAATGTTGTTATTATTAAATGTTACAAAGTAGAAGAAATCAATATTATATAATTTTAAAGAATTATTCTAATTTTTTTTAATTTCTTATATATATATATATATATATATATATTTTTTAAAATTCACCGGCTTTTCATCTGACTTTTAAGACCGGGCCACTAGGAATTTTTCAGTTGTCCCGTCCGATCAGTCCATGCCTGTATTTCAATATACCGTATTTTCCGCAACATAAGTCGCTCCTGCGTAAAGTCACGGAAGAAAGAAATCCAGATAATTTTGGAAAACTCAACTGATAAATCGCTCCTGCAAATAAGTCGCACACGTCATTTTGCTTGCAGGTATACCAGTAGACGCATTTCACTAAACCATCAGCATCACTGCGCATTAGTCACTGCCGTTAAAAAATTTAATTTATTGTATAAGTCCTTCCTGCATAAAAGTCTCAAACGTCATTTTTAAGAAAAAACGAAAAAAAGTAGCGACTTATACGCCCGAAAATACGGTAGTTAATAATCAAAGTGAATTTAATTAATGAGAAAATCGTAATTAGCAGTAGATTTACGAAAAGATTTTACGAAATATTTGATGGATTTCAAAGTGATATAAAGTATCAAATATGTTAACTTATGTTTTATATTAAATCATTTTAGTAATAATGAATTGTTTTCAATTAATTTTGCTAAAAATTGCATTTTAATTTATTCGTCAATATGATGAAGTTCATAAAAAGTAGGTATGAAATTTTGTCCCTAAATCTATTGTTAGATAAAATATATTTCTGATATTTATTGAGCAATTAAATAATAAAACGATTAAAATTTTATAGCATAAAATGTTAGAATTTAAAAATTAGATCATTTTTAGATTTAGAATTTAATACATTTTTATAACATTTTCAAATTGCATAGAAAATCTTTTAAGTGAAATATAAAAAATAATAAAATTATAACAAGTATGAAATTTTAATTTGATGCTGAATTGGTTTGAAAGTGCTATTTGAACTATTTTTTAAAAAACTTCAAGTAAATTAAATTTATACAAGTTTTAATGAAATAAATGTTTGGAAATTGTTTTTATTTTTAGCTAATATGGAGTCAGTTGAGTTAAATACGATTGTCACTTATTTCTCATGAATATTCGTTTTCATCACATTCAAGACAGGAGAATATTTTGAATACATAAAATTATTAATTTTATATATTAATTAAGGATGTCATTAATACAAAAAGGAATTTAGATAATATAGAGAGTAATAATAAATATTGAATCCAAAATAATTTGGAGAGATGATTTTGCTGGTAATGCGATATAATTTTATATTATTTTTACGCGACTTTAATTCGGAAAACTAATTTCCTTATAAACTTATAATATGTTTATTATTTACTGGGGGTGGGGCACTTTTGATTGACTTTAAGTTGTTTTCAATTGTTTGTAAATAAAGAAGGTTATGGATTATATTTTAAAATGAGAAAGTTTCCAAAGTAAATATTTACTTTTCATTCATTTTTATCTCATCAATCTGAAAATAAATAAATTTAGTTTGCTACTTGTTTATTTAAAGCTCTGTTGCAAATTAGCAAAGTTTTAAATACTAAAAATGTGTTTATGTTTAGTTACCACATTTTTTCTTGTTGTTTTTCTTTTAAAACGTTTTTGATTTCTATATTTATTAAAAATAAATTTTTTTATGCCTTCATAGCATTAGCTGCCAAACTTCGTTTCAATTACTGCTTCGAAGAGAAGGTTCAATCCCAGAGGTTGTAGCTGGGTGGTTTCTTTCTACTTTTATCTTTTCTTTCTGTATTTTCTGGGTGATCATCAGACACTGCAACGCTTGGTTAACTGTATTTTTATAGCCTCATTACCCACTTTGAGAAGAGGCGGTTTTAACAGTGTTGAGCTCCTGGCGGTAAAGAAATTGGGCGCCTACCCTGTAAATTATATGGTTAATTTTTAAATAAAAATATACTTGATTAATTTGAATCATGTATTTTTTAAAATAAACAATATTAATAAAAACTTAATGAAAAAAAAATTAAAGTTTAAAATGTCGAGTTGAACATTTCAAGTCCTGTTAATAACCACTAAAGTACTTAAAGCGTTCTTCAAAGTCATTCTTCAACAACTCATTCTGTTGTACATACTGCGAAAAAACTCATTTATTGTATGTACTTTTGAGTTCTTGGAATGTTGGAAAAGGTGCAAACTTTCCTTGCTCTAGTTGATTGATCCAAAGCTGTAGTTTTACTTTGAAACATTTAATATTACCATTCAAGACAGTAACAACTTGATTTCTACATTGTAGTTTACGGTTCAAGTTACAAGACCCAAAGGAGTAGATAATGTTTAGAAGAAGTAACCCATTTATAATTAAAAGATTAATTTAAACAAAACAATTAATTTGGTTTATTTGAAAAACAATGTAAAATGTGCCTAAAATTAAAATAACAAAAAAAATAAACAAAAATCAAAACTTTAAAAAATTTCTAATTATTTAATATTATATATGGCAAAGGAGCCAATTTTTTTTTAACGGTTCATTTTCTTATTATGCGTTTATAAATTCTTCACAGTCGTATTGCAAATTTATTTTGCAAACAATTCTAACAGGAGTCCTTCAGTGCTCATCCTTGCCTTTCTAGTGATCACAAATCTTCAGAAAAACCCCTAACTAAATGTAACAGATTTACAAAGAAAAACGTAGCAGTGTTGCTAAGAAATTCCCATTTACAAAATTTAAAGAGTAGACAGAAAGATTTTAAGATGTATGTGCCGAAGAATAAAGGAAATACAATGGAAATTGCTAATTTAATGTTATTTTTTATATATTAATAACAAGACATATTTAATTAAATATTATTTGATTATTATATTTTATAATCTTATAGTCTAATACTTACGTGTGCCGTATGTAAATAACAATGTAATTAAAGATAATAAGAAATAAAATTATAATAAAAAAAAATAATCACAAAAAGTTTATTCATAACTTAAATTAATTATTTTAGATTTGTCTCTGTAAATTAACAGTGAAAAAATAATTTATTAATTGGAAAAAAATAAAATTAAAATTACTAGCGGAATAAAACAAATGAAATCTCATTAGAAATTGCCCAAATTTATTCCTATTGTAGCATTACTTTCAAATAACAAATCGCTTGTAAACATGAATTTCCGCAACAGCAATCTCCTGTTGACTAATTTCATACGGATTATCATAATCAAAAATATATAATGTTTATATTTTGTTCCTAGAAGTACATTTGAAGTAGTAGTGAGAAATTCAGGAACATATGGGCTGTGTATGTCATTTGGTTGGGAAAATATATTAAATGCCCATTATTGCTTATCGCTGAAATTTTGAGAGAAAAATGAATTTTCATTTTCAGTTCCACAAAAACGAAGACCCAGTCAAACAAATTCCATCGAGCACATTGCGATTCTGGAGAAAACCATCGGAAGAAAAACTCAAAGCTAGCCATAGACGAACCAAGGATAATATTTTCGGTTCTAGTGAAGTCTTATTGAAGATTAATCCACCGACAGATGCCGCAAAAATTTCATCGGAGCTGAGTTTATTTTCCGATGAGACTAATATTGAAGCGAGTTGCGATTTCAAAAGACTTTGTAATATAGAAGCAAAAAATTCTGTCGCAGTTGCCGGTTACGATAAAGCCTTTCAAAGATATCAAAATATCGTTCGTCAATCTCAACATTTGTCAAGGAAGGACAGAACACTTTCTATGGCATGTGATTCCGAAAATTTAAATCAGCATACCAATTTGAAAATGAGAAATTGTCAATCTTCCGGAAGTGTAAATACTCTGACAAGAAGTACATCCGTTGTAAATTCCAATAACGACGGTAACATTATTTTCATTTCTATTATTAATATTATTATTATTACTATTATTATTATTATTATTTTATTATTATGATTATTATTATTATTATTATTATTATTATTATTATTATTATTATTATTATTATTATTATTATTTTTATTATTATTATTATTATTATTATTATTATTATTATTATTATTATTATTATTATTATTATTATTATTATTATTATTATTATTATTATTATTATTATTATTATTATATAAAACGAATTTTTAAAGTCTTATGAAAGATGTATATAAAAATTTTTAATTTTTAAAATTTTAGGTTTAAAATGTTTTAAATTTAAAGTTCAATTTAAACCAATCAAACGAATTTTCGACACAGCCTTTTTCAAGATATCAGAGATGAAAAACAAAAAAGTCCTTATAATATTATTATTATTATTATTATTATTATTATTATTATTATTATTATTATTATTATTATTATTATTATTATTATTATTATTATTATTATTATTATTATTATTATTAATTTTCTTGTCGCATATTTTTTAAATTATAAAATTAAAATTATTTTTAGTTAAACGATTTTGGCTGCTATTAAAAAAATTCAGTTATTTTAGATAAATGTTATACATTAAAAATTTGTTTAAAAAAACAAAAATTAATTTACACAATTGAAAGTGCATAATTATTTATTCACAATAACCGGTTAAAATATTCAGATATTAAAGAGGAGTATTTATGATGTTCCATTAAAAATTCCACGAATTAATATTTAATAAAATACAATTCAAGATTTGAAATATGCTACTTTGAATAAAATGACTTATTCAAACAATATATTTTTTATCATAATTACACATCCGCTTGAGCTCATGTTTGATCGTAGTCTTCCAACCAATTTGGGGATCTTCCAATTCTGTCCAACATTTTCAATTCGCGACTCTCAGGATCAAGGTCTTTTGGTTGTGAAGGTGAAAACTCAATTTTACTTTGATTTTTGCTTTTATTGGAATAACCACTTTCTACTGTCTTCATAAATATTCCTTGAGGCCAAATATATGTATGTAACATGTTGATAGATCCCATCCTATGCTGTCAATGTTTCAGAGTTTAGCCTGATTTCAAATGTCTATGGTGTAAAGCATCAAACTCCATCAGGCTTAACATAAATGCTATTATTTATCTTAAATTTGAATATCAGTGATTGTGCAAAGGATTGACATGGAAATCGAAATGAATATCTCCAAATATGTTATGGTCTAAGATTTTCTGGAATGTAATCTATATTAATACCATTCGTTTACAGAAATATAGCGTTGTCTGCGTCACAGTCCATTTGTATGATTGTCCTCTTAACTGTTCGGTAGAGGTTTCTCCCAATACCGTTTTCCCAGGATCTATGGGTATTTCTTTTACACAAAGCAGTTCTCTCGGTCTTCTAATTTTGATGTGTGGAATGTTTTACTTTTATCCAAGAGCATTTAGAATGGTACACCATGGTCGAGAAATATGGATCGAAGGTAACCACAAATTTTTATTTCATTCTCTGATTTCAGCCTCAGCCAGATTGATAATTTACTCAGTCCACAATCGATTAAATTCAAGAACATTGTGTTGATACAATGCGTTATGTCCACTGTTAATCTTTGCCAAAGTTTCTGTACATTAAAGTACCTCTTTGTTTGTTTTAAATGCTCTGGATCGAGAGGTTTTGAAACGGATAGATCTATGTTTCTAGCTGGAAACAATGTTCGGATTATAAAAATAGGGTAATTCGTATGTCAACTCCGTGTTAAATTCAATTTTTACTTAACCCTAATAGCCCTAAAAGCAGTCATTTACATTAGGTTCAGAAATGTCACATCTGCTTCCAAAAACTGCCTTGCAGCTCTTCTGCTTTCCATAAAAGATTTTCTGGCATTCTCTTTGTCATACCCATTGCAACTCCCAAGAAACTGTGCCAACTTTGTTGAAAGTGACAGCTTTTGATTTTCCATTAAAAATGCCACAAATTAAGATTTATTTAAACAGCATTATTTTCATAAATGTAGTAAAGAATCATTTTAGAAAAAATACATAATTCTCACTATTTAGTGTGACATTAAAATTTAATTGTTATTTTGATAATAATTTAATAGTGTTTATTTTTCATTTCATTACGTTAATTTTACGCTTTAATTGTTAATAATCAAGCTTTGATCAATAATAATTAAACATCTAAATAACAAACCACTTGCACTTGCTATGCACGTCGACTGATATCTGTACCAAATGTCAATATAACATAAATAGCACGTTGTGATATGCACACAAATTACACAAAATCTTATAATCTAAATATATCAGCTGCTTACTTATCTTTCTCTTTTAAAATATGTAACCTTCCTCGTAAAGTAATACTAACAAATGTTTAGGCTCATTATTCTTAAATACACTAACGAAATTATTAAAAATTTTTGTGAGGCAAGCAAAATATGTTCATTAATAATTCAAAAACTACGGTTAGGTTGTTTTAGGATCTTGCTTATCAATTCACATATGCATTGGAGAGACTTCCCGTCATTTATGTACTTGAGTTCTTGAACATTGTCTACTATATGAATTCACCAATATATAATGAGAAAAATAGGCATGTCTCATTTCAATATTTTATGATTACGAATATTTTCAAAATTTTATAATATTTTTGTTGGTAAATATAGAATATATTGATTGGTTTTGTTGTTTTCGGATCCATTAATTAAAAATGCAGTTTTTTAAATTTTAATTATAAATATTTAAATTTTAAAACTTTTTACTATAAAATATGTTTAATAAATCAAATATATTTTTAAAGTGAATAAAAAATTTAAAAAAATATATTAAAAAAATTAAAAGATAACGCCAATAAAAAACTTTTCGTACGATATATTTCGATAGCATAGCTATCATCTTCAGGTACTCAAAACCAACTAAAAATATTATGAATTAACATTTAATTTAAACAAATTATTTTTTATTAATTACATTTTGTAATAAATAAATATTTATAAAATATATTCAATTCACTTTTAATTAATTTAAAATTTTAAAATTTTCACTTATATTCTAATTTTTTAAAAATTAATGTAATTTAAAATTTTCAATTATTTTAATAATATTAAAAAAACAAACATGATTTAACATACGTAAACTATTTAAAAACATTCAAAACATTCGTAGTCACAGCACTTTGCACGTTAATCTTTGGATCCAATGACCTTATCAGCAATGCTTCACATATCACGCGTTCCCAATAATTATTAAAACTTCTCAACAAAATTCTAAAATCAGACATTCCTATTTCACTTTTACAGCCTCTATTGTGTTCATTAATATTGGTCAAAACCTTCAATCGACAATGCTCTAGAACTCGAGTACAGAGATGACGGGAAGTCTCTTCAATGTATGTGGCATTACACCCATTACATGTAAATTGATAAACGAGATCAGAACACAATCCAACCGGAGTTTTTGATTTATTAATAAACATATTGCGTACCTTACACGAATTAGATACGATCTTATACTCTAAATTTCCCATCTGTTTACTTAACTTCCTTTTATAATTTGTAAAGCCTTCAGAGTACGGCAATACTAACACATATTTAGGCTCAATTTTTTTATATCCATTTTAACCATCACCCAGACCAACACTCAATTCACACCCATCCGAATGTTATGGTTTCGTTTGATGTTTGTAGTTTGTTTACGAATGTACCACTGGTTGAGACGATTGACTTATGCTGTGCGTTGTGGAATGAAAATGATTCGGAACATCACATGTTGGATAGAAAGGAATTTCGTAAACTTCTTGAATTTGCTACTTCAAATGTCAATTTTCTTTTCAATGATGAATGGTATCAACAAATAGATGGAGTCGCTATGGGTTCCCCTTTAGCACCAACGATGGCATCAATATTTTTGGCTAGTTTGGAAAAGAAAATTGCTTCTTTCCAATTTGAAAAACCTTTTGTTTATAAAAGGTATGTGGATGATATTTTTTTTGTATTTGAAAACCAGAAACATGTAGAACCGTTTTTGCATTTTATGAACAGTTTACATAAAAGCATTGTATTCACATGTGAAACGGAGAGAAAGTCGTCAATTGCGTTTTTAGATTTGTTAATTCAAAGCAAAGATAAACAGTATGAGACAGAGATTTATAGAAAACTAACTGATACTGGTCTTTATACTTCTCCAGAAAGCTTTTGTGAATTTAAGTATAAGAGAAATATGGTGAAAGGATTGATTTATCGTTCATGGACTTTATCTTCTACTTTTGATAATTCGGTAAAAAGTGTTGATAAATTGGTTGAGTTGTTGATAAAGAATGGATATTCTAAATCATTTTTATTGTTGATTATAACAGAGACTGTTGATAAATTGATTAAAAATCCTAAGGATCCATGTTGTGGAAAGTCTGAATGTAATTTGTCGGATGGGTGTGAATTGAGTGTTGGTCTGGGTGATGGTTAAAATGGATATAAAAAAATTGAGCCTAAATATGTGTTAGTATTGCCGTACTCTGAAGGTTTTACAAATTATAAAAGGAAGTTAAGTAAACAGATGGGAAATTTAGAGTATAAGATCGTCTCTAATTCGTGTAAGGTACGCAATATGTTTATTAATAAATCAAAAACTCCGGTTGGATTGTGTTCTGATCTCGTTTATCAATTTACATGTAATGGGTGTAATGCCACATACATTGGAGAGACTTCCCGTCATCTCTGTACTCGAGTTCTAGAGCATTGTCGATTGAAGGTTTTGACCAATATTAATGAACACAATAGAGGCTGTAAAAGTGATATCGGAATATCTGATTTTAGAATTTTGTTGAGAAGTTTTAATAATTATTGGGAACGCGTGATATGTGAAGCATTGCTGATAAGGTCATTGGATCCAAAGATTAATGTGCAGAGTGCTGTGACTACGAATGTTTTGAATGTTTTTAAATAGTTTACGTATGTTAAATCATGTTTGTTTTTTTAATATTATTAAAATAATTGAAAATTTTAAATTACATTAATTTTTTAAAAATTAGAATATAAGTGAAAATTTTAAAATTTTAAATTAATTAAAAGTGAATTGAATATATTTTATAAATATTTATTTATTACAAAATTAAATTAATAAAAAATAATTTGTTTAAATTAAATGTTAATTCATAATATTTTTAGTTGGTTTTGAGTACCTGAAGATGATAGCTATGCTATCGAAATATATCGTACGAAAAGTTTTTTATTGGCGTTATCTTTTAATTAAATCGTTGCCAAATTTATTTAATTATTTATTTATTAAAAAAATTAATTATTTATTATAATGTTATGTGGCCTCTAACTAAAATTAAATATTAAATTCTTGATTTAAAATGTTTTTAGATATTTTCCGTAAATGTCGCCAATCAGACTCGTCCAGGAATCATTATTCTCAAAAGATGTTAGGTATACTTAAAAATAGCGAATGTTGATTAACTGGTAGTTTTAGGTGTACAAATAAACGTTACTTAGTCCCAAACCCACATGGAAAGTTTTACGTTCCTTCTAAATCTCCTCCAGCCTATGACAAAAGTCTGGGAAGTAGCAGGAGAAGTCGACAGAAAGTTATTCCTTCATCTACACAATCATTTTACCAAAAATATTCTCATGGGAAACTTTCAGCCACAAATCCCACCACCAGGCACATCCCAAAGCCACCGCCAAGAAGTGATTCACTGATTCGTAGTTTTGAATTAATCTGTCAGAATCTTAAAACATCTATTTCCGAACCCCGTGGTGACAGTTTTAAAATATTTAAAAGTCAAAATGATTATCAAGCCTGGTTGAGGAACCTTCCGTATCATAATCCTGATAAAATTTCTACTTTGTTACGATTACGTTCAAAGGTTTCTAGGAGGCAATGCGTAAGTGAACTTCTTGATATCGAAATTGCAGATTTCGGCCTTAACAAAAAGAGATGTCACTCGTGGCCTTTGTTGAAACGCACAGCTTTTTCTGTGGAGAAAGACTATAATAAAAGATCGAATTCTCTATCAAGAGTAAAAAATAAAAATCCTACCATAGACAAAATGAAAGTTAATCTAGACAGTCCATCGTTATGCAATTACAGCCGGCTTTATTGTTTGAAAAACTCAATAGGTAAACAAAATGAAAAATTGTGTCAAAATACAACTTACCACAGGGATCCCATTGGGAAACCGAGGCCAGCAATGTTGAACATAAAATCTACAGGTTTTAACATTCAAAATAGACGGTCAGCTAAAAATCGTCAAAGACAAGAAAACCCTATGACATCAAGGATGACAGAATCTTGTCATGAAACGGTAAGCAATTGCATCATTTAAGAATTATTCGGAATCCGCGTCAGTTTGGAGCTACAGTATCGAAATAATTTTTACTAACGGATAGTAAATTGAAATTTTACTTTTTTTTATAATTTTTTTATTGAACACGGACAATGAACATATTTTAATGAGAAATTTTCTTCGACTTTATTTGATATAAAAATATATTTTATTCGATTTTCTTTGCGAAATTTTTGGTCCAAATATCAAGTGCCATATGGAAATGCTATGAAAAGCATTCATAAAGAAAACGTCATTGACAGAGGATTTGCAAACAGCTAGCGAGGAGCCCGAAAATTATTTTACAATCATAGATGGGTTAGTAGATAAGATACTGAAACATCAATTGAACAAAGAAAGTCTTACAGCATATTTTGATACAGAAGAAACAGTTGAAATTAAGCAGAAAATCAAAACGTTGTATGAATCTTGTCTAGTTGCTAAAGAGATAAATGCAAGGAGAGAAAATAATATGCAAGAGATGTGCTACAGTAAAACAAGAGTTCATCACAAATTAGGAAAAAATTTGATATAGGAGAGTTTTAAGGCGAGAGAGGTGATACGAAGCAGGTACTAGATATCAAAGAACGATAAATGAGACAATACTAGCTAACAAGAGACGTACGAATTTAACAGAAGGTAAATATATAGAATGCCAAAAAGTCAACACTCTGATAGAAGATGAGATAGTCAGGGTAGTATATTAGATAGTGATGCTGACTTCCAAAGTATCAATGATTATAGTAAAAGTAGAATATAATGAAGCGTAGATAAAGAGAACAAAAAAGAGAGTTGACGGAAGTTGATAAGTGTATAATGTGGAATGTAAACATATTTCTAAAAACGAATCTTACAAAAAGAAAACGAAAAATGAAATAAATACTAATATTATATGAATCGAAGAATGGCGGTACCAGATATGATAAAATTCAAAGCCGGCAAAATGTTTTATCATAATGGAAGATCAGAAAATGGAATACTTGCTTGATACGGCAGCTTTATTAAATGTAATGAGTTGAAGTAAATTCAAGAAACTGAAAGATAAGGAGCTAATAACCACAACGGATACATTGAGATGCGTCAATGATGACGTTTTTGAAACTAAAGCTAAAGCAATATTAGAAATGGAAATAAATGGTAGACAAATAATGGTAAAGTTTACGATAGTAGGTCATACGACTCTAGAGGTAATTGGTGGTATCCAGTTGAAAAGTTTCCAGTATAAAATATTCGGATAACAAAGCAAGATCACATATGCAGTATCGAAGCAAAATTTTGGAAGATAATTGCAGATATGGATAGGTTTCATAAAGTAAAGAAGACGTTAAAAATAGATCCGGTATTATGAGACATCAGCAAATTTTTAGGAGAAATCCTCGACGAAAATGGCATACAGCGGGACCTATCAAAGTTGAAAGTCATTAAATTATTCGAGAGGCCAAAGCGTGTTTAAAATCTGAAAAGCTTTTTAGGAATTTTCATCAAGGAATAAGCGAAAGTGTCGAGAACCTTAGAAGAATGGTGCGTGTTAAACAACATAAAATTGATCTGGACTAATGTATGGTATGTTACATTCGAAAATATGAAAAAAGCTTTGATGTCCTTGACGGTTTTCCAGGTTTTGAAAGAGAATTCATTCTAGATACAGATCTGAATGTCGATGACAACGTTTATGAACAAGTAATAGCGAACGCTTCTCATCCAATGAAGAATCATGAATTGGGATATTGTATAACGAGAAAAGAGTTGCTGTCATTTGTTATTTTTTTCAGCATTCCAATCATTATGAAATTGGACTTAATTTATAATAATTTTAAAAAGTAATTTTTAAATTTAAATTGATAAGATAATTTTCAGTAAAATTTTAATATGCAAATTACAGTTTAATAAATTTGTTTTGAAAAAATGTTTGTTGGAAGTTTAAAAGTTATTTTGTGAAATATTGGATTAAAAGTCAAAAATAATGTAATAATAATAAAATTTTTAATTATGAATCTTTTAAATAAAAATAATTTAGAAAATTTTTTAGTAACATTTAACATTTACAATCAGCTGTGAAGAAATTTTCTGATTAATTTGCTATAACGGAATTGTAGGAAATTAAGTAGAAAACGTTGAGGAATCAGAGAAAAACATGATTCAGACAGATGTTGCTGTTTATGCTGAAAAAAACTCCGAAAATTCTGAAGACCAGGATGTCGTCATTAAACAGGTCCAACATAATGATGATCTTGTTGACAGTAACGGGGAAGATGAGATAGAAGAACTTTCTGATAGAGAAGCTCAAAATAATCATTCGAAAGTATCACAGTCTCTTCCCAATGTAATGATTAATCTCAGATCCTTACCTTTTCAGCACACAGACAATCTATCATCAGTATGTTGAGAACGTTCAATTACATCAGCATGGTTTAAACGCCGACTAGCGAATGGAGAGGAAGTAAATCGTTCGTGACTATTATATTCACCAATTAATAAAGCTGCTTACTGTTTCTGTTGTTTATTATTTACATCATCGACTTCAAACTCGCGAGCTTCGTTTGAGTTAAAAAACGGTTTCAACAAGTGTAAAAAGCCAGAAACCTTAAAGTCTCATGAAAACAATCCTAGCCAATGCATAGCTTTTACAACATGGAAGGAAGCTGAACGAAGGTTAGCTGATGGTACTGGAATTGACGCAGTGGTTCAAGCTGAGATTTATTTGGAAAAACAACGTTGGCGAGATATATTGCAAAGAATACTCACCTGTATTAAGTTTATGGTTTCACAAAATTTGGCACTACGTGGCCATGAGGAAAGTTTGAAAGCGAATGATGATAAAAATGTTGAAACCTTTCTCACGCAGATCAAACTTGTTGCTCAGTATGACTCACTGTTGGCAAAACACATCCAACACGCAGAAGAAAATCTGAGATCAGTTTCTTATTTGTCACTGGAAATCCAGGATGAATTTATTCACATACTTGCGTCGGCTGTAAAGAACCAATTGTTGAGTGATATCAGGAAAAACAAGTATTATGGTATCATACTTGACTCAACTCCTGATCTAGGACATCGGGAACAGCTTTCTCAGGTCATAAGATTTGTGGATGTGGATTTTCAAACTAAAAAAGTAACTATCAAAGAACCATTTTCAGTTTATATCGAGATACATTCAAAAGATGCAGCAAGCCTATAGAGAGTCATCGTTGAGAGACTGAAATCTGACGGCAAACCTCTAGCCGACTGTCGACACAATGTTATGACAATGTTGCTGTGATGACTGGGTATATATTTGGCCTTCAACAATGAACATGTGACAGAACTCACAGAGCATTTTTTGTCAACTGTAATAACCAGTTTAAACTTAGCAGGAGTACACTCAGCTAAGCAGGATCCACTTGTCGTCACATTTTTTTGGAACACTTGAAAGTATATATTCATTTTTCTCTCATTCAACAATTCGTTGGGAAGAGTTGAAACAAAAGCTGTGTCTATCACAGTAAAACAGGAGTGCACGATCAGAAGTTTTTAGGGCTGCTAGAAAAATTATCGGAGGACTCAACTATGACGCTTGAAACCAGAAGTGGTGCAGAACAGTTACAGACGTGCGTGTTGAATTTTAACTTCATAGTTTTATTACATTTCTGGAATGTCATTCTTGAAAAAATCTATCGTGTACAGAAGCGCTTACAGGATCCTATTATAAATTTCAAGGAAGTAGCAACTGATATTGAATCTTTGGAGTAAGAATTTGTCAGGCTTCGTGATGATTTGAGCCAAGTTGCTATCGGAAACGCCCAATCGAAATGCACAGACTGGGGGATTGAGATAGACAGAAGAATTAAGCGACGTCGGAAGATGCCTGGAGAACTGGCAAGAGATGCAGGACTTTCACCAGAAGAAATTGTGTGCATTATGAAGAACGTATTTGATCGACTTCAACAGGAGATGTCAACACGTTTTTTACTAATAAAAGAACTGAACACAAAATTTTGGTTTCTGCTGGATGTTAAGACTCTTCCATCTGACACAGATGTCTATGCAATTTGTCGAAATTGCAAAGATTTTGAAAATTTCTACGACAGGGACATCAATGGCTACGAACTTTTCACGCTTAGTAACCGGAATGAAGTTCTAATCCTTTGATTTTCTTGTGTTTTATGAAAAAGACATATTTCCTAATCTGCGAATTTCACTGCAAATTTTATTAACAATAGCAGTTTCAATTGCAAGCTGTGAGCGGCGTTCGGCAAATTGAAACTTATTTTGTCGCATTTGCATGCGTCAATGGGGCAGGATCGTCTCAGCAATCTTGCTCTTTTTAGCGCAATTGACCAGTTTGCGACAATGAAATCAAGAAAAAGAAATCTTTTCTAGACTATGTAAACCAGTCTACGACAGTGACTGAGTGGATCATATACTATAATTTCCATAAATTTGATTCTTTAAATACAATGTTTTATTAAAATTTAAATTGTTTTCCTTATTTAATGTAATAGAAAAACCTGATTAAACGTGGGGGAGGCTGGTGCGCCAATTTTATAGTTGGTCCCCAGGAGCAAAATATCATAGCTACATCTCTGTACAATGCTTCAATCATTATCAGAATCAAAATGTCAACAAATATTATTTTTTTGTAAAATATATAACAATTCAAAATTTGAATATTTATTATTTATTACAAAATGTAAATTTAAACAAAAATTTTTTATCTAATTAATTCAATTATGTTCAATTGAATAATATATAAAAAAACTATTTTATGATTATTACATCATTCCGTACCAAAATCTGGAGAAACTGTCTTTTTGAGGATTTGAAGAAGTTTATCAACTTGGTTTTATTTTCAGGTTCCATTTAGTGGTTTTTCGATTGTCTTGAGAATAACCATTCGTATATCTATTGTAGTTTTTTGTAGTCTTCATAGCTTTCTTCTTAAACACACTTATCAAAGTATTTTTTCTTTACATCTAAGAAATTCTTTCTTTTTACGTCACTCGAAACATGACGAAATTTAACATGGTGGTATCGAGATCTTAATGAAATTTGCAGTTTATTCGGATTTTTGGAAAAACCTAAATATTGAATATGACATTTTAATACAAATAACTAGTAACATTAGTGACAAAAATACTTCGGATATTTAAGACGAATCCAAATATAATTAAATTAAATTGATTGGGTGTCCACAGAAGGAAATATTTAATAAAAATAGAAATTAATTGGTTAATAAGAAACCCGAGAAGTGTGAGAAACCCGGGCCGTCAACAAAATTATTTAATTAAGGAAAACGAAATTAGGTGACGAAGGAAACCCAGGGTAAAAGCGGAACCCGACATCAATGTAATTATTGTAAATAAATAGGTTAGATGGAAACCCCGGGAGCCCTGAAGTATCCAATTTAATTTTAGAGAGAGATCTCAAAAATGTCAAAACCTATTTGATTTACAAATTACGGGATGAGCAAACAAATCAACAAAATTGCCTGTTGGTCGAAGAGAATATTTTTCAAAAGTTCAACTAAGGTAATAATTTGAGAAGGGATATCAGAAAGTATCATTCAGTGTCAACCAAACAAGTTAAAGTCTTGAGATATCTGCATTTGGAAGAATTATTTTTTTTGAATTTGGGCAGAGTAAAGTATTGTGAATTGAATCTATATTTGTTAAGGTTGTGAATAAAAGTTTCAAGTATAATTGTGATTTATATTTTGTTGGGCCAGAACACAAACGGCTTTGTAAATGTTTAAATGAATCGGTAACACACATGCAAATATAACATGCAGATTTAAAATCGAACCTATTAAAACATCAATTAACCCTACCAAAATATGAGAGAGAAAAACAGTTAAACATAAAATTATAAACACAAAAATAAATTAAAATAATGACAAAGTGCAACAAGATTCGCACGAAATAAATATAAACATAACAAGAAAACCCAACAATTTGACCGAAAATTTGACAATTTATCAAAATGCGAAATTTCATGAAAATGAAATAAAAATCAAATAATTCGAATTAGAAATAATTCAATTAAAAATCTAAAGAAAAATTGTCAAATAAAATCTCAAAATAATAAAATTAAAGATTAGAATATACCAGAAAATTCCAAGGTCAAATTTTGTTTTATTAAATCAAAAAGAACACGCAAGGTTAGGGTCGTACAATAGGTATATAAACCGATTCATTTTTACACAATTTTAATCATTTTTTACTCGTCAAACAGTTTTTCAAAAACTTGAACGTTATTTTGAATCACGATGTAAGTGAGAGTTTTATTTGAAAACTCTCTCCACGTCGCATCCTCGCAACCTCAATGGAGTTCTGCTTGGGTGTCGGTGTGGGGGGAGCGGTGTGTTTATGCTTGTTTTATGAATGTGTCGGGTAAATTATATTTTTTTTTAATAAAATATTTATATAGCAAAAAAATTTGTTTTATATTGTCGACATTTTTCCGGTCCACAGCCAAAAACACACTACAAGTCATTAAAATCCAACATACAATTCGAAATCGTGTAAGTGCGTGGAATATCGCCAATGATTCGTGCCAGTGAAGGCGCCGGCGTGCGGAACGCAGGAGCTGGAACGTCAATATCATTCCGTATAGTGGAAGAGGGGGAAAGGGAAACGGCCTTTTGACTGTTTCCCTGTCTCCCAGTTTCCATAAACTCAACCTAAACTATATTCACATACGGCTCAAAATCACTACACGAGTAGTCCAGTGGACACTCATTAATTGATAATATAAACACAATGCGCCTAAGGCCAAGTAAAGGGGAAGGTGACGGGGAAATTGAAAATAAAATCGTTGATGGAGCCTTCAATTATTATGTCTTAAATAAAATTTTAGTTAAAAATAAATTCATAGAAGAAATGGAATTAGCAAAAATCCCTTAAGAATTTAATGTAAAAATTAACTCCATACGTTTAAAAATTAGTGAAATAAAGATTAGACTTGTAAACCTTCATACCAATAGTTCTAAATTTGAGAAGATCCCCAGTAAACTAAACCGTTACTAAAGTGTAATAAATCCAAAGGTAACTTACTTATAGATATAATAAGTAAATTTAGAGATTCCCAATAAAATAAATTATTACTAAAGCATAATGAATCCAAATTAACTTGATCATAAATATAACAAGTAATGGGAAAAGTATAATTGAATTGATAACAAAGGTATCTATCCAAATATAACACATAGAAAATCAAATTAATCCCAAACATGATGAATAAATATCCCACAATAGAAGAGTAACGAAGCCCAATAAGTCCAGATTGCCCTATAAAAGCATAACCAATTAGATTTAGGAAGGACACCATAACTAGACCATTGTAAGGTGAAGGGGTTTGCCATTTGGAACAAACATTTCGAATATCTAATCAATAACAATTATGCTTTATAAACTTAGAAGGTTACCTGATTACGCGTAGACCCAAGTGAGAGAACCCAATACTACGATTTTTCAACTCGGTTTGACAATTGTGTGTAAAATATAATGCGCTTACGCCATCAATATCCATTAGGAATCATCTCTCCGAATAATCGATTGTTATGAACGATTTAGTGAATATCAACAAAGATTTAACCACAACTAATCGGTAATGTCGAGTCAACGTTAGGTTCATTAACCCCAATAAATGACCACAGTTATCATGTTTTAGAGTCCCTCCTAATTGAAAAGAAATTAAGCTTAACTTAACATAATTACCTACATAATTACCTACCATAATCTTGTCTCGCCCAAAATGTCGTCAGCCAGTAAATCGAAGGATGCGACCATATCGGTGTAACTCCAATACTGTTACCCCGATGAGCTAAATCCATGTGACGACAATCAACTGAAAAGTTAACCATTAATTTAGTTGGAAATAAATAAAATCAATTATCTTCCAGAATATTGAACCATTACAAACGTAAAACACACCGGTACGAACTAAATTACAAGAAGGCATTAGTACATTAGAGATAACTCTACTACCAACTAAAACCAGGGTGTGCCTACCGAGTTACAGTCATCCTTCTAAGCACACCGAGAATAGTGTGAATATTGACATTTCCGCGTATAATCAATAAGCATTCCATGCACAAGCACACAGAATTCCACTAATACAATGGTAATGAGAGTGAATGAGGCGTTACACCCAGCGCGCCCACGCATGCACGGCCAACAAATCCACCACAGATAGGGGTAGACGAAATTTTCCTGCCCCGGAGCATATAAACTGGTATAAGAATCACTGATCGATCAATGCTAACGGAAAATTTTAGAACTTTAAAAATGTATAATCACCAGAACCAAATCAAAGAGATTATGATGGATAGGATCCCAGACGACGACATAGTCCTGAACCCAAGTTCACGTCCGACAAGTAAAAATTTTATTCTCATAATTTATTATTAACAACTCCGAGTCTTAACTAAGGATACCACAGCACTGACCACCGACATGATCCCAGTGAATAGTAGTTATAGCCAACCTTTGACAACGGAAACAAGTCGAATTATCCCGATTTAGTTTGACAAACATCGATTAACCAAATGAAGTTTTTCCTAATTCAATTTTTGTGTTTATTTAACTAGTTAAGCAATAATAATTGTCGGCCGGAAAACGCGTTAACCTATATAGGGAATAACTATAAATCTGTATGTCAATTCCGTATGAATATTTATTACTATTGTTCTTGATCATTTTATTTCATTATTTAGGTTATGATGTTTTCTTATTTAGCTAGATAATAAAATAAAAGAAAATAAAGAGTAGAATTCCAAATATATTTCAATTAAATGAAGAAAAATTCCTCTGAATCGTCTTGAATATAAATTTTGAATTTCACTTACTTTAGGAAATGATGAAAGATAAATCAGTACAATATCGTATGAGAGTATGGAAGCATGAACATGTTACACCATGAGTGGAATAAATAATTGGGGAGAGCTTGGGCGATTGTGGGAACTCCAAAGGTGACTATAGTGGAAACATTTGTTCGAAATAGAAACACGCCCCAACTCTAAAGCGAATAGATAGTAAATCATAGGAACAGCCCAAGCATTTTCATTATGTTTAATTTAACAATGTGAAATTAGGAATTTTAAACATCGTTTCTCTATAAAATCCAAATTCTAACCTGACTAAATAACAGCTGAAAATAGCGATCACATATGAAATATATTTGGAAGACGACTCTATAACAAAACTGAGAAACTATGAATGTATTTGTATAAAGATTTTACCCACGTCCAACAAGATCCAAAGAAACCAAATTATCGAGAAATTAAGGAGGGGCTTGAATTTCTTCGAGTAACGGCGAATTTCGTCACCTAAGATGCAACAAATTTTAATCAATTAGCTAATTTAAACAAAATTCGTATAATTCAGTTTATACAAATAATCCACTACATTTATTAGTTTGAATTAAAGTATACCAGACATCTGCATACGATTAATATTTAATTCAAGTTCATCATATCTTAAATCGGGTAAATTTACAATCATAGTGTTAATTTAGTTATATCTTGTAAATTAGATTATAAGTAGGTGAACCCGACAGATGGTTTACAAACCCGCATTTTTAAGTTCGTGCTATAAAATAATAATAAGTGTGAAAACCCCATAAACAATCTCGACCCTTGGACAACGTCTTAACTGTTTCAACGAACACACGGATAATCTATTCATGTAATCGAATTGTAGATGCATCGAGAGCCATTATTCGTTTCCCCGCACAGGCCGCTGATCGATGGCGACAGGCCATGTGGGATGCGGGCTTCACCGTGTCCCAACCGAGAGAGTCCTGATGGAATGCCTTGCGACAAGTAGAGGATGATGAGCTACCGTTCGTAGCGGTAAAACGAGAATGTTGCCGAAATCCGGCCCAGGAAATGAACGAACAGGCCCGGTCTCTCCTATCTCGGCTCGAGGATCACCAACGCCAGGTCAATCTCCAAGTAGCCAGGGCCAGGCTATATCTTACAAATGTGGAGGAAGACATAGCGGCCAGCAGAATTGCGGATACCGACGAATACACACCGCCGCACAGCCCCGCTTTCAATCATGCTGATGAACGAATGAAAGCTAGTGTCGTCGTTCCTCCGATGCTCCGTGCCAGCCGTACCCGATCGGTCTTCGTGTATCATGAGCGCTCTTACGCTCAGCCGGTCCCTGACGAATGTGTTGAGAGGCATCATCCAAACCCCCAATTCCGTTAATGACTCGAATACGGATTTCAAATTTACCATAACATTAGTGAAATTAAATTTAGGTTTAAATAAATGATTAGTTGCTTTCCAAGATTTTTTTTTTGGTTTAATACCGTAAATATTTGTATGATTAATTAAATAACTTAAGATTTGTAGACCAAAGTTAATTTCATTGTTTACAGAGATGGAATCACTGAAAATTCTACAGCAGGAATTGGAGCATGCGCGAAAAATCAACAAAAACTTCTACGAACAAATCGTCCAGCTGTCAAAAGAAATCCAGCAAACAAGAGCCACCTGGATAGAACCAAAGAAAGCAAAGTTGCTTTATCAAATTCTCACAGCAGCACAAAGGGCTGGACGGAAGAGAGGCAGTTAAATCAAAGCCTGAGGACCCAGATAAAGGGGCTAGAGGTCGCATTGTCAGCCTGCCAAGAAGGAGCGGCAGTGACATATCCCCTCGTTTTTGCTCCTGCTCAACTAGCCTACCGAGAGACAACAACAGGTCCAAAGACTACACCAAAGACTAGCGGTTATCGACCCGGACGTAAAGAGCGGGCTAAGCGCCGAGCCGCTCGAATATTAAACAACCCGTAATTGACGTATCGAAATGTGTTGTTTCTTTTCTAAAATATATATTCATTGTTATCTAAATGTTGTTTAAGGAATTTGATAAGGGTTAAATCGCAGAAAGTAATATGAGGACATTGGCATGTGTGGATGAGAAGTGTATGGGAATTTTGGATAGGAAAGATAGAATTAACGATATAAGGGGACCTAAAAACCGAAAGCGAGCACAGGTCTTCTATCGACAGCTCGTTGAACCCAGAGATCGTTCGGTCAATTACAGCACTAGCAATAGCGCTCACTTTTTGCGGACGATTTACCCACTCGAACACAGTTCCAACGTTGCCCAGCAACGGGTGCCGAGTGGCAAGCGAAAGAATATTTATATGGGGTTGTCTGGGTGACAACCATATAGTTTAATTATTGCCACCCAGTAACCCACCAATTTGAAATAAACTTTTGTGTTGGGTTAATTGAATTGATTAAATAAGGACACCAAGGAGTCATCAAGTTATGTTTGGTGAAACCCAATTGTTTCCTATTGATTTATTAAACAAAAGACGAAAATCCGGATAGATAGAATATTCCCAAATATTTGTATAGCATTATGAATGTTTTTAACTATTCCTGTTACCGTAGCTCAGGCTAAACACTCGTTTAGTGTATTAGCCAGGGTAAAAAATGCTAAAAAATGCCAAAATCATTTAAGTAGTTTAGGTACTTTAGCTATAAGTTAGCTAGTTAGTTAGCTAGACACATAAATTTTGATGACATTATTAAAATGTTTGCTAGTAAGAAAGCGCGGAGAGTATTATTATAAAATATCTAATATTCATGCACATGTAATACTAATAATGTATTCATAAAATAAAAGTAAATTTATTTTTTGGGGTCCAAAAATATTTCCCCGGGCTCTGTGTTGGCTCTCACCAGCTTTCATACATTATCTACAGATATGACAAATAATATGGAATTTTATATTTATCATTAAATTTATATTTTTTAAGTTATTTTTAAACTACTTTTAATTAAATTAAAGTTTTTTATGAATAAAGGTTATATTTTTGTGTTATATTTTTAAAAAAGTAATATTTATTAAATTTTTATTTACAGATTTTAAATATATTTTTGAATCTTTAAAAGGTTTTTATTCATAAATAATTTCGGGAAATATTATTTATGTGATTTTATTAATTTTCTCCCTGTTTATTGACTTTGACAATCTTTTTTTTTATCCATTTCTGAATACCTAAATATATTTAACTTTAAAATAATTATTTCATTTAGAAATTATGTTTTCAATGCTTTTCTTCTACCAAAAATTTGGGTAATCTATTATCACTTTCCAAATTTCTAAAAATTTTTTAAATTGGAATTTTATTAAAAATATTTAAATTTACATTACTACTCTTCTCTTCTCACATACTCATGGAAAGGTAGATTATAACAATGCGCTTGAAATATCGTCAAATTGCATATTTTTATAATAAAAATTTATATAATAAATGACTATATGATAATTTCTGTCTTCTAGTATATAACACACTAAGACCTCGCTTTGCGTCGTAGATACGTTTTGAAAAAGAGACGACACAAAGCAAGGTCTTAGTGTATAGGGTTATTGATTGCAGTTGTATTTTATTTTTTTCACCAAAAAATATTTTTCTGTTAGTAAATTTACTTAATTTCCGCCGATACCTATATTTTTCCATCATTATTTCAAGTAAGCATATATATTTTTTCTATTTATAAAATAATTATTTCTTTATGAAGACCTTTATTTATGGAGTAACTAATGACAATTTTTGAAAGATGGTGTAAGTTTTGAAAAGACGTGTATGCACGACGAACGCGTTTAAGATGTTTATTAAGAAAATATTTAAGTCTTTTGCTATAAACCGAACTGCATTGACCAGTACCATAGCCGAAAGGTTTTGGAAAATGTACCATAATTAATTTAATACATGTATGCGAATTTACCAACTGAATCTTCGAAAATCATTGATTTCGATGGAATTGTAGGCGGCTGATGGGCGAAGAACCGCTTCATGATAGGATCAAATTGGATCCATTTCATCAAATGAACTAAGTGCTATTGTAACTACCAGTAATATGACCCGTTCGGTAAGATCCTTCGGGTGAAATACAGAACTTTTTAATTAAATTACTAAAATTTTTCATAAATCTTCCACTAATAAAAGTAATCAAACTTATTGCTGTTAGATTTTTTATATTATGAAATCTTTTTCGAAAAAATTCAAATTAAAAATAACTTTACACTACTTACAATTGTCAGTGAAATAAAAAATACTTTCTGATGAGCAAAAAATGAAATCTTATTCTCAAATTTTATAATTATAAATAAATTTGTCATTGAACGAGGACGAGAGGCCAGTAAAATTATGGCCGACTTGAATAAATAATCAAGTACCCGAAAAACCCAAATGAAAATTCCGATTTTTAATATTAATTCATTTTAATTCTTTCAAAAATGGTTCAAAAATTTGGTGAATTTTCCTTGCGCTTCCGGTTTGAAAATATTTATTTCACCGTCAAAAATCCTTTAAATATTGCCACCCCTTTGAAATTTATGAAGGAAAATTTAATTATTTGTCTACTTTTCTAGAGAATTTGACTTCAAGATTTAATTCTTAAATTTTTCACAAAAAAATTTAAAATAAAGAAAGTTTAAACTTTTAAAGATAATTTAAAATTGTCAAGGTTATTAATAAAACAAATCTTATAACAAAAATAATTAAAGCAAATTTTTTTTTCCACTATAGATATTTATTTTTTAATTTTTATCAAATTTCACTTCTTTTTAGATATATTTTTAAATATTTTGTGTTAAATCTTTTTTTTGATCTCGTGGAATTATCCTATGATTTGAACCTCAAGAAATCTGTGCAATTTCCAAAAGATAAAATTATAACCATTCTATTCTGCAATTGTACTTAAGCAACAAAAAACTTTTATTTTCGATGATGGTGAAAAGTAAAATTACAAAGTGTTTTATTAAACACTGAGTTTATATATAAAAAGATTTTTAGTAATTTTCATTTTTTGTATATATGTTAGTTATATAAATACGAAATGTGAATTGTAAAAAATAATCAATGTGGTTGTATGAGTGATTGGTTTGAAAGACTTCGGGAAATTCTTTGTATGGATTCCAGAAATGCTCAAACAAAACTACAGATTCTCGAGATTCAAAACGACATATCTGACAGACGAAGAGGTATTGATTCGAATGATATTTAGTTACGTGAAGATCACACAAAGCGAGAAATGTAATATTGGTATTTTTGCAATAACCCGGGACACAAAATAAATATAAGTAACCAAGGCTTTTTTAAACTTATAGATTTTGTTACATTGAGGACAGGTTTTAATTTTAATTCAGTGTCAATTTGATCAAGTTTCATATAAAAAGGTTCGTCATTGGACAGTGTTTTAGTATTCATTTCAAGATGGGGAGTTTGACTAGAGTAGTTCATCAGCATTTGGATTATCCATTTTTTTTGTTACAACCAATAAATTTGTTTGTTGGGAACAAATAGAATTACTGCTTCCAAACTTCACAAAAGATTGCTGAAATACGAATTCTTTGATAACATGGAATTCTGGATCTCATTAATTGACTACAAATGCTACCACTAGATCTTGATCCAAACAATCTATGATGGATCATATTTAACTGATCAAATCTATCTTTTAAACTCGGTGAATTGATAACCGAATCTAAAGAATATTCAAGTTCACTGAATTCAACTTCACTATTGAACGTCAAATTAAGGACATTAAATTCTATTCTGTGCTTGCTCAAAAGATTTTTGAACTTTTAATAAAATACCAAAGAAATATAAACTTAAATATATTCAAATTTTATTTTTCAAATTACATTTCATTTTTCTATCTGACATTTTCAAAAATCACCAAACTTTAAAAAAAACATTTACAAATTTTACATATTTTTAAACAAAATTCCTAATTTACATTTTACCATATTTAAAATAAAACATATTTTTCTTTAAAAAAATTAATAAATTTTTACATTTTTAACCAATTTCGAAAAATAACAAATTTATTAAAAGGTTGCTCAGATGCTGCAGCTTCTTAAGATATTACTTCTTTGTCAGCTTCAGCCTCATCAGTAACTTGAGCAGCATCCTGAGCCTCAGCAGCTTCACCTGTTTCTTTATTAGTCTAAAGGGGGTTAATTTTATTTATAAGACCCCCAACAAATAACTTCTTATTATTTGACTAAAAATTAAAACGGTGTCCGAACATCATGTTTAATCTACTTATTTGATATGTAATGTCATTTTCAGTGGTAAACACATATCCAGATAGTTGAATCTCCTTTGTACAATGTAAGAAACTAGATTCCACTATGAATCGGATAAAATGACTTAGACCAAGCCTGACAATTCTACCACTCTACCACCAAGCCGCGTCCGATATCACAATTATTGTGTGTATCTAATCAAATGTATATAATTACATCTAACATCTTACAAACTAGACTTTTATCAGCGCTTAAAATAAAGTTTTAAATTCAAAACATGTTTCAAATTACATGCTTAACTATTAATTTTTCAATACTTTAAACAAATTAATAGCTTATATGAAATTGTAAACGAAGAAAAAATCAAAAGAGAAGTAGTTAAAAAATTTGATTACAACAAATCAATGAAATAAAACGTGTGAATGATTACTAACTTAGTTAAAATAAAGTTTCATTTATTTTCATTTCAACTATAGATCAAATGTTTCCTTATGAAACAAAAAATGCATTTAATAAAAGTAATTGAAAAATGTCAAACATAAACCGATCAAAGAGAAATAAAAAAGTAAAGAATTTTACAATTAAAATAAAATCTCAGTATCATTTTTTAATATAAAAAAACACTAATAGTTTTGAAACAAAACTGTGATGAGTCAAAGCGCCGAATATGTAATCTTTTGAGCCTTGAATTCTCCTGCGATTTGGCTCCATGACCTGAGCTTCTGGTACTTATGTATGAAATTTTATGTGGCAGAAACATGATGTTAAGGCGAGTTTATCGGGTAATTATGCCAGATTCACAAGTTTAAAAACCGGCCTCCCGTAAACATATGCTCATTTGAATGGCTGGTTTACGAAATTAATGTTTTTCATTGTAACATTATCAAACCGTTCATTGTAACTTACATATCTAAATTTAAATGCAATTTAAAACAAAACTTTAATCTTTTAAGAAGTTTTTTTGTTTTTCACCTCTGATTTCTTTATAAGTGACATAATATTTTCTACAAAATTTGACTATGAATCAGATTTATTTAACGTATTCATAATCAAATTTTGTAGAAAATATTATAAAACTTTAATCATTTATAATTAATATTTTAAGTTTATAACCATTGAATAAAAGTTAATTATTAACTAAAATCTCGAATTTATTTAAACAAAATCAAATTAAAAATATTTCTTAACATATTAAACAAAATAATTACGAAATAAAATAATTTTCTTGTTGAATATTATTTGTATTGGTAAATAATATTATAATTATTATTTCACCAATGCAATGTTCTATTAATAATTTCAAAGTTAAATTGATTGCTCATTTAAAACAAAAAAAAATATTTGCGATATGGAGTAAGCTGTAAAAGCTAATAGGAATAAAAACACTGAGAATAATAATTGTTGGATCAGTAAAATCGATAGTTTGATCTCTGATCAGAATTATAGATAAAACGACTCATTGTTCTCAGACAACCGCATCAGTGTCTGTCAGAACTATAAATCAACAATTTCATATCATTACACAGAGTGCATTAGCAAATGGGAAAATAATGAATGATCCCAAACAAACAAACCTCAACACTCCATTAAAAGTGCCTCCATTAAGTGGCAATCATTGAATTTCCTTGTCCATAAACGACAATGTTGTATCAGTTTCCGGCTGATGGGGTGATCTATCATTGCGTATAGCGATTGACGGAAACCGGTTGTGAAGAGTGAGATGGACAAAGAGTATTGAAGCAAGCGTAAGTGAACAGAGAAAATTGATGCGATAGAGATAACAGCCAAGTCAACAAGTCTGCAAAATCAGGTTTGTTAAACAATAGAAATTATTAGCGCACTAATCCATATTCAAACAACATTTCTGGCTTGGCCTGTTGCTACACTTCGATTGTTGCTGCTATCCTGACCGACATTACTTATAGAACTCTACGGACATAGGCATTTTACCAGAAATTTTCATTTATCATGTCTTCCGTTGTGATACAATAGATCTCAAAACTTCGTTATCCTTCGCATATTACATTCATTTTGCCCTTTGATTGATGGTTAAATTGAACAACGAAACAGAAATATAAATGAAATTAACAACAAATAAATATAGAAATAATCCTAATTTGAAAAACCTTTTACTTTATTTAATAATAATAATAATAATTATTATTATTATTATTATTATTATTATTATTATTATTATTATTATTATTATTATTATTATTATTTTAAATAAAATTCTTCATTTTGTTTTGTTCACTGTTGGTATGTTTTTGTTTTTTTTAGATTTGTTTTATTTTCAAAAACTACTAGAAATAAAAATTTTTATAAAAAATTGTATATATACAATTTCTGTGATTTTGTTTTGTTGATTGAATTTTTACTTGTTTCTGATATGCCTGTTGAATTATAAATATTTAAAAATAAAAAAGACCTCATAAAAAATCTTTTATTATCCTTATTATTAAAAATATTATTTTTTGCTTATTTCAAAGATTTGTAATTTGGATATGAAATAAAATAAATGATTATCCCAACATTCAATTAGTATCAATTAAAACAAAACTGGATTTTCTAAAAAAAATTTAATAATTAATTTTTTTTCAATTATGTTTTTTTTAAATATCGATTTCGTTTTAACTCATTCATAAAAATAAACTTAAGAGAGAAATCCGGAAAAATTTGCATTAACTACCAATTGAAGCGTTATAACAACGTAGAAGTTTGCATGCTGCCACTGAGAAGGCATATCATTATAGAAACATGATTTACCAATATATTCACAACTCCCTGAACATATTTCCCATCCTCTATTTGACACACTTGCTTATCAAAGAAAATCTCAGCATCCAGTGTCTTTTTTGTACCTATCTAGCAAGTGCTAATTATCATCATCTCCGTCTTCCAGATGCATATCAATTATTAAAGGTTGTAATTAACGATAACTTTTCTTCTGTTAGGGATAAATGAGCTTAAGCAGGTTTGATTTTGGAAAGTCATTCTTCTGCAATCAGTTCGTTGCAAGCATGGATAAATCACCGGATCATTGCTACTTCAGACAGATCATCTTGATTTACTACCTTACCCCGGTTTTGGTCACCCGGAAAATCTCTTGCTGTTGCTGTCTTTATTTTATTGACAAATAAATCTTTACAACTTAAGAATTATCCTAAATTAAACGTACAAATTAATTAGTTTTTTTGATTTACATTTCATTGTTGTTTTGTTTATCAACTAACTTGTAAGAAATAAAACAAAAAAACAAAATAAAGAAAAAAAATATAAGAGAAAAATTCCAATTAAATTAAATTAGATTAATAAGAATTTAGAAATAATGTTTTTTAATAAAAAGCAATTTTTTTATTTTTAAAAAAATAATGAAATACAGTGAAGAAAAGGGGGAGGGCTTTGGAATGGTCAAATTGTGGCTACTCAAAAAAGGTAATGAAAGAATAATTTGGTAATTGTTTTAAAAATTTGACAATGGTAGAAAATAATTTTAGAAGAAATGAAGGTTCGGGGTGTACTAATGTTCTAAATCATTTCTGTCTGAAGGCATTCAGTAGACTTGAATCTAAGCAAAGTCAATTCAAATTTATTATTTTATGACAAAAAAACAAAAGCAAAATTTTGTCGAAAATATTTTGAAAATTATTACGATGATAGGTTTATAAGGTGGAAATGTCAACAGTGAGTAGGTAAAATAAAATCAGTGGTAACGCTTAGCCAAATCCTCCATGACTTGATTAAGCATAATAATGTAGCATAAAATTGTAGATAAATTCTGGACTTGTGGTCTTATAAAGGTCTATAACGAAAGTCTCTCCATGAGATCAACAGTTTGCAAATTTCCCATTTAAAATCGTTTGAGCAATGAGAATGACCATCATTCTCAAATCGAGTTATTTTACTAACATAGATTGCAGCAGTAGTCTTCGACCTTTTTTAGCCTAGCGCCAGCTTTCACCATATTTCCATCTATAAATAAGCCTGACGTCCACCTAAATTATAAAAATACTAATTAAAATATAATTACTCTGTTTACTGACAAGATAGAATGCTATATGACTGATACAACAGTTTTAGAGATTTCAATCTCATGCAATCCCATGCACTTGGTGTTTTTGATGCCCAAGTCTTCATGTTTGGTTTCAGGTGGGTTAAAATCAGTCTCAAATAACTCTTCTTAGCAATATCCATATTGTCTCTTTGATTGTTGAGGAGATTAGTTAAAGTACTGAATTCACACTTTACTAGGTTAAATCTGGGAAAACCCAAAAGAAACAATCTCATTTTCTGCCATAGGTTTAGGTACAGAGTGGACATTGGTTTGTGCTACTCTATTCGGGTATAACTACCTTTGATGTAACGGACGCTGGCAACCTCATCATTCTGCACCTCCATCATATTTTAAAGGATTTCAGGAGCTTGTCAAATTTATCAATGCCATCAACAAAGATTTCTTCACTCAATAACTCTAGCATGTAGAAAAGGATAAAACTTTCACAGAATGGTACTTCTAAATAAATGTGACCTTAGGATCAATTAATGTCACAAGTTTTCCTTGAAGGTTTAGATTAATATCATTGAATTTTTGGAATTCTCTTGAAAGGTATAAATCATCTTCCTTTGCAGCTTTCAATTTATTACAAAACATTGAAGTTTCAAAGAAATAGAACTCGATGCCAAACAATTCGGTAAATCTGACCAAGCAGTTGCCCTGTGACAACCATTGAACTGCCTTATAAATAACAAGTCGATTATGTTGTTCATTCTTTACTGACCCGCGTTTTTGCAATCAATTGCTCTTTCAAATTTACTTCCATTTTATTAATACTTCTCTGAACAGAGGTTTCACTTAGCGATAATACGTTGAGCGTTTTTGCACGAATCTGGTGCGTTACAGTTTTAATAGGATCTCGAATGGCTGGTAAGATGAGTACTTTTGTGATATTATGAAGTTTGCCGCACTTTGCTATGAGTTGAAAAACAAGATAGGGTACAAGCAGTCAGTCTACTACTTTTGTATTACTCTTTTGAAATATTTTTCGTTTCTTGAATTCCTCGAGAAGATTTTTAAAATATTCCTGTAGCGTATCATTTCTGTTTGTGATTGAAAGTGTGATTGAAGGCTTCATATCCATATAAGAGATAGTCCAACGAATACTAACGGAAACACTTCCTTGGTGGCATATCTTTATTCTAAACGTATTTATAAAGTTTAAAAAACGATGGACAGTCATTATAGGAATAAATTACTTCAAAAAATCTAACTTACCGATTTCAAAGTTACAACAAAAAGAATTTGAACATATAATCCCGTTGGAATTTTATATTGAGATCATCTGTTTTAGTATATTATAAATAATTGGCAGATTGAAACAAAATTGAATATAAAAAGTGAAAAAATGAAATATATTTTTTTGCTCGTCACACTTACTTGACAAATTTTGCAATTGTATACAAAATACACCAAATCATTATTACTTGAAAATGTTTTGTTCATTAGTTATTTTGATGAATGCTGATAGAACCGGGTGTATTTCGCATTTCTCCCTTGATTCTGACGGAATGCCGCTGGTAATTATGTGTGTCTGCATCGAGCAGTTTACACATCTTTCTGTTTATAGCAGATTGAATTTGGAAATGGAGTATACAACGGCATGCATTGACATTGGATTAATATTAAAATTGATTGTGTTTTAAAAATATTGAAAGTATGAAGATTATTGGTCCTTTTAAGTAAAATAAGGCTCTTTTATTTTTTCCCCTTTCAAAGTACTTTTGTTTCTGTTTTCTGATGATCTTGAAAATGTTATAACTTCAATTCTCTTTGGTAGTAAGTGCATTATTAATGTTGAAGACGCCACATAACTGTACAAGGGCAATTTAACCTTATATTGTAAAGAAAACTATAATTCAAAAGCAAAAGCAAAATTCTATACATAAAATATTTATTCACTATTGTTAACAACCTTATGTTAAGTTTTAGGTAGCTTTTTGATTCTAACTGTCAATTAATCCATAGGTTACGAGTACAAAACTAGTTTATGAATCATTTTCCGTAAAAAAGACAATACGGTGGCTGAAACAACGGGTAATCAGTAAAGTGCATATCAGGTCAGTTTCGTGGAGGCCCAATGACGTCGTAGTCTAAGTCATCAACCTTCAGTTGTCATCAGTGTAAGACATGATCTTGTTCAATTTTCGATGTTTCTTTTGATGTGTTCAATTGCGATTGATGTTGCTTTGAGGTAAACTTTAGTTTAGGAGGCATGTGGGTGTAATGAATAATAATAATAATAATAATAATAATAATAATAATAATAATAATAATAATAATAATAATAATAATAATAATAATATACGATATACAATATAATTTAAGTTTTGATAAATATTAGTTTTTGCAAAACCCGGAATAGGGTCTCTCCTCATTTTTCTTGAATGGATACTTTATGTATTTAGAGTACCTTAAAATCATGGAAATCTGATTTAAGTGATTGGTCACTGTTGGTTTGGGGACGACAAATTGGTTTACAATTTCTCGAGTTATAAAACATGTTTTATCAATTGACTGTTGCAGGTCATTGTCAACATTTAAAGGTTCACGAGAATGTATATTATTTACATGGTTGAAATGACAAGCTTTCAAACTTTTAGCAACTTTCTACATAAACATTTCAACGAGCATTTGCGCCACCACAGAGTGTTTCAACCATCAAATTGTCAAAACTTTCACTTGTTGTGAAATTTAGTTTTATTAACAGGCTCAAAAGTCATGAATGTCTATGTAAATATTAAATGCAAGTGATACTTTATCCCAGTGTACTGAATGTCTACGAACATAGCTCTTTAGGTTTGGCATAAGTATATATAAATTCATTCACCTTATTTCTCCATGTATTTTCTCTATTAGATTTTCAATATATATTTGCAATATTCTGAAAATAATAATTGATAATTAAAAATAATAATAAATAATGATAATTAATAAAAACAATAAATAAATTATCAGTAGTAATTAATAAATAATTAATATTAATAATTTTTAAAAATTAAATTAAAATTAATATGATTTTCAAATGAATAAAGAAAATTGATTCCGAAATAAAAACTTTTTCGTTCAAAAATTCTAGGCAAAAAGGCAATTTACTGAAACTTTAAAATTAATTCCGCCGACTTACATTATATTTAATTTATTTTCATTATGACTTTTGATTAACGATTAATATTTCTATGTAACACAAATTTTCTGAGCTATCTTTATTTAATTAACACTTCAGAAATATCGACATTAGATAATGCATTTTATTGAAAATAAGATCTTAAAATTGAGAAAAAAATATCACTTGATTTAAACAAACAATTAAATAATTACACCATTGAGCACAGTTAGTATTTCAAGTTCGTTAAATCTCTGGACATGACATATTTTTCATTTAAATAATTTTTTACAAATCCTCGAGTTTCAGTTACGTTCGAGTTGGGATACCAGGCAAGGGTGCAGATCCTTCACACTTTCTTAATGTGTTGCACAAATACTTCAATTTTTTCAATAATGATAAATTCTATATTATACAATCTATATAAAAATTATTTTGCATTTACTCACTTCGAAACTTTATTAACTTTTATAACTCATAATTTTGTATAGTTCTTAATAATATAAAATTTCAAAATCGTGGGAACAAATAAAGTGAGAAAAAATTTACCTAATAAAAAAAGGCCCCGGAAATAGTTTGCCTATTTATTTATTAATTCGGAAATAGGAATTTCCTGTTGCTATTTTTAGAAAATATAATTGTTACTATAAATAGTGGTTTTATTTTATGATTTTATATATAAATGTTACAAGTGATATATATATATATATATATGTGTGTGTGTGTGTGTGTGTGTATTGTAATAGATTTAATACTATAAATAAATATAGATAATATATAATGCTCAAATATTTACCAAATAAAAAATTAAATCAAATTTTCATGTTATATAGGTAAATTTACTGCCATTTAACACGTGTTTTAACCACTGAAATCCAAAATAAAATCCACAGTTCTGCAAAGAGAAAATTCATATTTTGGAAGATCTTTAAGACCGTTTTTTGAACAATATTATTAACATGGATGAGACACCACATTCTCTATGTTCCCCAGTCTAAACTGTATTCTGGAAAGTGAAAACTGCTTGAAGTTTGTTCTAAGAATATGGCGTTATCAATGAGTCACCAAAAGGTACACATGTTGACTGTATTGTGATGTGTCAATGACATTATTCTGGTTGATTTAGCAGAATGTGCAGAATTGACACCAAAAACTGTACCAAATTGCTGCATAAAACAAGGAAACTCCGAAGAAAACGTTGGGTGTGTGTGCTCTTTTACTTACACAAGCGGTGCCCAACTAAGAGTCAGCGGGCAAAATAAGGCCCGCCGAGACTTTTTCAAATGCCCGTAGGTGTTTTTCTAAAATGGGTTAAAAATCAGCATTACAATGTATAATTTTTCAAACGCATTTTTACAATTTTCAAACTTTAAATTTAATTTAATTAACCCAAACATATTTGTGCAATTATTTATTAAATAGAAATTCCAAGAAAATCAAAAATTTTCCAACTTAAAATTAGAATTAATTAACTCAAACATTTTACAGGTTAAAAAAAATCAATTTAAATTAGTAGAGCAAAAAAAAGAAATAATTTTACAATAATTTTTTTAGTTTGCTATTTTTTGAAAAAATTTCCCTGCAAAGGCTTTTTAATTTAAAAGTTGCCCACTTGATAAAAAAAGGTTGGGCACCTCTGACTTACATCATAACATTCATATTTACACAAGTGCATCCAGGCATTAAAGCGTTTGAGTAAGTTATATATTATTGAGTTATTATGATATGGAAATCTCATGTGACAGATTCCGACCGAATTTTGCCTTGTTCACTAGTGGTCCAACTGCTTTGTTCTGCGAAGAAACCCAGATACAACTCCTACATTGAATTATTTACTGTGGTTTCCTACGGAACAAATAATAAAATTACACAAAAACTTATTTAATGGACAAAATTCATTGTATCAAAAAAAAGAATAAAAATATCACACTATACTCCAATAGCTCCACGTCTTTTGATGAGACTAATGTAATGTTTAAAAAAATTATAAATTATTGAGTTGTCAATATATAGAAATACATTTTTTATTTATAATAAATTTTTAATGCCAATTTAACTTCCTTGTTGGTCAAGTCATTCTTGTGGGTAAAATTGAGAATTGTGGATTTAACGTACTTTCTTATTCTTTTTACAGTCTGAACATGGATTCATTGAACTTCTACTTGTTCATTCATCTCAAGAAATCCCTGAGAGGTCAGCAGTTTGTCAGAAAAGACGATTTGAAGTATGCGGTAACGAATAAATTCTCTATTAGCAATATACAACCGAACAATTATGGTAAATCGATTATCTGATACTTTGTGATACTCAGATAAGTGAGTAACAAAATAAGCCCTTGCTGCGAAGTAATAATTATATTTTTGAAAAAAGTTTCGATTATTACCTTTGTCAGCAAGGGCTTATTTTGTTACTCACACATTTGATATATTAATTTATGCTGCTACCAAGGAATCACCGTTTTATACTTAAACTTGTAAAGTGTAAATTGGTTTGTAAAACGTTTCGTCTGGCATTTTCCGATTTGCTAAAACAACGAAGAGTTGAAAATATTTTATAAGGTATACATAGGCTTAAATAGACATTTTTTTGTAAGGAAATTTTTGTTGGAATTATTAATTCATCTGAGAAAGCGATTATTTTAGAAATCACAATTATAAATAAATCTTATTAAAACTATTTTTTTAAATTATTTATTTAAGTCATTGCATTTTGAACTGTGTCCCAACTATATAATAATTTTCAGAACCGACAATCTATTAAATATGAATGTGACAATGTAAATTGAGCAAAATATTCAAAAAATAAAAGATTAAAAATTTTAAAAATTGTTTATATATTTTTAATCCTATTAATAATCCTATGAGAAAAGCACAATGAAATGTAGTTTTAATAAAAAATATTTAATTGAGTTAAAACATTTTCAATAAAAATTGCGGTAAAAGGTATCATTTAAAATTGGCAATATGTTATAGAGTTTTTTTAATAATAATAATCTCGTTAATTAATCTAAAATAAGTGTATAGAAAAGTAATAAATCTCAAACTGATCTCTCCTTGCAGATGGCTAACCTGTTGTAAAACTTAATCTCAGTATGAATAGGGGGAATTAATTATTTACCATGACTCTTGTGCGTTATTGTAGATGGTAAAATATTTAAGGTGCTGTTGACTATGTTCTCGGAAACCTGTTCCGGGTTGCACATCCAAGCTCTACCCATGAAAACAACGCGACAGTCACCTCATCCAATATTCATTATACTACAGTCGGGGAAACAATAGGTGGCCATGTCACGATCATACAATTGGATTTAATTCTTTCTCCCAGCCTTGACTGATATGTTTTTGTTATTCTTCATTAATTGTTTTAGAAAATCAATTTAATTTCTTATTTTTAATTTTTATTTCTTCTAAGAAAAATATTTTCAAATATTTTTAAGAAATCTTTAAAAATATAATAATTATTATCAATTGGAGAGAAAAAAGCCTAGATTTAAAAATCAACAAAAAAAGTGCTACTGTAAATATATTTTCTAGTTTTAGTCTGTAATTTCCACAACTCAGCACAGAGGAAGATTGGGAATTCATCATCCATAAATGGGATTTAATTAAAAAGAAAATTCATTGAACTAAAGTAAAGGAAATATTAGGTCCCGATTTGGTTGCGATTTCTCCATGGAAAAAACACTGTTGAAACGAATATAAGTGAAGCATAACGAACAATCTAAAACAACGGAATTTGAGTCTTTGATATAGAGATTATCATAGAAATTCCTGTTTCTGTCAGTAGCTGCTGAATAGAGGTAAATGGCATTTATTTTGATAAAGGTGTTAAATTTGTCTATAGATTAAATATCAGATATTGAGAGAAAAATCAATATTTTTTGTTTAAATCAAAGAACACTTTTTTACAATTGATGTAATTTTAGTATTGCTCTTTTAACAATATCTATAATATTATTTATATACCATCCACTGAACTTCAAAAAATCTATTATTATTATTATTATTATTATTATTATTATTATTATTATTATTATTATTATTATTATTATTATAATTATTATTATTATTATTATTATTATTATTATTATTATTATTATTATTATTATTATTATTATTATTATTATTATTATTATTATTATTATTATTATTATTATTATTATTATTATTGTTATTATAATTATTATTATTATTTTTTATTAATATTATTATTATTATTATTATAATGTTTGAGTGGGAAT
Organism: Schmidtea mediterranea; assembly: GCA_022537955.1. Taxonomy (NCBI): domain Eukaryota; kingdom Metazoa; phylum Platyhelminthes; order Tricladida; family Dugesiidae; genus Schmidtea; species Schmidtea mediterranea. Next base: position 229,704,913 of record CM039680.1, read on the forward strand.
TTTTATTATATAAATCATTGTGCAATTCTTTACGAAGCTACTACTCAATGAAGGTCTTACAACATTTTGAGGTTATATGATGATGCTTTAAGTAGTTGAAGCATATTCTTTTATCTTTCACAAATCTGAGTTTCATTGATTTTATCACCTCTTTAAATTCTTTACACTTATCTAAATAATACATTCGTTTACATGTTGAGCTTTCCAATTTCACTTCTTGAAATTTTTTACTTATTCTCTCAACTTTTGTGTGGTTTTTATCTGTAAGGTTAACTAAATGGATCCGGTTTTGTTGTCTACTGCCTCTTCCACTCATTCCTTTTATTGTAGTCAGTAATAGTTTATAAATTTTAGCTTGTAAATTAGCTCTTCCTTGTTCTTCTTCTTCTTCTTCTTCTTCTTCTTCTTCTTCTTCTTCTTCTTATTATTATTATTATTATTATTATTATTATTATTATTATTATTATTATTATTATTATTATTATTATTATTATTATAATTATTATTATTATTATTATTATTATTATTATTATTATTATTATTATTATTATTATTATTATTATTATTATTATTATTATTATTATTATTATTATTATTATTATTATTATTATTATTATTATTATTATTATTATTATTATTATTATTATTATTATTATTATTATTATTATTATTATTAGTATTATTATTAGTATTATTATTATTCATTTTTTGAAAATGCTCATTGGTTGAATTTAATTTTTATTTATTAGAAAGTATTTCAAATGATTCCATCATGACAATCTGCTGAGAATATTCTGTAATGCAATATTTAGTTGACTTGATAGCTAAATTCTGTGGAAGAGTAACAGTTTTACCTGTTTGCAATGCCCAACTGTAGACTGGCCCCCGGCGGTTCGACTGATCAAAGTAATCACTGTGAGACCCATATAATTGGCATGATCTCACTGTGAGCTGCTACGATACGTGCTCAAGATCCTGAGTCTACAAAAGCCGGCAGCAATTAGTATTTCAAGCACTGATGTTTCTGTGAGATTAATGCTGTGAAAATTGTTAGGAAATTTTCCCATGTTGCTAAACGAATTGACTTTTTGGTTTTTCGTGAGTTTTCTTTTCCTTTTTTCTAAATAAATATTAAATTGAATTAATTTTAATAATATTTTTTGTTGATTTTATTACTTTTTTTTCAAATCTTGAAAAGGAATTTTTTACGATTTTTCACTTTTATTGAAGGCAATGAAGACATTCTAACAGGGAATGGAAGCCCAATTATGTTTTATTTAAATATAATGTTTAAATAATCTAATATTAATATAATCGCAAATCATAACTATCAAAAGCCGCTTTAATTATTTTTGGAAAAGAAATATCTCCTCAAAATCATTGATTTCAAAAATTTCATTTAAAAGTGCTTTACAATGTTTGTGCACAACCATACAGCACATTTAACACATTGATATTTCGAATTATTTTTGCATTCTTTTCTCGGAGTTGTATTAGAGGACACGCAATACCTTCTTTGAAAACTTTCCCTTGATGTAGTTCATGTAGTAAAATATCTTGACCTCAAAGGTAATAAATATTCTGTAGTTGATCTGCCCGTTAAAGCTTTTCTTTGCAAGACATAGTTTCCAATAATTTGATTGGTTGAGGAACTTTATAATTGCGCAGTTAAATTGTGGAGTTGCTCTTATTTTTGAAAGTGACTTGTGCATTTTGAGAATAAAAGGCCATCAAATGAAAGAAAAGCAATATAACACATTCAGTAAGATAACATATCAATCAGGTTTACTGCACCCACAAAAGTGTTATAATCCTGAATTCTGACAGGTTTCATTATTTCACGTTGAGATTTATGGTCAATTTTGTCAATTGAAACCATTTTTGCGTCATGCACAGTCAATAACATGTATATATCCCGTGAAACAAACTTAATATCAAAAGCCATAACTAAGCCCCTATAAGCGTGAATTTGTTCATTTTTATGCAATTTAAAAATTAAATTTGGCATTCCCACTCCATTATTCCTACTTTTTCAACCTCACCATTGTTGTTTTTATATAAGTAATGAAATAAAGAAAAGCTTGAATAACAATTATCTAAGGAAGTTTATTTAAGTAAGGCCTCATAGATGAAGACACAATGGATCAAAATATTCCTAACTTTTCATTATGTCTGATTTCTGTATCACTGTATATAATCAAGAATATACTTATATTCGAAATCACATACAAAATCTATGGTGTTTATTTGAGATGTATTGTTTGAACCTGATTGTTTCTTTCCATAAAATGAGGTATTTGACAACATAGAGATTTTGTCTGGTTGTAATTGTATCAGAAAATCTTTTCTGAAGAATCTCTTGATTTCGATCTTTTGTAAAAAGATCTCTGAATATTGATGTAAGAACAACTGAATCAAAGAACCAAAAGTCTTTTATTCGTTGTTTATTGACTGAGCTCTAACAACATTGTCGCAGCAAGAAAAAGTTAGTTCTTCAATTACAGTTTTTCTTTATCTATCTTGATGGAATTGGCTTTTCATTTTGATGAAGGTAAAGGTGTGTTAGAACCATGATTTCACAGTGGAAATTTTTTCAATTATGTGTTGGATTAACTTCTGTTTCTGAAACAGATCTTGAATCGAAAATAATTTCAGAAATTTCACACGAAGAAATATTCAATTGAGAACATGTGGTTGACATATTGTAAATCTTTGTTGTAAAATTAGAAATAGTCCATAAAACGTTGTACGATATAAACAAGTAAATATTTACAATGTTAGTTTATGGTGAGGCACTGTATTACCTTTTGTTTTTCCACTGTTATGATTTATTAGATATTTTTTTAGTATAAATTGACTTAGTAAATTATTTTAATTAAATTAATTGCAAATAATTTCCTATTATATACACGTTTTTGTTGGGTTTGTTTACAATGAAATTCGTGCTTAATGAAATTGCTAAAAATGTAAATATGCGATTTGTGAAAATTAAATTATTTTGTTTTAAAAAACTGAAAATTGGATACCAAAATAGACTTCAGAATACGCAATTATTGTAATTTTAAAAATAAAAAGAATTTAAATTTGACCTTTTTTTAATTTTCAGTCGTAAAACAATAAAAGAATAAAAAAATATATCAAACCCGTGTATCCTATAAGCCAAAAATATATGTTGACAAAGATATTTTTTAAGTAGGCTCAATTCAAAGTCTTTATTTGAGCTTTATTTCTATGGACGGATTTTTGATTAGCTACTTAATTTGGGAAAATTAAATTTTTTTTGACGAACTGAAAAATAGATTATGATGTTATAATAAATAAAATGAATCAAACTCCGTTTTTAAAAATAATATTTCACTGAAATATGCTAAAATCTTGAATTTTAAAAAAAATTTAAAAAAAAATTGTAATATATTTTTAATTTGTAGTCATAAATAAATAAAATAAACTAAATAATAAAAAATATCGATCTAAGTTTCCTATAAGACGTATTTATATTTTATCAAAGATCATTTATAATTAAGGAGAACTCCAAATCTTTTTTTTAATTTTATTTCTACGAAAGAATTTGGGAAAATTATAGAATTTTAAAGAACTGGAAAATATATTATGATGTCATAATAAATAAATTGTATCAAACTGTATCTTATTAAAATGATATTTCACCCAAATACGCTAAAATATTGTATTTTGAAAAAATTAAAAAAAGAAAAAAAAATTTATTTTTAAATTTTAGTCACAAAAAAAATAATAAAAAATATTTCGAACTAAGTATCCTATAAGCTGAATTTATATGTTTGTAAAGATCATTTATAATTAGGGAGAATTCCAAATCTTTTATTTCTACTGACGAATTTGGTAAAATTAAGGAATTTTAAAGAACTGAAAAATGGATTATGATGTCATAATAAATAAATTATATATAACTCCATTTTATTAAAATTATATTTCACAGAAATACGCTAAAATATTGTATTTGAAAAATTTTAAAAAATAAATTAAAATTTTTAATTTATTATTAAATTGTAGTAATAAAATAAAGAAATAAACAAAATAAATAAAAATAATAAAAAAAAACATATGGAACATAAATAACATCAATTAGGTTACCTAAAATCCATTCGTGTGTTAAGGAGAATGGAAGGATGCCGTAGAGAAATCTCGATGCATCAAGTAAACACGCCTTAAAGATAATGCACACACACATACGAGCACACATACACAAAACATTAATTTCAATTCTGCCAACGACAGCAGATGGGCTGTTGCTCCGATAAATCAGCTGCATCAAGTCGCACTGATTGGCTTGGAATTATGATTGTCGCATATTTATTGGTGGCATTTCTACTGAGCAGTTACTAGCATTATCAAATGAATACCTCTTACTTCAATTCAACAGAAATGTTATCGAAATCGTTTTCTGATAACATGAAACCGGATTTTGGGCAAGGATTAATTTACAATTTCAACTACGACCATTTGACGGCCATTGCGTTGAGATTGGCAAACATTTTCCCATGGCAAAATATGTCGGCTCCTTCTCCGCAATATTTGGTGCCACCTTTCAGCAATTTGAACAATCTTTCTCTTTGGCAAAATTTCCAGAAACCCGATGAAAAATATGCCGATTTCGAAATCAGCGAGACGAAACATTTGGCTACATTGAAAGGTAATTTTCTTAATAATTTTTTTTTATTAATTAGTCCGTTTTTTAAAAGTTTTTCGAGGGAGAGATTTTTTTATTGGCAATGAGAATTTCATTGCAAACTCACTCGTTTGAAGAGTGATTTTGGTCGCCGGATACCCACGGCAACAACTGAGTCGTTGTCTAGCTCATTGAAATTCTAAGCACACTTATGTCACACTTCAAAATTTTTTTTTTATGAACAACGCTTTTAATATTAATAATTAAAATGTTTTTATTTTAGACGCTGAAATATCAAAACTTCAATCAGTAGACCCAACAAATGAAGCAATCAACCTAAAAATCCTCACTCTACCAGTAGCGAATTCCAGCAGTAATTATCAATCTCCTGTTTACAGTGATCAAGACGAGAAAATGAGCAAATCCTCCAAGCCTGAAAAACTCATTCAATCGGGCCGAAAACGTCGAAAGTCGGGTTTCCAAACCGGTGTCACTGTCGGTTATACATATGAAGCGTTTTTTATCAGCGATGGAAGATCGAAAAAACGGAAATTCTCCAATTCGATTTCCGGTATTTCAAAATATTCTTTTAAAAAAGGCAAAAAAGATCCCGAATCGGTGCCAGCTCTGACGGTCATTGAAGAAGCTGCAGAAAGCACTACGAAAATCCAAAGATTTGTCTGTTGTGAATGCGGAAAAAATTATGCGACTTCGTCGAATTTAAGCCGACACAAACAAACCCACAGAACTCTCGACAGTCAGCAAGCTCGAAAATGTCCACATTGCGATAAAATCTATGTCAGTATGCCAGCTTTGTCGATGCATATTTTGACCCATGACCTGAGACACCAATGCGATATTTGCGGTAAAGCGTTTTCTCGGCCCTGGCTGTTGCAAGGCCATCGGCGAGCGCACACTGGTGAAAAACCTTATGGATGCGCTCATTGTGGTCGAGCTTTTGCTGACAGGTCTAACTTACGAGCGCACATGCAAACTCATTCGTCAATGAAAACCTATGAATGCAATGCTTGCAAAAGAAATTTCGCTCTTAAATCCTATCTTAACAAACATCTTGAATCGTCTTGTTGTTTGAATCCATAAATTATTGTGCAAGAATATTTTACAGATATATTATCGATTTATCCAAATGAGTTTGACATTCCAAAATGGTTCAATTTGTTTTAATTAATAAATTGTATGAACACTTTTCGGTGCTTTTTTTTGAAAGTCATGAAAGCCGGGAAAGTTAAGTAGTGCACATAGAAGGTATTTATGACAATTTCGTTCTAGACAAACTTATAATTTACCTTAAACATAATGTCGGAAATTCCTCATTTCAAAATAAAAATTTTATAATATAATACCGCATTAAAACAACGGCCTGTTGATACAAGATTTAGCTCGTAGCAAATATTTATAGATGTCTATAAATTTGTTTTCCGTATAAGATGAACATATCATTGAGATTTCCTATAACTATTTTTTTCACAAATTCAAAAAAATAACTTAAAAAGTTCAAATCCAGTAAGAGAGACTTCCTGAATGGTAGTGGATAACCTCACGTTAAATAACGCGTTGTTAATATTTTCATAAACCGACCAAATGAAGTGTGCTAAGGAATTATTTTTAATGTACCCTTATATGAATTGGGTATAGTTTCTCTGTCCCACACGTGCTCGTTATCGGAATTTAAGGATGATGATTGGAACAAACAGTTAATTCACATCCAGAGATCGGTAAAATTTACAAGAACTTATTCCATAATCATTTTTTCTTTTCCATGACAACTTTTCCATCAGTTCATCCCAATAAGTAAAATAATATGACCAATTTCTCTATATTAACAAACCTTTAGTTACTAGGATATCTTCAAAAAGAAAGTATAATCTGATAGATCTCTTTGTTTATTAACTATTTCTGTTAGCATCACCACAGATGGGATCCAAATCAGAAGGCTACAGAGAGAACCTTGGGATTTGAGAAAAATTATTGTATGGTATTTAAATCTGAAGCGAAAAATAGTTTATTACAAAGAAGAAATGTCGGTTATAAATTACCGAAATGCCTTGACAAAAAATTGCTTCCAAAATGTCTACGTGAAATATTTTATATTCATAATTTAAGGCAATCACTTGATTTTAGCAGACCCGAAACCAATTGTAAACGGGACTTTGATAAAAGTAAAAACATTCATGTAAAATAACCATTGTTACTTGTATTTATAATTTTATAATAAATATTTTATTTATATGTTTTTATTATTTTGCTAGACTTCTTTAATCATCATTTATTAATAATAATAATAATAATAATAATAATAATAATAATAATAATAATAATAATAATAATAATAATAATAATAATAATAATAATAATAATAATAATACTGCTATGGTTTAGTGAAAGCTTTTGAACAAATCATTTAATTCTAACGCCAGCTGATGTGACAATGTAGGAGAAAGGAAAAGAATAAATCTCGGTGAAATACTGATAAATTGAGTGATTACGCATCCATTAGGAAAATACACGTACAGCGCAAGGTATCAGTGGGCGCACCTAAGCCACCGGAGGTTGGAGATTGCTGGCACGATATTGGGTGAAATCACAAAATATTTAAGCAGTGCACAAATAATCATGACAAGACTCACTTCAGTTTCATATTTGCTCAAATGTTTTTGTAACGGATTGGAAAGGCCACAATCGTGACCATCTGCATATCCAGCTGTCAGCTCATATAGAGACGTTTCGTGGCCCAATTATGCAAGATTATATTGAATTAATTTATTTTAATATATCCTATAAAGAATATGATAGTAGGAATTGCCGATTTGTTATTTGCACGGACCAATTGACAAAAGATGCTTTTTTGGTTTTTATGTAATAATTTCTTCTACTTTTTAACCTGGTGTTTCTGAAAAACTATTGCAAGATTTACCAATAATTTTTTAACTTTATATTTTTGGAAATTATTATTATAATGTAGAAGTCGTTTTCCTTATATTTAATATATTAATTAAATAAATTACACCTTGTAACATGAATTTTCTTAAGAAAAGGAAAAGTAGGTAAAAATTATTTTTTAAACTCTGCAACAATATTTTTCTGAAACTATTTACATAAAATTTTTATTTATTGTTTAAATAAGTAAAAATTGAATCATCACATTTTATTAATATTCTATGATTTTTTATATTTATTTTCGAAAAAAATATTTAAAATAATGAAATTAATCGTTTACAATTAACCTTAAAAATATTTTAATACTGGAATAATTTATAATTTTTGTGTAATATCAAAAACTAAAACAATTAGACAAAACTCAAAGTCATAATTCTAAAAGATAAACAGTGATAGTTGAAGAAACATTCATGAAGGTATTTTTTCTTTCAGAACACATTTTAATGAATGATTTGGTGAGTTTTAGAACCATTGTTTATGGAACCAATGGCCTTTACATTGCCAAAACCTTCAATCATAAATACGTTGTATCTAAGAATTATTACATACGGTAATGCTGACGGTGTAAACTCTTAGGGAAAAAAAGTATTTAAATAATTATATAACTAAAATAATAACTATGTAAGCCAATTTCCATAGTGTTTATTCATGAAATGAAATATTTCTACCTAAAATAGGTTCTGATCACTTGTCGATAGCGAATGATTTAAAAAAGCCAAAAAGAGAGGACGTACCCAAATGCAGCATACAGGCTAAGCGACTCTATGCTGAAAAATATATAAAAAATAATTTTGCTTGACACAAAACTTTCTAAAATTCTTCGTTCTTTATTTAAAGCTACAGATTATTCAGTTACATAATCGAAAGAAATACTTTTGACAGATTCACTTTCTAATAATACAAGACCTGAAAGCCTAGATCAAAGTTATCCAACCGACGGCCCGCCAGAACTTTCATAATTTGTAAGTTCAAGGCAATAAATTATCTTAAAGTAAGCAAAATTAATAAATAGTTATAAATTGTATTTTTATGGTTTATTCATTTTATTTAGAAATTCAAATTATTGCCCATGGTTATACTAATCCAAGTAGTTGAATCTTTGGTAGAAATAATTATAAACTAGAGATATTTGTATTGAAAGATTTTTTTTCTACTCTTCACCTCTGATTGCTTTTCATTTTGAAATGACATCAAGAAATTTTTATTATTGTTTGACAATTAATTAGATGTTTTATTGATACATATTTGTGTAGATATTTATATTTACATCTGCATCCGGAATTTTGTTTTAATCAATATAAAATATAAAAGTATAAATATAAAGTCAAAAATGAAAATTATTATTTACCGATTTTTTTACAAACGTTTTAGAGTCTGTGGATAATTTTGTAAAAGCAGGGCAATAAATATTCTTTTCGATTTTAGCATATTATTGGTCATGATTTTGTTTACGAGCCATATTGTCAAAAATTATATTTTTGTTTTCCGTATAAGTTATAATACAAAATAAAGAACACCAAGGTCAAAGTTCTTCAGCAGTAAGTGCTGAAAAATCAACAAACAATATTAATAATGAATTAACTCATGAAGATTGTGCGAATACATCTCACACTTTTGATATAGGAACTTTTTTAGAAACACAATTGTTTTATCTAACGAAACTTGATTTAAAGCTTTTACTCATCCTTGGGTAGCAAAAAAGATTATGATTTTTAGACTGATTCTTCTGGTTCCGGTGCTTTTTTTCATCAGTGATTAAGTGAGTATCGTTGGATTTCGTATTCACGATCATGTGTTTTATTAAAACCTCACGTTGATAGAGGCTTTCAGAACAGCTTTAATGCGAAGGAGTTTTAAAGTACAAGAACCTTCATGAGTGTGTTAAAAAAATAGCGTCAAAATGGCATCACGAGACATTTTCAACCGGCGCATATATCACCTCCAAATATGAGGCGCGCCTGTCCTCCTCCATGTACGCATCTTGGAGCTCGTCTATTTCCGCTGATCCCTCCTGCTGTAGATTGGCTTGCAATAGGGCATTTTCTGCCCTTCGCCTCTATTTGCGGCGACGGTTTCGGTTCGGCTTGTGTCGCCGATTTCCCGAAATGTCCTCGGAATTGCTAGTTGGGAAAAGTGCACTGGGTACGTAAGTTGTTGTCTGAAGGGGCAAATGGTGAGCTGGAATTATGTTCAGCTCCTGAGCCAGCATCCTACTCGGCAGACAAGTCAGGAGTTAGTTTTCTGTAAAAATTTGCCGGAGCGCAGCGCTCTGTTCGATCAAATCGTCTCGGGCTCGAGAGAGACGCGATATTTTTTTGTAGAGCCCTTTGGTGGTTTCAGACGAGCTCCATGTGCCTTTAACCTTCTGATACTTCTCCTTTAAGACGGAGTTTTTCCGTTCCAATTTTTCGAGCTTCTACGACATTGCTGCGACGGATGGAGAAATTCTGGGGATTCGCGGTAGGTTAGATAGTGTCGACATTGATAGCACAAATAAATGAAAGCCTGATTTCTGTAGGTTATGCACAGGAGTTCAGTAATTGCTCTCGAGAAATTCGATTCGGACAGAAAATCTTGTAGATTAATTGAAAGAAATTAAAAGATGTAGGTGAAATTTATACGACTGCCGCTGGGAAAACAAACGTCCTGTAATAGATTTAATTTATTTAAATTTTAATTATAATATAATTTTGAAGAAGCATTGATATGTGCACTTCAAAAATTTGGTTAACTCTACATATCATCGGCAAAATGTTTTGTTATGGTAATTATTTTTATTTATGTTCCGGAAATGATTTATATTTACCTTGCCACTGTGTTACCCCAAACCCGTAAACTATGGTAGGGTATCTTTCAAGATAAATTTAAATAATAAAAAAAAATTATTTTATTTGAATTGATGGCAGAAACATTTTGCTGATTCAGATCAGTTACTTTAAGTCAATCCAATGTCTGAACTCCGAAATATTTTTGTTGTGGGATCTAGTTATTCAGCAATGTTTACTGTTTCGCGGCTATTTTAGAGTTTGTGTGGTGATTAGAAACGTCATAGACGATATAGATCGTGGGTAAAAAGAGAAACCCATAAAATAAATTTTTAATTGATAATTTTAACTATTGGTTAAATTCTATATTGGATAGCTAGCTTCGTTCATATTTTGGTGTCGCCTCTATTTCTCTCCTTATTGGCACCTGCCGAAAATGATATGGAATATTTCTGCGTCGTAGTATTAATGTGATTCACGGCCTATCTTTCTATTGTGAAACATGCCTATCTATAGTTATCAATTAGTTTACAGTGGTCATACTCCTTTGCTGATACTTTCCGATGTTCAATTAATCCTTTTTCGTCATTTGATTCGAGTAATCGTAATATCTATATCCTATCCCTACTACCCAGTCGGGTTACAATTGAGAGGTTTTTGTAACGAAAAAATGTACTTAATGATCGACCAGCGATCACTCCTGATTCCCCCTAACTAATGGCGCTCTTCCCGAGATTTTAGCTCACTGCTCGTCTCAGCCGACGTTTTCATCAGCCATAATGAGTGGTAAAACGGTGCCCTGCGGATAGAGTCCTGCGTCTTACGACCAGACCTCGCCGCAAACGATAGAGTTTTCAAAACACTGCCTGCACAGATCACCGACCTGACCTCTCGATATCTATTTCAATACATAAATATACATATTTGCCGGGACCTCTGTGCATGACATAATTGAATAAAATATTTAAATGAGATAAGATTAATGTTACGAACATCAAAAAGTTTTATTTAAGTTACATGAAAATTTCGTTAATCATAAAAACATAACAATAGAAAATTTCTTACTTAGATCCAAACAAAAATTCACGTTGCAAAGAAAATTAAAAATTCAAGTTGTGTTAAAGTGTAAAATTAAAGTTGTTTTTGTAAAGTTAAAAATAGTGAATTTGGTCACTGTTTATATAGTATTTTCATGCATGTGTGCGACCAATAGGCGATTTTTCGACATTTTAAGGGCTTTTTATTATTTTTATTAATTTAAGATTATTTTTATAATTTTTTATTTATTTTTCTTTATTTTTTGACATATTAATTTTATGTTATTGAATCGATTTTTTTTATTGTTATTTTTCTATGATATTCTTTTTTGCCCTTAACATTTTGTTTCTTGGTCAGCTCTTCTGCCTGTGTTTTTTCTAAATCTTATTTTGCAAGGTTTTGGCAGTTTATTTTATTTCATATATGTTTCTTTTTGTCTCTGCATGCGTTAATCGATTTTATTAATATATGTTTAATTATTTTTGTTATAATTTAATTTGTTTATTCGATGTTTTTGTTTTATTTTTGATTTCTGCTTGTGGTGCATGTGTATGTACAGTGACCATTTTCCTTATTTTTATCTTATTTTTTTTGTTTTAATTTACAATACAACTTTGTTTTAATTTTGGCTTTGAGCCCATCACATCATTGAACCAATTCAGGTTGAATTCATCGAAAACGATAGGTCAAGGTTATGATGGCTTTTCGTGATACCAGGGAAAATAAACGATGCATCCAAGCTTATTCAAGAACAATACCATATGGCATGGTTTTTTCACTGCGCCTCAAATAAGATTAATTTTGTTTTAAATGATTTAAATAGGGTCCAAGAAATTCGAAACATATTAGAGAAGTAATTAATTTTTCCGTGAAAGTGCTTTGAGAAGGAGATATATTCCACGTGTGCCACTCTTTTACACTCTTGTTACACGATGAACAGCTAAATAAAAAGGTTTCAGAAATTTTTAAGACAATTTTTGTTTCATCGTAGAAGGACTTCAATGAATGATAGTAGAAGGAAATAGCGCTAAAGCTCGACAAAACGTTCTCTTCAATTCTCTTCAAAATTTTATAATCTGTCTGCAGGTTATTGCACCATATTCAGCTTTACTCGAACCTGGTGTGAATTTTCTTCAATTCTCCGTTATAAAACAAATTAACACCATTAATACTATTTTTCAGGATCACCGCCAAATGTAGAAAAAAAATTTCATTGTGTTATGGAAATGCCTGAGAAAAGCACTCAACAAATAAATATTGAAACAAAATTACCGCGTCTAGCAAATAATCAAAAGAATCGGACAAATGTACCTTGGGATTCAGCCAAATCATATTACAGAAGATTTATGTTCACTCAGTACTTAGATTCTTTAATAAGCTCTTTGAGTGGACGATTTTTAAACTTGAATGAGCGAGATTTTTAAATTTTCTGTTAAATCCTAATATTATGTGCCAATTAACAAAAACAAAGTAGAGAGGTCATTTAGTACTCTATAGAGAGTTAAAACCTTTTTGCGACCAACTACGGTAGAGAATATACTAGCTGACCTTTGGATTTTATCGACAAATAATTAAAGAAATGAAAGAGGAATATTTCAAAAGAGTGGAGGAGATTTTAGTTTCTTTTATCTAAATAATTTGTGGTTGCCAAAAGGTCACTTTTAAAGAGAACATATACAATATTTTTGGTTTGATTTTATGTATAAGTTTTTGTTTTCTTTTTTATATGAATTTTGAATGGTATATTTTTAAGAAATATTTTATTAAAATAAAAGGTAAAATAAATTAATTAAAAGAATCACACAACATTTGGTTTGAATTAAATAAAAGAAAGCACAAATCCAACATATATATCGAACGACACACTGTAGAGAATATCGTATAGAGAATATTTTGGAGCACTTACGTTTGTGAAACTGGACTCTCTGCAATGACAAAAATCAAGTAAATAAACAAAACTTGCTAACTAATGAAAACATTTAGAGAATTTGATGAGATCAAACAAAAATTAAGGAAATTGCTAACTAAATTCAAGGTCAAAGATCTCACAAATCATTTTTTGGATATTATTGTAATGGTTTACTCTATTTTTAATTATGTATTTTATATGTCTCATTTTTTATGCGTCTTATTTATGTTTTTCTTAAATTTAATATTTTTAAATTGGTTCTAGTAAATTTATTATTATAGCAAAAATGAAAATGAGAAATTGGTTACAAAGAAAAAAATCTTACTAACGAAGAATATAAATGACAATAAACAACAAAGTTTGATTCTCGATTATTCAGTCCTATGCTTATCTGGATTTGGATTTCTCGACCTTTTTTACCAATAAATCGTTTTTTAAACGATGATGACAATATATATATATATATATATATATATATATATATATATATATATAAATAATTAAATAATAAGTGAATTGTTCAATAATTATTAAAACTTTTCAACGAAATTCTAAAATCAGACATTCCTATTTCACTTTTACAGCCTCTATTGTGGTCACTAATATTGGTCAAACAATTCAATCGACAATGCTCTAGAACTCGAGTACAGAGATGACGGGAAGTCTCTCCAATGTATGTGGCATTACACCCATTACATGTAAATTGATAAACGAGATCAGAACACAATCCAACCGGAGTTTTTGATTTATTAATAAACATATTGCGTACCTTACACGAATTAGAGACGATCTTATATTCTAAATTTCTCATCTGTTTACTTAACTTCCTTTTATAATTTGTAAAACCTTCAGAGTACGGCAATACTAACACATATTTAGGCTCAATTTTTTATATCCATTTTTACCATCATCCAGACCAACACTCGATTCACACCCATTTGACAAATTACACTTAGACTTTCCAAAACATGGATCCTTAGGATTTTTAATGAATATATCAACAGTCTCTTTTATCATCAACAATAAAAATGATTCAGAATATCCATTCTTTATCAACAACTCAACCAATTTATCAACACTTTTTACCGAATTATCAAAAGTAGAAGATAAAGACCATGAACGATAAATCAATCCTTTCACCATATTTCTCTTATACTTCTCTTATACTTTACCATATTTCTCTCTAACTTAAAAACATACAAATTTTAAACATCAACAAAAATATACAAAAACAAAGAATATTTTCAAATAATTTATTCATTCAAAGTTCTTCATAATCGTCATATTCTTCATTAAATTCCGATGGCATGGATATGAAACTCCAACTTGGATATCTGAAAAACAATTAATTAAATAAATATTATGAAAGAAAACCAGTTTAATATGATTTTACTTAGTAATAGTTGTCCTCTTATTTTTCCTAATAATGAAGCTAGTAATTTTAATGTCGAATTTCAAAATCCTATTTACTTGGATGGTGAGTGGGAAGTTGCTTTGATTGGTTTTACTTTTGTGTATAAAACATTTCCGTTTTATAGTAATTCTTACCCAAGTTATGAAATGATGAAGAGTGGTACTGAAATAAAATATTTGAAAATAAATAATCAAAATGTAACTTATGAATTAATAAATCCTAAACATACTCCTGATGTTGATGTTTTTATTGAAAAATATGAGAACTTGGTTATTGTCTGCTCACATGTTCTATTTAAAGTAAAATTCCCTGACATTCAACATGCGTTTAGTTTTGGATTAAAATCTATATCCATCATTAATGAAGATGATCATTGTCGATTAAAACTACCAAAATTTACAGATGATGGTGTTATGGAACAATTCGGGATAATTATAAGTTATGAAGAAAAAACAATATTTGAAAAATATTTTGAAGATAATTTACTCATAAACACATTATCTGAATTACAAGGACATTTAATGTCATGTATTCGTCTCCGTTTAAAGAACTAAAAATTGAAAACAATGAATTGGTTAAAATAAAACTTGCAGATAACATTTCAAAAATATATTTTGACAACAATTTAATCAAAACCTTAAGATTAAATAAACAAACTTTTATTGATAAAGACATTGTTGGTAATAAAGTTCCAAGATTATTACATCATCATCAACAAATGTACATTTATTCGAATATTATTGAACCAATATCTGCTGGAGATGTTAGAGTTCCTCTATTAAAATCTATGAACAAGGAGAAATTGTACAATTAGAAATAAAGAATCCAATGTATTTACCAATTTCAACGTCAACTATAAACAACATTGAAATTAATATTCGCGATGATAGTGGAAAATTAATTAAATTTAGTAAAGATACCAAAACACATTTATCAATACATTTTAGAAAAATAAATGAATAAAGATTTTTATATAAATCTACCTAGTAATATTTATCTTCTTACTCATCGAAATAATAAAGCTGATAAATTTAATGTGGAATTTCAAAATCCAATTTACTTGAAAGGTGAATAGCAAGTTGCTCTGACCGATTTCACTTTTGTATACAATAATTTTCCATTTTATAACAACTCAAATATTAAATATAGTAAGAGTAAATTTTGTTGAAAACTTGAATCAAATTAAAATTCCTTCAAATAATAGTAAAATAAAGTTTGATAAAATTCGATTAACTATAAATTATTTTTATGATGTCGAGTATACAGATAAATTTGAAGGAAATTTAATCATTACTAATTTATCACAAATAAATGATCAATTAATGACTTTTTATCCGAATCTGTTTAAATCTTGCGAAATTGAACAAGGAAGATTAGTCAAAATTGAATTGGAAGATGATATCAGTAAAGTTAAATTTAGTAAATTCTTGGCTCAAAGTTTGGGATTAATTGAAGAATCATATTCAGAAAAAGTTATTGTTGGATTACGTTTACCAGAAATTTTGCAAAGTAATCAACAAATGATGATCTATACAAATATCATTGAACATATTCTTGTTGGTGATGTTTGATACCTCTATTGAAATGTGTATGGGTTGAAAAACATAAAAAGGATGATCTAGTTCAAATTATAGAGAAAGGTTCAATGTATTTGTCTGTATCATCAGCATATATAAACAATATAGAAATCAATATTCGTGACGATAGTGAAAAATATATATTTGGTAAAGAAGATAAAACTTTTCTTACATTACATTTTCGTAAAATAAATAAGTAATCTTGACATTGTAAATTTTTATAGTAGTAGTCAATCTGGTGGAGAATTACCATATTTTATAGGTAAACAATATGGAACCGGTTGGTTGAAAACAATAGGTAGATTTGCATTACCTGTTCTTAGACGTATAGGCAATTTCGGTATGAAAACGAACTGCAAATGTCGTAATAAATAATAATTCTAATTTTTAATCTGCTTTAAAATCAAAAAGGCAATATCTGAAATTAAAGAATCTTTACCTAGTGTTATGCAAACTTTACCTAGTGTTATTAATAAAGTAAGTGATGTATTTAATCATGAAAATGAACAAAAAGGACTGACACTTAAACGTAGAAAAATTATGAAGAAACATATAAACAATAGAATGAGAGGATTCGGAACTATATTTGAAAAATGATTAGTGCAAAATCTGAATTATGTCTTTTTGATAGACCATCCCCTCAAGCTGTAATTGAACATGGTTCATTTGAATATATTTTCCCAATGAATTCAATAACTGATGCTGGTACCTCTTCGATTCAATTTTACATTAACGGATCACAAACAGAATATTTAGATTTGAACGATACTTTGTTATATATTCAGTTGAAAGTTGTAAATAGCTTAGGTGAAAATATTACACAAGAAGCTGACGTAAAAGCAAACAATTTCTTTTTCAAACTCTTTTTAAAAATGCTGAATTAGTTTTTAATTCTACTAAAATTGAAGGAGCAAATGATAGTTTTGCACACAAAGCCATAATTGAAACTATTATAAATTATAATCAAGATACTAAACATACATCTTTAAGGGGAATGGGTTACACTGAACATGATATTATGCGAAAAACATGGATTGCAAAATCAAAAGCATTTTCATTATGTTCTCCATTCCAATTTGATTTCTTTGATCAACCCAAATATTTGTTACCAGGTGTTAGTATCCAAATTAAATTAACAAGAACAAATCCAGAAAAAAGTCTGACATGTACTAAATTTGTACCTAAAATAGTATTGCTAAATGCAAAATTAATGGTTAGAAGATTTCTTGTTGAACCTTCTGTTTTAGCGGGTCATCAAATTGGTCGTGCAACAAGAAATGTAATTTATCCAATGAGAAGCAAAGAAGTTGTTGAATTTTCTTTACCTATTGGATCTTCTTCTTTTTATAAGGAACAAATATTTGGTGATAGACGATTACCTAATTTTATCCTTGTAACTTTCCAGGGAAATAAAAGATTTAGTGGTTCTTTTTTAGATACATTTACTATGTTTGATCACTTAAACGTTAAGTCAATAACTTTAAGTAAAGGAAGTGATTATTGTGGAAAATGTAGTCAAGATTTTGAAAATGATAATTATAGTACAAGTTATATGCAATATAGGAATATGGGATATCTTAATAAAAATTTGAATTGTAGTATCAGTATGTCAGACTTTAGAAATAGGTATCCATTTTTTACATTCGTATTCTTTCCAGATTTCGATCTTAATCAAAGTCAGTTACCACAAAGTGGAAATTTAAGATTAGATGTAAAGTTTGGATCACCCCTAACTGAATCTGTTACGGTAATTGTATATGGAGTTTTTGAAAAGGAAATTCAAATTACTTCCAATCGAACAGTATTAGTTTGAACTATAAACCAGATTGAGATTTTTAATTGTCAAGTATGAAGTAAGAAATTTTATTAATTATATATTTTTTAATTATTATTAGTTCTATTCAGATTGATTCTATTGGTAGAAAATTATTGGGAAAAGATTTTCTTTGAGTTTTCCCTCTAGATAAAATTCCATATATCAATGTTAACAAAGCTTTGATTGTAAATATTAAATCATATAATCTCAGTGGCGAACATTGGCTTGAAATTTATGTGAAACCAAATAAAATATATGTATTTGATCCAATGGGTTTCTATTATCCCCTTTATTAATTAATAAACTAGAATCAATGTTAATGCCAATTGAATACAATCGAATTCGTTATCAAAATCCGATGACAAAAACATGTGGACTGTATTGCTTAGCTTGGTTAAAAACAATGAAAAAAAAATGAATTCATTGAATAAAGTTTCTTTTCAAAAATGTTTTTTAATTATAAGTGTAATTAAAGATGTATTATGTAATACGTATAACTTTTAAAGGATTAAGTTCAGAGGATTATTTGTATTTAAATGTTTTTGGTGTTATGTAATTAAAAGTGTTTTATAAACTAAATATTAATTGGTCGATCATGTAACTACTTACATGTTTGTTAATATATAACTGAATGCATTTTTTAAAAAATTCACTTTTATCAAATACAAAACTTTAGTAAGTTTTTTATCCTATTTTTAATTATTTTTATTTTTATTTTTAGAAAATTGAATCCATCAATAATATGATTAAAGATTTAAAATCATTGACAACAAAAATGTTCAAAATGTTAAGAAAACTACGATTAGCAAAAATAAAACACTAAAATGTAAGTACTCTTAAATTTTAACTATGATATCATAATTTTAAAATGATAATTAATTATATTTGAATTAAATTTAATATTAACATTTTATTAATTTAACCACAATAAATTCAAAATAATATGATAAAAAATAAAAGACTAGGACGAATAAAGTTAAATACATTTTATTTAAATACATTTGGCTTCAATAATATTCCAAATTGATCGAATAGTCTGGTTTCCTTCTTTAAATCCTTGAATTTTTATTTTAATCATAAAATGTTCATTTTTTTTTATTTTCATAATTATATTCTTTTTCACAATTGTGAAAAGTGAATTGTTCATTAAAACTAATATTTTTGTTGATTTATAGTAATAACTCTGTTGTATTTTTTCTATCAATTTCACAAACATTCATATGATATAGGCTTTGTTTCAATGTAGTTGGTTCCTATTAAAATTTATTAATAATATTACTTTTAATGAAAATACTTACTCTAAATGAATAGATAATTGGAAATTTTAAATATTCCATTGAATATTGTAAAAACATTACTGGTGGATTTCTGCTTAAACTGATAGCATTTACAGAATTTCCTTAAGAATTAACTTGACAGCTTCTTTTCTAACCGATGTTTCTATAAAAAACAATTAATGAATAATTACATAATATGAAAACCATTTACTTTTATTCATTTTATGATTTTAAACTATTTTAATCTACTTATATAAGATTTTCCAAATAAAATTAACCAATCAAATTCATTTATTCATTATGTGTAAAATTAATTTAATGTTTATATTTTAATGATTTATAATGATTTATTTTAATGATTTTATGATTATATAATTAAATTTTTCTTTTATTATAACAGGTAACCTTTACCCAAATTTTTGCAATTCTTCACAACATGATGCAAATTGTGATACGATTATGGATAATTATTATTCTGATACCTATAACCACATCACCTATTTTATTTGTCCCACATGTAAAATAATAATATTTTGCAGGTAGCATTATCGATACTTAAGGCATTTCCCCTTATAACTTTGCAACTTCTCAAGAAGTTTTAGAAACTACATATGAACTTCCACAGATTTTGGAAGATGTAACTGAAGCCGAATATAGTAAGGCTCAATCTATTTGGGAAGAAACCAATTATAACTCTTTACTAGATTATATGATGGTTTACCTCAAACTTGATGTTTTTCTTTTGGCTGACTTTTTCCAGCAATTTCGTTCAAAGTCCTTAGCTCATAACCGATTGGAACCACTTAACGTTTATGGAATTCCCGGTATGTCTTGGGCATCAGCTCTTATGACTCTTGACGAACCAATTGAACTTCTCACTGACATGGAGATGTATAATTTTTTTGAAGGGGGAATCCGTGGTGGATTAACCTTTATTAATAAACATCACGTAGTATCTGATGACAACACCGAACTGTTTTACATTGACATCAATAATCTCTACGGTTGGGCTTTAAGTCAATCATTACCATATGGAGATTTTGAATGGGTTACTGATCCTATCAATTAAATAATTTAATTAGTTTTTTGAATAAGGATTTTGAAACACTGTCATTTGCTGTCACATTTGAAGTAGATTTAGAAATCCAAACATTTCTTCATGATAAACGTAATGATTTTCAAGTAGCTGCTGAAAAAAAGTGCGCTCTGGGTTCTACGGTTGAGAAGTTAATGCTAACGCATTTGTCCAAAAAAGAATTATGTTCTTCATTGGAGACTTTTGCAGCTTTATGTTTCTTTACAAATTCAAATTACACATATACATAGAGCCATTAAATATAATCAAAATTCAATATTTAAAAAGTATATAGATACAGATACGCAACTTAGAGCGCAATCAACCAATGACTTAGATAAAAACTATTATAAACTTTTAAATAATAGCCTCTACTGAAAAACCGTAGAAAATCTTAAAAACGAATTAATTTAAGATTATGTAATTCTGCAAACAAATTAATTAATTATTGCTCAAAACCAACTTTAAGGAAATCATTTAAAATCGACAATGATTTGGTCTCTGTGTTATTAAATAAGGAATCGGTGTGTTTAGATCGACCGAGTTACTTGGACAAACTGTACTCGATTTATCGAAACTTAGGATGTATCAATTACAATACATAGAGTAAGAAAAATGTCGAAAAGAATTCACTTGTGAAATTAATATAGTTGCTGGGAACACCGATTCTTTTTTTCTGGAAATTAAGAATTGTAAGTTAGACATTCTTTTATCTGCTATGGTTCGTGATAATCTCCTCGATACTTCTAATTATGACCCAAAACCTCCCTTGTATAGTAGGAACTTTGATTCTGTCATTGGAAAGTTCAAAGACGAGAATAAAGGACTTAAATACAAGGAGTGGGTGTTCCTTTGTCCAAAATGTTATAGCCTCTTGTCTGAAGTTGAAAGTATCAAAGCTAAAGGTATAACATTGAAGGGTACTGACTTAAACCATAAGTCATACCTAGATTGTTATAACAAAAACTTAATTTTTTTGGTATTACAAACTCGTATTACTAGTAAAAAACATCAATTATTTACAATTAAAAACAGTAAAAATGCATTAACAAATAAAGACGATAAAAGGGTTTGGGTGGGTAAAAAATAAGTGTAGCATATGGTCATTATAAGGGAAGTGATGTGGTTTTAGGTAACAGTCCAGAAGAATGTTTGGAAGTTAATGAATAATATGACGATTATGAAGAACATTGAATAAATAAATTATTTGAAAATATTCATTGTTTTTATATTTTTCTTGTTGATGTTTAACATTTTTATGTTTTTAAGTTAGTATTATTTTTTATTAAGTATTAAAAAATGTTAAAAGTTAAATCATGTATATTTAAATATGTATTTCATTTAATTATTTAGTTTATCTCTTTGAAGTAATTTTAAAGAAAATTCAGGAGCTTTATCCAAGAATTAAAAATAAGTTGGATTATTGCGCACCAGAGTTTATCGCAACAAAAATTTACCATTTCACAGGGATTAACATTGAAGAACTTCTCGAGATTCACTATGACAACGTTCAGGGATCTGCTGACCGATGTGTTGCAAATTGCATTGTTTGTAAAGACAGTATGAGAGTAACATGTTCAAATGGATGTCCATGTTGCCACGATTTCAAACGTGACCAAACAATCCATATGTTATTGGCCGAAATGCGTAAAGCATATTACTCGGATATTTTTGATTTGAAATAAAAATTAATCTTTTTTATTTAATCTTTATTGTCAATAAAAATATTTATATGGATTGAAATTTTGTTATTTTTACAATTCAAAATTTATCGATGATTTATCAATCTTTTTTACATTGAAAAATTATTCTTAGACTTACAATTAAATTTTAAAAATAAAAATAAATAAATAAAAAAATGTTAATAATAATAAAATAAAATAATAATAAGATAAAATAAATAATTAAATGAAAATAAAATAATAAATAATTATTTAATTCACTTCATTAACAATTAAATTTAATAATAATATAATTAAAAAATTAATAAATAATATTATTGACTTGATTAAAGCAAATAATTAAAGTATATAAATAAAAATAAAAAATAATATATTCAGGATTTTTCATCGAGCAAATATATTTTAGTCTTTTTAGTCGACAGGCGATTTGAACCAATTTTATTTTTATGGGTTTTTTAAGTATGAAAAAAATATTTTTCGGTTTTTTAATCGGTTTTGAGCCAATTTTATTCTAAAATACCCCTCACTATAGTACGACCAATCGTATGTGGATTTAAGCCAATTTTTATTTTTTAGGCTTTTTAATCGAGAAAAAATACTTAGACTTTTTTATCGTATATTAAAAAATTTTTAAAAATTTTACATTTGAAAATTTAAACAAAAATTATATTAGATAAAAATTCATTCATTAAAACAAATCATTTAAAAAAAATTACCCCCCCCCTCCCCCTAAATTTTTTTTAGGGGGTCTCTGTTTTTTTCAAGCCGAATATCCACGGAACATAGTCCTCATATTACACTACTAGAAATGATAAACTTAATTAAATCCCCAATCAACAAAAAAGT